>CM035430.1:102963430-103388430 GCA_020310875.1 Ceratopteris richardii | reverse complement strand
CATAATATAAAGCTTAAAAGACCTTTGTTCTAATCCTTGTTAGGTCTGAATTTAAAATCAAAATGTCACATTGACATTGACACACTTCAAGTCAACAAATCTATACAAATGACACAAAGAATGAGCTTGAAACAACTTAGAATACTTCAACAACAAGTTATTGCAATTTTGGCATCCTTGATATCTCTTGCTAAAACTATAATAAGTTCATTGGACATACTCTTCAAGTTGTTTAGTTGGTAGAAAGTGATCACATCAAGTAGAGCCCTAGTTTGCAAGGAATCCTTGAAGGGGTTAGCCACTTATTATTAGAAATTGTAGACCTATTCAAAGACTTGTATCCATATATCCAATAAATACACATTTACTCACTTATCATGGTAGCTCTCTTAATATTCTTTGAAAGAAGCCATGGCATGTGTTATTTGGATATTTGATGAAAAGGTTAGATGCTTCAAAAGCAACGTATGTAGATGTAGGAAGATAGAGCAGAAGAGAATGAAAGAATGATAAGGTGAAAGAGATCTATCAAAATAAATATCTCATATGTTGAAAGATTTATGATAAAGACTTATTGGTTAGCTTGAGTTTAAGCACAGGACAAGTTAGAAAGTGAGTAGGAAAATATGGCCACATCTAAAGATATGCAAGGATCAACATATACAGTAACCTATCTGACTCAATAGTGATAATTGAACCATTTCACAATCATTGTGCAATAATGCTCGTCAAGTTCCTATATACCTAGATACATTAAATAAAAATGTAGTTGGACTAATGCTAGAAGTCACACCACAATAAAGATAAAGCTCAATAATGGAGTCTATGAAGAAACAAAAGAAAATGTTGTGATAGCTCATACCAATAAATGAAGAGGATGATAAATAAAACAATGTGAAGGGATGTCACATACTCCAAAGGATCAATCGACATGAAAGAATACTTTTAGAGCCTCTTTGTTTCTTAAATGGACATTGGAAAAGCTCTTTATGTAGATCACATGATTGATTGAATGTATTGGTTCGATTGTTTGGGAAAGGATCTTGCTTAGTACAAGAGTAAAACCACATCAAAACTACATTGTTTGGGAAAGGATCCTACTGAGTACAATAATCAAAACAGATCAAGACTACCTCCAAAATATAAAATGCCTACCGAAACTTAGAAGACTATAGTCAAGAGGGATCGGGACATCCATTCTAGTCAATATTTTTTGGTTCAATTCCTAAAACTCCTACGAAGGGCTCCATATGAAGATAAAACATTCAACAAGAGGGTAGGGAATTGCAAAACCAATCTCAGAGATTGAGGTGAAGTAGAGGCCATGCGATTTCAAGGACTTCCACTTGTACAAGTGAGAAGTGAGAGATAAGTAAGAAAAGTGACATAGGTTGCAAATAGAATGAAACAAATAGGAAACTCTAACTAGGGGTGTCAAGGCATAGGTGGAAGCCTTTTACCATACCAAGTGGAAAAATGCATGAAGAATTTCTACAATGGGACTAGTGATCATACAATCATGAGAAAAACTTCAAGAAAACTCTTTGAGTAGAGCGAATTGTAGATTTTTGTACTCAATATGTGGCTTATAGGTGAATTCTCTAAGAAAGGGGTAAAACATGACTTTTCTACCCTCATAGCTTCAAATAGTAGAGCCAAGAGTCGATGATGATGTTAACATGAGGAAATTTAAGAAGTAGATAGAAATATGGCATATTCCAAGAGATACTATTAGAGGAAAAATTCATTTTTTAAAATTTTAATGGAATAAACTATGGATAGTTAAAAGATCTCATGTGTATTAGGAAATTAGAAATTGTAAATGATTGTCTTAAAGTGCATGGAAGTAGAAGATGATCTAGAAATTGATCTAAAGTCCCACTTCTAACTAAAAAATTCCATCGATGAAATTGCAAAATCTGTCACTAAGAAGTCGAGCTTTCAACAAGGGCTGGAAGTCGAGCTTTCAACAAGGGCTAGATCAAAAGATCACATGCAACCTCAAAGAACCCAAGATTTAAGTAAATCTATGGGTTTCAATGGAGGTCATCCTATGGAGATTTGTAATAAGATGCCACCAATGAATCCTCTCATGGAGAGAAGGCCCATGCGCTTATCTACCACAAAGAAAAATAGAAAAGTCACTTCACACTTGAATGCTATTAATAGGAAGCCTCAAGGATGCTTCGACCCACCAAGACCCATGTATCCATAGAGATCCTTTCAGTAAGCCACCAGAAGAGCATCTTAATGAGTCTTATTATGATTAGCACCTAGATTAAGATATGATCAATAGGGAACTAGAAAACCAAATAGTTTTCAAGTAGCAACCATCACCAGCATCAAGTGTTGTGCAATTGTGATATGTAGAGGAAAACCCCACCCGAAATAAAATTTTTCTACCACTTTCTTGAATGCCGTAGAAGTCATAGAAGTGTCATGAAGTGAGACAAAAAGATAAACTCAATGCAATATGTTATTAGAGTCGAAGAAAAGATATACATGAACAAAACAATGAGAAAAGAAGTGACTCAAATAAGCTAGATAAATTACGAAATAGAAAACTTGTAGCCAAAAAATCAACTAACCGTGGAGGCTATAGGTCCCCAAAGGAAAGGACCTCATGGAAAAAAAAGAGACCATAAGAATAAGTGTTAGAACAAATGCATAAATGAGCTAGAAAAGAAGTTATCTCAAGCCTAGGAACAAACAAAAGAAACACACAGGCATAACCTACAAGTTCAACCACAACAAAATACAAGAGAAAGGAAGATAATTGAGGTTGTCTAAGTATCAAGATATCAATGCTCGACAACCTTGGTATGCTATTGAAAGCTTATCCTGCCGTAATTAAATTGGGCCCTAGCATATTAGAGTGTCACACGGTGTGGCAAGAGCCCCTAATTTTTTTTCATGTTTTTAACCCATTTTTACAACCCTTGTATATTTCCTACAAATTTGTACATTAGAAATGTTCTATATAACATTGGAATTTGTATTTGTATACTTTGTAGTGAAGGCAAGAGTCTTCCCTCAAAAAATATAGAAAGGAAGAGTGTAATTTCGAGTAGGTTATTTTTCATTTTTAGAAATTTTCAAAATAAAAAATGAGTGGTTATGAGGAAGCCACTATAAAAGACCAAAAACCTCATTTGTAAAGACTTTTTGCTTGTGGGAGTAAGAAAAATCTTCTTCTTGCAAAATTCATGCTCAAGGCTTCATGGCATCCCGGTGACTTCTTCTTTCTTGATTTCTCATGTGTGCCACTTGCTATGTGCTTCCATACATGCCTATTATTATTAGGCTAAGTTTTTTTGGTCTATTATCGCAATTACAAGTTGCTAACTTTTGTGCCTATTGATAGGATGCATTTATTTTTGGCTCTCTATAGAGCTCTAGACGACATTTTCTTGTAATTTGGGCTGGGTACCTTGTAGATCTTCTTGTTACCTTTGAAAGGGGTCATGACATGCTCAATTTGGACAAGTACGAGGGAGATAAAACCATTTTTCCAACTAGCTATCTCCTTTTGATCCCCTGTATGAGCTCGACTTGGAGGATGAAGATGATGATGGAGAAGAAGAATATATCACCTTGATAGAACAAATCACCATTTATCATCATGATAGAGTGAAAATTCTCCAATCGAAGTGATAAAATAGTTTTATTGGCATGATCCAAGAACTTTTTCATGATCGCCATGGTTGAACGATCACCTTGATTAAAAAATTTGTATCATCTCGATCTAAGAGAATTCATTTATCACCACGATCAAAGTAATGGAATTTATTGTGATGATGATTTCTCACTTCGGTTGGGATCTCATGTTTCGGTGATAGGGACGTTGATGGTTTTACTAGGGAGCTTGATAATGTTGATATATTTCAATAGTGATGTGTGTGAATACACTTAGGACCACCGGGGCACTTTTTTCCCTCCTTAGGAGGTTTTTTTCCCCCGACTTGCATATATGCATCTAACCCTAATGGTTCATATATCTTTGTATATTCACTTGGTAATACATTCAATATTGTGTGTTGTGCTACAAGCTTCTTCTTCTTCCTTGTGCTGCTCATGTGCTTTTGTAGACCTCAAACTCCAACAATTGGTATTAGAGCACATTGCTGCTTCATCGAGGGTATTGTCAACACCCCTTTGGTCATTGTCTCATAATCGTACAAAAATTGGTGAGCACACCCAAGGTGATTAGGAGTTCAAAACATCTTCTCTGTGGCATCGAAATTTCGATCTAAACTCGTTTCAACCTCCGAATGCACTATCACAATGCTTGTGTAGGCAATTTCTTCCTTTTGTGCCAAACATATATATAGGTTTCGATTCGCAAATACAAGCACCTCAAAGTCATCTAAAAGTTGAGGAGATCTTGACATGATAATTCTATTCAACTTTTTGAGATAAAGTCATTTTTTTTGCATCTGGGTACTTTAGTCAGTGGCCATGACTGAAAGCAATGATGTATTCCATATGTTGGCTATTGAGGACAAGTTGGATGGCACTAATTACCCATTATGGGCATATATGAGGTCATGTATTAGTGGCAAAAGGATTGTGGAATACTATGTAGGGAGTTGAAAAACGACCTACTACACCTGCAAATACAGTTATTGAAGGTGATGCAGATGGCACTGAAGATGACGATCTTCAAAGTCTTCTTCATGCTCCAGTTCCTGTTGCACCTATTGTAAAGAAACTTTGATGAGATGGCAGAGATGTTCACACACATGCATTGATATCTTTTTCTATCAAACTTCACATTATCCCTCATATTCGCTTGTGCCAGATAGCAAAGGATGCTTGGGATACACTTACCACTTTATACCAGGCAAGAAATGAGGCTCATGTTGCTTACCTATGAAAATAGTTGGAGAGTGAGCATATGAATGAGGGAGATTCTATGGACATTTTTTTGACAAAGATCAAAGATTTGAAAGAGGAGTTGATTTTTGTAGATAAAGTCTATAGTTCACTTGTGCAAACTGTTCTTAATGGTCTTCCAAATTCATATTAGAGTTTTTCTTCTACTCTTTGGTTGATGATGAAAGGCAATCCAAATGCCTTAACATTTAAGGAGTTAGTCTCTTTTTTCTTGCAGGAAGATCAATCCAGGCAAAACAAACCCATTGTGCATGTTGCAGATTTAAGCTTTCTTAACTAACCAAAAGGGCAAAGGTAAATGGAGCTCATCCACTAGTAAGCATAAATATGCTAGTTTTGCATAGTTAAATAAGGAAGACAAAAAGAAAACAGAAAAGCAAAAACAATTTTGCAAATACTATAAAGAAAATGATCATGTCATAAAGAGTTATCCAAAACTGACTGTAAAAAAGGCAAAGAAAAGGGAGGCTGGAATGCTTGTTGTAGAAGCCTCTACACCTAAAGTAGAGTCTGTTAATCTTGTGCAAAATGAAGAATGGGCGTTTACTACTATTTGCAACTATGAAAAATCTTCTCATAAACAGTGTATGTCTACAGTAGACTCAGATGTTTGGTACTTTGATAGTGGGGCAACCAAACATATTACCTCGCAACGTAGTTTCTTCAGTTCACTTGAGCCTTCCCCTACAGGGAATACTATCACATGCGCTAACAAATCCTCTTATCTTGTAATGGGAGTTGATAAGATCATTCTGACTCCTTCACATTGTCAGATGCTTTGTTTATGCTAAGGATCAAGAAAAATCTATTGTCAGTTTCAGCATTAGCCATGATCAGCTTGGTTGTCAAATTTGTCAATGATAGATGTACAATTCATGATCTGTCAAATGGCAATGTTATTATTGCTTCTGGCATTTTATGTCATGGGCTGTATAAGCCCATAGAAAATGCAAAATCTCTCAATGATTCATCATGTGCAATACAATATTCTTAGGCTATCTTAGATGCAAAGGTTTGGCATGCATGCTTTGGTCATCTAAATTTTGCTAGTTTGCTACACATACATTAATATGAAATTGTGTCCTCTTCACTCAAAGTTGAGGCACATGGTAGACATGTCTATAAAGGCTGTATTTTGGGCAAAATGCAATGTTCTTCCTTCCCAAAAGATGGTTCAGTTAGAGCTACTTAGAAGTTGTAGCTTGTTCACAATGATGTCTATGGTCCTATGCAAACATCTTCTTTTGGGAACTACCTTTACTTCGTGACTTTTATTGATGATTTTTCAAGGCATGCATGGATGTATCCATTGAAAGCAAAGTTTGAGGTATTGATGTGCTTTAAACGATTTTTGGTTTTGGCTGAAATCTCTAAGCATGTAAAATGGGCAGCCTCTGTTTTGATTGGGGGGGAGATACATGTCTTCCAATTTTGATGCATTTCTGAACGTGGGATAAAACATTAGTGTACAATGTCATATACACATCAATAGAATGGAGTTGTTGAAATAAAGAATAGGTCTCTCATGGAGATGGCAAGGTGTATAGTCAAAAGTCAAGCTTTACCACATAGCTTCTGGCTTGAGGCTATTATGTGTGCACCATATGTACTTAACATATGTCCCACCAAAGCACTGCAGTCTATCACTCCCAAATGAGGCTTGACATCTTCACAATACATCTACTGCTCATTTGTGTGTCTTTGGTTGTCTGACATATGCATTAGTGCCTAAACAACAACGTAGGAAATTGGAGGACAAAGAATGAACTATATTTTTGATGGATACAGTTATGAAAGCAAATGCTACCGTCTATATCATCCATAAACTAAATGCATTTTGGTTAGCCATGATGTTTTTGTGGAAGATGCAATTCAGCCATTATTTTCATGTACTAAGGAGACATCAGTTAGCTCCAACAATGCGTATGACACTTTGCTATCTTTTTTTATAGGTGGATAGTCAAGTTCTGGTCCAAATGAGGTGATTTCTCAACCTTTATAGGTTTTACATGATGATGCAGATCATTCCATTTCTGATGTAGATCATTCCATTTCTGATGCAGATCATTCCATTTCTGATGCAGATCATTCCATTTTTGATGCAGATTTACTTGATGCACTTGTTGATGAGATGCATGATATGGAGGAGGCAAAAACTATACCTAAATGACTAGCGAAGACTTTGCGAGATAGCAAATTAGATGCACCTATATCATATCGTACTCATTCAAGCTCTCATAGTGCTTCTTTTGCATCATATTGCTATGCAATGATTGCCTCTAGTCTTTGTGATGAGAATGAGCCTGTTTCTTTTGATGAAACAAAAAATTCAGAAAATTGGATGGTTGCTATGCAATTAGAATATGATGCCATTATGAAGAATGTGTGATTTGCCTTTAGAAAAAAAGGCCATTGGCACTAAATGTGTATACAAGCTAAAGCGTAAGCTTGATGGAATAATTGGCAAGTATAAGCTGTTACACTTATGTGTTCCTCGAGTAGCTTTGATGTGAACCTTTTCCCTATGCATGGGCACTTTTTACTCTAGTGTTGGATAGAGGTTTTGTCCCATGTTACCACATACATGATTCAATCATATGTGGTGGTACTTTGTACTTAGGGATATTATTCAGCTCTTACTTCAGTTTTGATCACTGCCAATAAAGAGAGCTATTCCAATCATCCATCTTCTCTGTGTGCCTTGCTAGATTTGTGCTCCTTGTGTGTGCTTCTTGTGTGTCTCTCACACTTCTACACACAACAAACAATAGTATCAGAGTAGGTTCAACTCCTTATCAAGTTTTGATCTTTTGCGTCGTGGCATGCGTGCACTTTCAATAATGCAAATCAACTTCAAAGCATTGAATAATGAATTTCAGCAGCCAAGAAACATTTCCACCAGTTGCACTTGGGTTTTACCCCCGTTTCAAAGCTATTCGAGCAATAAAAATTGCCATCAGAGTGATGGTTTGTGAGCTGAAATTTCAACATTCATTTCAGCTTTCATTGAAGTAAAGATTTTGTCACATTCTTGTTCTTTATTGAAATGGCAAGCAACAATGACTTATTTGGCATGCTTCAATCTAAAGATAAGCTTGATGGGACCAACTATCCAATGTGGTCTTACATGATGAAGCATGCTCTTGTTGCGAAACAATTTTGGAACATAGCGAGAGATGTAGATCGAAGACTTGCAGGTTATTCTACCTCATAGTCTATTGTCATAGATGGAGCTTCTTCTTCACCAGTGGTTACTCCTTCTCCACCTACACAGGACCAACTTATATGGGATTGGTTGCGCTTTCTCTGAAGCATCATATAGTTCCACACATTTGATCATGTTCTACATCAAGATAGGCATGGGACACTCTTGCTTCTTTGTATGCCGTGCATAATGAAGCACGTGTTGCATACTTTAAGAAGCAATTTGAGGATGCATGTATGACTGAAAATGAGTCTATGGATGTGTATGTGACATGCATCAAGGAATTGAAAGAGCAATTGACAAATATAGATGACATTATTCCAGATGCATTAATCATCTCTAGATTGTTGAAAGGATTGCCAGAATATTTTCAAAGCTCTACCACTACACTCCATTTGGTTGCAAATGGAATCCAAATATATATGCATTTGATGAGGTTGTGTCTCTTCTTTTGCAAGAAGAGCACTCTAGAGTGAATAGGAGTGGTTTGTTTGAGGGAATACAAGCAATTGCTATCTCACAAAAAGGGAAAAGCAAGTATGGTTCAACTTTGGGTTCATCAAAACCATAGCCTCAGCCTTCCTCTTCCACTCATTCCTCTAATGATGTTGATTTACAAAAGAAAAAGAGATGCAAATATTGCCAAAAGGCTCGTTATACTATTGATAAGTGTAGAAAGCTTGCTAAGCGCAATGAAAAGAAGAAGGAATCTGACATGTCTATTGCTAAAAATTCAGCAAATGCAAAGAATGATGAAGCTAACATGGCTCAAGATTTTTGGGCATGTGTTGTTACATGTCATTATGATGCATCTTTGCATTCTAATGTATGGTTGTTAGTGAGGCTGATTCGAATTTGTTCTTTGATAGTGGTGCTTCAAAGCACATAACTTCATGCAAATGGTTTTTTGCATCTTTGAAAGATGCACCCAAAGGAGAACATGTGGTGTGTGCACAAAATGCCTCTTATCCTATCATTGGAGTAGGAGAAATTGAGCTTACAACTGCAAATGGAGGTGTGTTTCTCTTGAAAAATGCACTGTATGTACCTTGTATCACGAAGAACTTAATTTCAATTCCGTTGCTTGCCAAAGCTGGACTTCATGTACACTTTGTTGATGATAAGTGTATGGTTCATGATTTCAACAATGGTGATATTATCATGATGTCCGATACATTATGTAATGGTTTGTATCACATGGATACATACAAGAGGGCTGCCTCAAATGCCTTGGTTGCTCGTACTTCTTCCATGGCTGAAATGGAGCTTTTGCATGCTCATTTTGGTCACTTGAACTTCAATAGTTTGCTTTACTTATAAAAGAAGCATATGATCATTGGTTTGCCAAAACTTTAGTCCATTGAAAAGCATGCATGTGAAGGTTTCATTCTTGGAAAAATGCATCGTGCTTATTTCTCAAAAGATAGTCATACACACACTACAAGAAAATTGTAGTTTGTTCATAGTGATGTATGTGGTCCCGTCAAGACTCTATCTTTTGGGAAGCATGTATATTTTGTTACCTTCATTGATGATGTTACTTGCCATACATGGATGTATCCTATGTAAGCAAAGAATGAGATATTTTCTTGCTTCAAAGCATTTATAGCTATGATTGAAAATTTTGCTTCAAATAAGCTTTTGACTCTATGCACAGATGGTGGTAGTGAATACATGTCACATGAGTCTAATGGTTTTCTTCGTGAAAGAGGTATTTAACACCAATGTACAGTGGCATATACACCTCAGAAAAATGGTGTTTTCGAGCATAAAAATAGAACACTCCTTGAAATGGCATGATGTATGGTCAAAGGAAAGCACCTTCTTGAAAAGTTTTGGATGGAAGCGGTTATGTGTGCAAATTATGTGTTGAATTGCTACCCTACAAAAGCATTGAGAGTCATCACTCCTTATGAGGCTTGGAATGGACATAAACCTATGGTTAGTCATATGCATGTGTTTGGTTGTTTGGCATATGCTTTTGTGCCATCACAACAACATCACAAAGTTGATGAAAAGGCAAATAAATGTATATCTGTTGGTTATAGCACTGAAATTAAGGGATATCATTTGTACCATCCCCATCCATTGTGAGTCAAGATGTGGCATTTGTTGAAATTTAGTTTTCCTTCTACTTGAATGCAAAAAACAGCTAACAGATAGCTCACAAGATGTGTTTGATGCACTCATGCCTTTGCTCCAAAATGGTGTGCTTGACTATGGACATGTAGACCAGCCAATTGAGTCTTAGAGGTCTAAAAGATTCCAACAAAATAGAGCTAAAAATGTAGAGAATAAAATTATCGAAACTGTTTGAGATTTCCAACCACATATGGTTGAACATTTGCATTAAAATATGGCTGAAAATGAGCATGAAATTCAACCCACACATGATGTACATGTTGATGATGTATTGCATAATGAATGCATGCTATCAAGAGTGCACAAACTATGCCAAAGTGGCTGAAACAAAATTTTCAAGATAGTAAATTGAGTGCATCTTTACTTGGTAGAACAAGATCAAGCTCTTGCCATGCATAAAGTAATTTTGAGGATTATTCTCTTATTGCAACAACATGTAATGAAGAGCCACTCACTTTTGAAGATGCATGTGATGATCCACAATGGATTAGTGCTATGCAATTAGAAATGGATTCCATACATAGGAATGGTACTTGGGAGTTACGTGAATTGCCAAAAGGAAAAAATGCCATTGGTACAAGTGGGTTTACAAGATTCAGAGAAATTTTGATGGTAGCATTGATTGCGACAAAGCTAGATTGGTTGCCAAAGGATATGCCCAACAATATGGGATTGACTATGAGGAAACTTTTGCACCTACTTCACGCATGATTACCATTTGTACCATGGTTGCATTGACTGCCCATCGAGGTTGTAAAGTAACATAAAAACAACTTTCTTGAATGGTGATTTGCAAGAAGAGCTCTATGTGGAGCAACCTCCTAGATTCTCCATGAAAGGGAAAGACCATATGGTTTTTCGTTTGCATAAAGCCTTGTATGGTCTCAAGCAAGTCCACGTGCATGGTATGACAAAATCCATAAGCACTTGATTGCTCTTGGCTTCACATGTAGACACTCTATGTACGCAAAGATGGGGCTGATCTTATAATGCTTGTTCTTTATGTCGATGGCATACTCTTGACTGGGTCATATGATGCAAAACTTGACATTCTTATGGCTATTTTCAACATACTTTTGATGTCACATATCTTGGTCTTTTGAGCTACTATCTTGGCATCCAGTTTGTATTCCTTGAGGGGGGGAATTGTTATGCATCAAGCAAAGTATGTTGAAAAAATACTTCAATGTTTTGACTTTGAGGATTGCAAGCCAGTTTCCACACCAGTTGAAACAGGATTTAGGTTCTCAGTTGAGGATTCCAGTGATGCATTTGACACTTCTCTTTATCAGCAAGATATGGGATGTCTTATATATGCATGCAACACAAGGCCGGATATATAGTATGCAGTTTCCCAATTGAGTCGATTCATGCATATCCCTGACACTAAGCATTGGCAAGTGGTGAACATGTGTTTAGATATCTCAAAAGCATTTTGATCTTAGGTCTCTTTTATGGAAGAGATATTCAACCATGCTTGCATGCTTTTACAGATAGTGATTGGGTTGGTTGTTATGATCCTCGCATGTCCACTAGTGGTAATTACTTTTTCCTTGGATACTCGTGCATATCTTGGTTGAGTAAGAAGCAACCTATAGTGGTGACATCGAGTTGTGAAGCTAAGTACATGGCAATTTTCACAGCTATAGTGGAGTGTATATGGCTGAGACAACTATTGATGGATCTTTGCATGGAGATTGATGCTGCTACGCATATGCTCATTGAGAATCAGAGTGCATTGTCTATTGCACGAAATCCAGTGTTTCATGCATGGACCAAACATATTGAGGTGCATTATCACTATGTGAGAGAGAGCCTTCACGCAGGAGATATTGATTTGGTATATGTGCCTATGCAAGATAATGTGGTAGATATATTCTCCAAAGCTCTTGCATGGGAAAATTTTGAAGCTTTTCTCAAAGCTTTAGGCTTATTACCTTGTGGGGGTTGATCTGTCACTCCCTGTATGTGTTCACATCATTTGATTTAGGGGGTTTTGTTACACTTATGTGTTCCTCAAGTAGCTTTGATGTGAAACTTTTCCGTATACATGGGCACTTTTTATGCTAGTGCTAGCTATATGTTTTTTCCCTTGTTACCACATACATGATTCACTCATATGTGGTGGTAATTTGTACTTAGGGATATTACTAGCTCTTACTTCAGTTTTGATTATCATCAATAGAAAGAGCTATTCCAGCCATCCGTCTTCTCCGTGAGTCTTGCTGCATTTGTGCTCCTTGTGTGTGCTTCTGATGTGTCTCTCACAATTCTACACACACCCAACATAAGGCTAGGATTGTTGCAAAAGGTCATGCTCAAGAGAGAAGCATCGATTTTGATGAGACCTTTGCTTCCACATGCCGAATGACCACCATTCGTAGCATTTGTGCACTTGTAGCCCATCATGCTTGGAATGTACATTAGTTGGAGATTAAAAGTGCATTTTTAAATGGTGACTTACATGAAGAGCTATATGTATTTCAACCCAGTGGTTTTGTGCAGAAAGGGCACGAAAACAAACTGCGTAGGTTGAAAAAAGCATTATATGCTTTGAAGCAAGCACCATGTGCTTGGTATGAACACATACATGCCTACTTGATTGCACTTGGTTTTGAGAACAATCCAACTTAAAGCACCTTATATGTTAAGCATGTGAATGATGTGCTTCTGATCATTGTTGTCTATGTTGATGACATGTTGCTCACTGATCCTAATGAGAAGCATAATGCTAATTTTAAGGCTGATTTTCATGCCTCTTTTGAGATGTCAAATTTGGGGCAGTTGCATCGTCATTTGGGTATTTGGTTTATGCAAGGTTATGCAAGAGTAGCTCTGTGTCAAACAAAATATATTGACACATTATTGCAGGGTTTTGGCCTTGAAGATTAGAAACCTATTGCCACTCCTATGGAAACAAGTTTATGGTTGAGTTTTCATGATGTTGGAGATGCATTTGATGTTGTTCTGTTCTGTATCAGCAGACTGTTGGATGCTTGATTTACTTATGTATAACGAGACATGATATTCAATTTACTATCTCTCAAATGAGGATGTTTATGCATTGCCTAGGTGTCAAGCATTGGTAGGAGGTTAAGTGCATCTTTCACTACTTGAGTGGTTCCCAACTTCTTGGATTGTTTTATCCCCAAGAGGGGATCACTATTGCTAGATTTACATGCTTTTTCGGTCTTAGACTTGATTGGTTGCTGTGACACTCGTGTGTCCACTAGTGGTTTTTTCTTCATGCTTGGTAGCTTGTGTATATCTTGGTTGAGCAAGAAGCATCCTACTATGGCCACTTTTAGTTGTGAAGCTGAGTAAAGGCCAACTTTCACAAGGACTGTTGAGTGTTTGTGGCTTAGACTCCTTTTGGTTGATTTGGGTGTTGTTTAGTCTTCTACCACCACCATCTTCATTGACAGTCAGAGCGCATTGGTAGTTGCGAGAAACCTTGTGTTCCATTCTTGAACAAAGCACATTGAGGTGCATGATCATTATGTCAGGGAGATGATCTCTGTTGGAGGGATAAATGTGGCATGTTCCCAAACAGGATAACATTGCAGATCTTTTCACGAAGGCTTTGCCTTGAGAGAAGTTTGAAGCTTTTTGCAAAGCTTTGGGCTTACTTCCTTTCATGGATTGATCTCTTTCGACATAGCTTGGCACTTCCTTATACATGAGTGCCAGGGCCTTGTTCACTGCATCACTGCTAGGGAGGATTTGTTGATATATTTTGGTAGTGGTATGTGAACAAACTCAGGACTGCCAGGGCACTTTTTTCCCTCTTTAGGAGGTTTTAGTATTGTGTGTTGTGCTACAACCTTCTTCTTCTTCATTGTGCTAATTTTGTGCTTCCACAAACCTAAAATCTCAAAAAGGCAAGACATCTATCCATTCCTTCTATTTATGCTTTTGATTACAACTAGGATGAGGTCTAATCTTCACAAATTTGACAAATCAAAGGTGTATGAGAACACAATGTACTCCATGTTGACAAAGGATCAATTACATGGTTATAGAGTCAAGAATCTTGGAACCACACTTCCAAATATCAATACAAGATCCAAAAACTCCAAAAGTCCATGTAGAGCCAATCAACTTAGGAAGAAGGGGTTATAATGTAAGTCCTCACGAGTGATTCTAGAAGTGAATGTCACTTAGACACAATAATCATGAAATAAAGTGCAATAATTTAGGTGGTCTAGGAACCAACAAGAGAGATTTCAATATTCGAAGATAATATAATGATGGAACAAAAATTGATGGACATCTTAACAATATATGATGTTGTATCTCAAGTTGGTAAGTTGATTTTCAAGATATAACTAATTATAATGGATCCTATAAGAATTTATCAAGTCTTTACTAATTAAATTGAATAATCGATCACAAGGAAGAGACCAAGAAAGTACTTAGGAATTGTCGAGACCTAAAGTAGAAAAAGCTCTTATGTTGAAGGAAACTTTATTATGGTGGAGATGATCAGCAAAGTGGTAGATCCTAAAATCAAAGTAGAACTAATATAGATGAAATATGCTAAAGTAGACTTTGAAGTAAAAAAACTATACATAAAACAAAGTAGGGGAGAATTACAAAGGAGATGAAGGAAATACAATGCTTACTATCAAATTTAATGAGCATCTAATCAAAGATATTGTGGATAGTGGAGTGGTGTGATGATCACTACCAAATGATTATGGGAGAATGAGGAAATCCAACACTTTGCCCACTAATCCCCCAATTTACAACTATCAGCAAAACATATGAAAATAGTAATAAGGTAACTTGAAGCTTTCAATTTGATTACTTGCATAATAATTATTGAACATGTCTCACCAGTATGTAAGTATAGGAAAAACAAGTGTTGGGGATGTAAGGGTCCTGTGACCTTACCCCTATATTCATATATATTGATCATTTATAGAGCATTGCCTCAAGAGAGATCATTATGTGGGTTTCGAGGCTCCCACACATGTGTGCGCATCTCTCCTCTTCTCTCTCTCTCTCTCTCCCTCCATCTCCTTCTTCCTCCTCTTGTTCTACACACCAAAGCCTTTCATTGGTGTCAGAGCTTGTTGAAAGCTTATGTGCAAGAAGCTTCAATGGAACCTTAGGTCACAAGAGGTGAATGTGCAGGTCGGCACCTCTCGACAACTATTCAGTATTTTTGCCAAAACTCGAGATAAAAAGCTCGGATTGGTGCATTTTAAAGTTTTATGTGTAGCTTAGAAGAGGGGCACAAATTTACAGAGGGGTGCAAAACTCAGTTCGGATTTCTAGATCATTGAAAATTTAAAAAATGCAGACTGATTATCAGAGATATGCACATGATGCAGGCCAGGTAGTGATTTTGGGAGAGTCTATGGTAGTTGATTATGCTAGTGATGGTGATATCACTTTCTCCTATGGTTCATATCAGGATTCCTCTTGTTCATTGGATAGCACACACATGGCTTGGTTTCTTGATACATTAGGCAGTTTTCATGTTACTCCACATTGCAAGTGGTTTTATCGATTCTCCGATGAGAGTTGTGGATGTGTGCACTTGCGTGATGGTATGACATACAACATTGAGGGTGCAGGAGATGTATGCCTTATACTACCTGGTGGAGAATCACTTATACTCAAACATGTATGCTATGTTTCTTCATTCCCTATGAGCTTGAGGCACATTGAGCTTGAGCTTGAGCTAGTTGTGTGACATTCTTCAACAAAATCAATATCCAATATGTAAGGACAAGATGCCATTGAGACCCATGATGGGAGGATGTGCATTCTCTAAGTGGGGAATAGATTTTGTTGGTCCTCTTAATCCCCCAGCTAAGAGTTCACATGCTGGGTATATTATTGTTGCCACATACTATCTAACCAAATGGGTAGAAGTGAAAGCCACTAGGAAGGATGATGCACAAACTACAACCAAGTTTCTCTTCAAAAATGTATTTAAGAGATATGGGTTGCCAATAGAATTGGTCAACGACTATTGTAACGATTTCTTGAATGAAGAATTTATGATCATTCACAAGAAGCCAGCTCCGTACCATCAAACAAGCAAACGATCAAGCAAAAAGCACTAGTAAGATTCTTTGCACTATCCTAACGAAGTTGGTAAACAATAAGCACTCTGATTGGGACAAATAGTTGCACCATGTTGTTTGAGCTTATAGAGTGGCCTATAAATGATACTCAATGCCACACCCTTTTAGATGGTGTTTGGTCAGAATGCAATGTTGAAATTAGACTTATTGATCCCAACTTTAAAAGTGGCACAAGAGCATCAATGAACTGGTCATGAACTTTCTTCTAGAATTCTTGACTTAGAGTGACTAGGTGAAACTCGATTAAGAGTGGCAGTTGGGATCTATGCAATAAGAAAAGACAAAAGGCATACTTTAATGCACATGTGAAAGATAAGGGCTTGAAGGCAAGAGATTTAGTTTTGGTATGACACTAAAGTAGCATGCTAGGAAATTAGAAAAGTGTGGCTATGGACCTATGATAATCAACATAATATCCGCTAGCGGAGCTGTCTAGTTAGCCACCCTAGAGGGTGATGTAATAAAATTACATTAGTGTTTGCAAAGTGAAATTATACCAAGAACCCCTCACAGAGGAAATGTTGAGTCTACTCAACACAACAAAGAAATTCAAAGAGGAGGAAAAACGGATTTGAGAAGAGGCTTAGGAAAAATCTCTAGAATGCATTTGATGTATGAAAATGAGGCAACAAGGTAGAGCTCAACCTACGAAAGAAGTTTATGGAGCATCTAGATATCATATGGCTATGTGCCAAACAATGAGTGCCAACCCTCAACGAATAATCAATAGACATCCCTTCATGACCCTCGAGATAGGACAATGAATGAATGAAAAGACTATAAGAGCCTTGATTGACTCGGACACTGCCACTAGTGTAGTTAGATTTTCTTATTGTCAAGATGTACGATTGAGCATCAATCCTTTGAAGCTTATCTCATAGAGTTGGGAGGAGTGGAAACTCCTTGCATGGGTGAGGTGGAGCTTCCCATCTCCATTCAAGAGGTCTAGATGATAGTTAAGATGCTAGTATGTCAGGATGAGGACCCTACAGAGCCTCTCATCTTGGGTCAAGACTAGATATATGACCATTCGATCAACTTAAACCTAAGAAGTAGACTTCTTTAGGTTTGGGTGAACGAATAAAGGCAAATTACAACTAGGATTACTTAAATGGGTACCTAAAAAGTCCCAAATTGAGGTAGAACTATCTCAAAAACCTTTTAAGGGCACCAATGTCAATATTTGTAATCTCATAAGGGAAGTTTGGAAAGTCAAACCTTGTACTAAACCTTGCGACCCACCCATGTAGATTCCTTTACACCAGAATAGATGCATTTTGAGTGCATTGCATATCCTGAGTATGCATCTAGAAATGTCCACTAACTTTCGATAACCACTCACTTTCAAACAACACACCTGTGTAACTAACCACTAATTATCATGCAAATCATATTGGTATTCCAAGGGTAATATGGTCTCACCTCTTATCTAGCACAATACTAACATGATTTTATTCTTCTAGCAGATCCATACTTCAATATCATTACTGCTAATGGTAGAGAGAGCATACATGAGTTCACAAGCAGGAACTAGTTATCAGACCATTGACATAGAAAGCCTACCCATATTACATGAGCCTAAGGAACGACCAGAGAATATGCTTGTAGTGCAAATTACCCCTATACAGGATCCACCCATGGGCCACACAACAAGAGTTAGCAAGAACTCACATTGGTTTAGTGAGATGGAAGGATCTCTAGGAGAAGGTGCATACATGTGGGAAGCCAAGATTGGGTACAAAAACACATGGGGAAAATACCATTTCTTTACTAGAGAATTTGAGAAGCTACAAGACTCAATGGACTTAATGCTTGTCTGGCAAAAAGTGGTCCTAGTAGAATACTTTGCTGCCAAATTACCAAAACCAAATTTCATGCGATGTTTCTATCTCATCAACTCATTAACTCCCCAATCAGACCCCAAAGCTTCAAGCACATTCAAGGTTCCATCATTAATGCATGGGAATGAGTTAAAAAAAATTCCGTTTGACCAATAATGTAGTTTGAGAGACCCTAGATATGGGAAGTATGCATATCCCAATTGAGATGTAGGTGTGGTTCCAGACAACATGAAGAATTAGAATTGAACAAAACTTAAGGACATGGTGGTGATGACACCTAACACCGTTGTACATCTTAGGATGTGCATGCAACATTTTTCATTCCTAGGGAAAGATCGATTCACAATGCTGCACAAAAAGGTTTGGTTCAGCTTGCATCTAGCTGACACGTAGAACATGATGATCAATCTTCCACATTGGTTTATTGATCAAATTCATCAGGCACACAAGAGATGGCCATGTAAGCCAGTGTTACATGGCTATTGAGATCTTACGAGAATCATCTATCGATGCCTTGTGTATGATGTTCCTATTCACAGGGCTCTTTCCTGGAATAGAGTGCAATAGTTTAAGAGCACGAAATCTTTGACTCCACCATCAAAGAGAATGAGGGGATCGATACCTTGTGAACAACCTAGAGGCACCACCTTGACACCAGATATATCATCTGCACCAGCATTAGGAAAAAAGGTGAACCCTGCATGGGCCTTGTAAGGATCCCTAATTTTTAGGGATTAAAAGGCTAAATCTAAGAGATTAAGAGAGCACAAAATACCACTAGTGGTATTGAAAATAAAATAATGTCTCATATCCGTTTGTATTTGAATTCTCACATGAGTTCATTTGTGGCCTTTGGATGCATGAAATCAACGGCTTAGTTTGAAATTCGTGGGGGATAAAAGAGACAGCGAGCATCCTTTTGTCAGAGTGGGGAGATACTCGTGCTTTTGCGTGCACACTCTCTGCACATTTTCAGACCATTAGATCGACGAAGATCCAAAGGCTCCCCGCGTTTGGGGCTGATCGCAAAGTTGGATTCATTCTCAGCCATGCGATGCAATTAAAATCTGATGATGGACATCAAATGGCGCCTTCCACTTTTTGGGGATCAATCTTAGCCACTAGATCTTGGCTAGATCGAAGGGTTAATAATGAAAGCGCCGTCTTGTCATTGGGTTCAACTGTAGCCATTGGATGGGAGCCTAAATCCAAGGGTGGAGAAGCAATGGTGCATTTTTTTAAGAGATCTTCACCTCAACCGTTAGATTCTAAGAACATCGGAGGGCATGTGTTGAAAGCCGCCTTGACTTTTCCCTTTCAACCTCAACCATTTGATCTCTCATGTAATCCAATGGCTCCAATTGATTCGTAAGAGCCTCAAAACCATTCACAAAACCAAACCCACGAATTTTAGGTGGTTTATACATCTTTGACCAGAAAAAACCAAGGGAAGCCTATGCCTAGTCTAGGTGATTAAGAAACTAGACTGTGTCCACCACCCTCTTCCCATTGGTGGAGCACTAATCAGCCCTTGAGCTAAACGGCCCATGTAGGGTTCACCTTTTTTCCTAATGTGACAAAGGGTATTCAAGCCATTCACACTCAAAATACCTGGGCAAAGTATAGATGGTCCTATTTAATCTTGCCCCCTGTGTCATTTGATCTAGAGTTCCGTGGAGGAGTTCTCTTGGAAGAGCTTAGTAATGCAAATTTTGAACGAATCCTTTAGGAGGTAAATCTTGAGTCAGGAGAAGAACAAAAAGGTGATCACTAGCACCAATATGAAGAAAGGCAACAAGAGTGGGCCAGAGAAGTTGAAGAAGAAGCTGAAGATGAGGAAGATGAAGATGATGAGGAAGAATGGCATGATGAATAGCAAGGAGAAGCTACAGGAACCCGGGCCTATATTGCCCAATTACAAAGACTATATGACACGACTGTGAGTGTGCAAGAACCACACCATCTCTCCTTGAGCACAAGCAAGGCATTGATTGAGCAGATCTTGAGTGAGGAAGGAGTGGACCCAAATTTCATCAAAACACTTCAACTTATGACTAAATCATTAGGAGTCACCGAAGCAGTTTGACACCTCGCTATGATCAAAGGCACATTGACACACAAGGACGCACCGGAAAGAACATCAGGTTTTAAAGGAATATGAAGCAAATCTGGTTCAAGAAGCCACTTCAACCACTACCATTGATATGACACTGGAGACCTTGGTTCAAACATCTCCAATCTCCCCTCAACAACCTCCATCCCCTCCCGCCACTACTAATGTACATACAACCATTGAAAGCAATACCACCAGTGTCAAACCACCAAACCTATCTATCAAACCCCTCCCCACTCACTACCTCATATTCCCCAAGTCATAATCACTACCCAAATCATTACATCCACACCTTTTAGCTTTTGCACACCAATCTCCCAATCCACCCTCTTTTCTTCAATCACTAACCCTCTCTACACCCCCATGCCTGAACTTCTGGAACCTGTCATTGGTGATCTTGTTGTAAGTAGTGAACCAAGCCACCCTAGCCCCATTGGAGACATTATTGGATTGCCCATTGCCCCTCTCATCCAAGTCCCCTTCATCGCAGACCCATATTACTCTACCCTTTGACCCCCTATTTTTGCTACCACCATACACCCATTCTAGTTTCCATTCATGGAAGCTCTCTCTTGACCTTCCACACCATCCTCCTTGGGCCTGAACCCATTTGTAACAACATCACTCTACATGGACACCATGCACACCACACCTACCATCCCCATCTTCAAGGTAGCACCCACATGCACGGCACTATCCGATCCCATGGACATCTCTCCACTCATGGTATCACCCCTACCCCCACACTTCCATAATCCCCTATCCCCCCTCCAACAACATCACCAACAACCTTGTACCTTCATGCATAGCATTCACAACTCCCATTCCCCCTCCCATTCCCCATGCATTCACCCCTATCACCCTTGCATCCACATCTGTACATAATACATTTAATACAATGATTTAGTGTGTATCACAGCTCCAACATGATTATCAACAATTAGAAGAAAGAAACATGGTCCTCTTGAGTGAGTCTCAATGATTATAGACTAGAGTAACAACACTAGAAGAAGATAACCATAGAATACAAGCCAAGTACCTTACGCTCTAATGAGCACATGATGAACTCAATACTAAGGTGCAAGGAGTGGATACCAAAGCCATGTAGAACTTGGAGGAGATGCTACATGAACAGAATGCAAGGAATGCTAAATTACAAAGGAATCTAGGTCTTCTACAAAGACATATGTCCACAACCATGGAGGAGAATAAGAGGCTTTAGCAACAAAATCAAGATAATCTTGAGGCGTCTGTGGAGGAAACCCCAAGAACAACTCTTACTCCCACTTGATTCCAAGTTGTGCCTTTCGATAGCATCGGAATGCTACTAGAAGAGCATGCTAATTTCTCGAAGTCATACCAACTATTAGAAGAGGAATGTACGGATCTCAAGAAGCACCTAGGGAAGCCTAGCACATAGGTATTGGAGGCCATACCTCTCCCACAAAACATGCAATAATCGGAAAACCTCCAAAAAAATATTGATGAACTTCAAGCATGGTTATTGCAATATGAAAGACCACCCTCTCCACCTATGGAGCCTTAGCCTGAAGAAGTAGTCGACATCCGAGGGGAAGAAACTTTTGAGGAACTCTACAAGCCCATACTAGTACCTGGGGGACACACCATAAAGGAAGGCCAATACATCTTTGAAATTGGTGCCAGAATGGCTCAAATGGGTCCAACAAATAGGCAAAACACATGACAATCAGGTGGCCATATAGATACAATCAATGTCGAATGTCGAAGACACAATACTCAATTCAGCCCCTCTCATCAATGGCTCATCACCATATCCGAGTTGCAATATATGCCTTACTTTTTACTATTTGGTGACTACAATGCATAGATCAAAAGGGTGATTGGAGCAAAGATATTGTTTGCAACTCAATTGAGCCAAAGGACCTCCCATAGTGAGCAAGAAAAGGTACAATATTTCAACCTAACTGGTGTTGAAGATAAATGTACAAACTCATTTTCATATGAGCCATGCTTGGATAAATTTACCAAATATAAAGATAAAGAAAAAGTGGAGGAAAAAATGAAAAAATAATAAAAGAAAAAGTCTAGTCAAAATTCATGATGAGTAAGAGATACAATATCTTGCCTTGTAGTTAGTAGCATGTAGTGGAGAAAGTGGTGAGTTAAGAAGAAGGCACAAACTTCTTCACATGCTCATTGGTTATAAAAGTGAAGTGGGAGCACATTCAAAACAAAGGAGAGAAAGAGGCAAGAGCTCCCAGTAGTCGGATCTAGCCATTTTGTCATTTTGGCTTTCCCTTAGACTCCTTCCAGCCGCACGTCAGTTTGTACATAGCTCTGTTGCAGAGCTCATATCTCAGTGCATATGTAACCATTTTGTGCGTTTAAGCACTCATTGGAAAGCTTATCTCGTGTACTTTCTGCATATCAAATATCTCTTTGAAAGCTAATGTAGTTTGTGAAATATCAGTGAAATAGTGAAGTCCAGTTTTTTAGTATACCTGTGTAGATAGGTAGTCTATTTTGGTCGGTTAAATTTCCTGACCAAAACATATCCAAATTGCGTGATTTTTGTCTTGTTGGAAAGATCTTGGCATCTACTTCTACTGTCTCAAATATCTTATTGAGATCATTTATATTCTGTGAGATATCTGTCAGATAGTAAAGTCCAGTTTTATAGTGTACTTATGTGTGCAGGTGGTCTATCTTGGTGAGTTGAGTTTCCTGATCAAAACTCATCCAAATTACTTGATTTTTAGCTTGTTGGAAATCTACTTGTGTCTACTTTCTCTGTACTAAATATCTTTCTCAAAGGATATATATTCAGAGAGCTATCAGTCCGAGAGTGAAGCTCAGTTCTTCAGCATACCTGTGTGGACAGGTAGTTCATCTTTGACAGTTGTGTTTCCTAATCAAAACTTGTCCAAATTAAGTCATTTATAGCTTGTTAGAAAGCTCTCTTTGTCTAATTTGATTGACTAAAGTCTCAAGTCCATTTGAGTTTTGTATTGAGAGCAGCAAGCTATCTAAGGTGCAGATGTTTGTCCAAGTGCTGGACATACAAGGGCTCACTACACACTTCCGTTGCGCATAGGAGAACTCATTCTCCACAGTTGGTATCAGAGCAAACTTGGTGTTGAAGCTTCATCAACAGAGCTGGAGATAAAGAAAAGCAAAAGAGGAGCTATAAAACAAGGAGGAGCTTCACAAACGCAAGAGCAAAAGGACTATAACTATTCGAGGTAACTCTCAAAGTCTTTGATACTCTTCAATGGCTGACTTGGGTCAACAAGTAGAGAAGTTGGACAAGGATAACTATCCCGTGTGGAGGTTTAGAATGACCAACTACCTAATGGGCAAAGGCTTATGGGGTATTGTGAGCGGTGATGATGCTCAACCTCAAATCAATCAAGCTATGGCCACCGAAGTCCAAAGGAGGCAAGCAAAAGAATGGGAGGAGAGGAATAGGAGAGTCATGTTCCTCATTTCGCAAGTCATTACTAATGCCATGGTAGGTCATATTCAACATTTAGAGAAAGCTAAGGATGCTTGGGAAGCTCTTGAAAGGATGTATTCAACAAATACCAAAGCTAGGAAACTTCAACTCAAGAATGAGTTGAACACAATCAAGAAAAGTTTGAGTCAATCCATAGCTGAATATACTTTGAAGATTAAGGAGCTAAGCGATGCTTTAGCTTCTATTGGGACAATGGTTGAAGACGAAGATCTTGTGTGTTATACTCTCAATGGCTTGAGAGATGATGAAAGATGGAAGCCTTTTATAACTTCCATTAACTTGAAAGATGTATATCCAGGTTTTGAACAACTAATCCCTCATCTTGTCACAGAAGAGCTTAGCTTTGGTGGTCTCAAAGGAAAGGACAGCCACAACCAAATGTTATATGCAGGCCGAGGTAAAGGAAGAAATTCAAGAGGAGGCTCAAGAGGAAAAGGAAGAGGTTATAACCACTCCAACTACAACCAAAATAGTTCGGAAGACAACAAGGATGCATCAAATGCCAACGCACAAGGAAGAGGTCGAGGTAGAAGTAGAGGAAGAGGCCGAAGCTCTTACAATTCTCATAAAGGTATAACATGCTATCATTGTGGTAAAGTAGGACACTATGCTAGTGATTGTTGGCTGAAGAATGGAAGACAAAATGGAGGCAATCAAAGGAACCAAAGCAACTATGCAAGCACCTCAAGTGAAGGAAGCAAGGACACACTACTTGCAATGAGACATGAGTATAGAAGCTCTTGTGAAGATGACAAAAAATGGTACATTGATTCAGGTTGTAGTAACCATATGTCATGCCAAGGAAGTTTGTTCACTAATCTACAGGTACCAAGTGGCAAAGGATGTGTTGAAACAGGTGATGATACTCAACACATGATTGAACACATTGCAGATGTAAGGCTTGGAGATACAAGTAGAGCAAAGGTACTATCTAATGTTCTTCATGTTCCTACAATTTCAAAGAACTTGATTTCAGTAGGACAAATGGTAGAGAAGGGTTATCATGTCATATTCAATGAGAATGGGTGCTTCATAAAGAATCCAAAGGAAGGCTTCAAGGTCATTGCTCGAGGTAGAAGAGAAGGAAGGATGTTCACTTTGGATGTCCAACATCCACATGGAAAGGTCATGTACATTCAATGTGGGAACAAGAAGATTTCAGAGCTGGACTTATGGCACAAAAGAATAGGACACATCAACATTCCAAAGCTGAAGGACATGAGCAAACATGAAGTGGTAAGAGGTCTTCCAAAATTTAATAGCATTGGACTACATGAGTTATGTGAAGCTTGTCAACTAGGAAAGCAAACGAGGCAGCCATTCAAGAGGAGCAATTATGTGGCTCCAAATGTCTTGGACTTGATACATACGGATGTATGGGGACCAACTCAAGAGGCATCAATGGCTGGTAATAGGTTTTTTGTCACCTTCATTGATGATCACTCAAGAAAGGTATGGCTGTTTTGTATGAAGCAAAAATTAGAGGTGTTTTCTATATTCAAAAGATTCAAAGTTGAAGTTGAAAAGGAAACAGGAAGGTCTATCAAAACCTTAAGGTCCGATGGTGGAGGAGAATACTTCTCCAAAGAATTTTCAGATTTTCTACAAGAGAATGGAATCAAAAGGCAATTCACTTGTAGGTACACACCACAACAAAATGGAGTAGCTGAGAGGAAAAATAGGCAAATTGCTGAAATTGCAAGATGCATGCTCAACGAGATGAAGGTACCATTGTACTATTGGGCTGAAGCTACCACAACCGCCATTTACTTAATGAATAGGTGCACAACATCAGGAATACATCACTTGACTCCAGAAGAGGTATATTCCGGTAAGAAACCTGATCTTACACACCTCAAAGTGTTTGGATGTGTTTGCTTTGTTCACATTCCACAAGAAGTTAGAACAAAGATGGAACCAAGGTCAGAAAATGCATTTTCATCGGCTACTCAACAGAGCAAAAAGGATACAAGTGTTACAACCCTAAAACAAAGGAATTAAGAGTCTCGCGAGATGTGGTCTTTGATGAACTAAGACCATGATATGAAGATAAAGGAAAGGAAAAGATTCTTGAAGAAGATTGTGATGATTATGTAGGAACAAATCAAAGAGAAGTTCAACAATCAAGCACAAAGGCTTCAGGTCCAGAGGCATCTACATCAAATGTAGAATGTTCAACATGGAGGGGGAGTCATTCTTTGTCTCCAAATTCAGCTCATAGTAGAGCCAAAGAGGCAAGTGCTACTCCAAACAGTGAGGAAGATGCAAGTGAAGAAGAATATGAAGAGGTGATCACTCCGATGGTAAAGTTGAATAGGTTAAAGAAGCAACTTTCTAAAGGCAATGAAAGAAGATCTTCAAGGACAAGGTATCCAACTCAAAGGTTGAGTTATGATAGTTTTATGGCGACACATTTTGCATACATGATGCAGGTTATCAAAGACAAAGAGCCTGAGACATATGAAGAAGCTTGTACACAAAAGGAATGGAAGCAAGCTATGAAAGAGGAGATCAAAGCTCTCAAAGATAATCACACATGGGAGCTAGTGCCAAAGAAAGAAGGTATGAAGATTGTTCCAATCAAATGGGTGTTTAAAGTAAAGAGGAATGCTGATGGTTCTCTAGCTAGATATAAAGCTAGATTAGTTGCCAAAGGATTTAAACAAACACAAGGTATAGATTATGATGAAGTTTTCAGCCCTGTTGCAAAGATGGGAACTATCCGAACCTTAATAGCAATTGGTGCTTCAAGGAGATGGCCATTATATCAACTCGACATCAAAAATGCCTTTCTCAATGGAGAACTACAAGAAGAGGTATACATGAGTCAACCGGTTGGATTTGAAGATGAAATCCATCCAGATTTTGTTTGCAGGTTGAAGAAGGCACTTTATGGCTTGAAGCAAGCACCAAGAGCATGGAATCAAAGATTGGTAGAGTATCTAACTAAGTGTGGATACAACCCAAGTAGTGCAGATCCTTCATTGTACATGAAGAAGGAAGAAAATAGAGAGGTATATATTTGCATATATGTCGATGACCTCATCATAACAGGAAATGATGCTATAGGGATTAAAGATATCAAAAGGAAGCTTGGTAAAGAGTTTAAAATTTCAGATCTTGGAGAGTTGAAATATTTTTTAGGAATTGAAGTTGTTTATGGAAAGAGTGGCATCTACTTGATGCAAAGGAAGTACTTGTTGGATGTTCTTTTCAGATTTGGAATGAGTGAATGCAAACCACTCACTCAACCCATGGACACAAATACAAAGCTTTGTTCAAATGATGGAGAACCATTGGAAGATGTTACGACATACAGAAGCATTGTAGGATCATTGATCTATGCAAACATTACAAGACCTGATTTATCTTATGTTGTCGGTGTACTTTCTCAGTTTATGCAAGCCCCGACAAGTGAACACTTAAATTCAGCCAAGAGAGTGTTGAGATACATAAAGCATACAGTTAATCATGCTTTGTTTTATAAGTTTGATGAAGAACTGCAGGTCAAAGGCTTTAGTGATGCTGATTGGGCAGGCTCAAAGGAAGATAGAAGATCAACCTCAGGTTATGTGTTCATGATAGGAAGCAAACCTATCACGTGGAGCTCAAAGAAACAACCAACTGTTGCACTTTCATCCATGGAGGCTGAATATAGAGGACTAGCATTTGCCACATGTGAAGCAATGTGGATTAAAAAGATTTTGGCTGATCTTGGAGTGCAAGTTGGAACCATCCCTATATATGGTGATAACATGTCAAGTATCTACTTGGCAAGCAATCCTATGTTTCATGCAAGGAGCAAGCACATAGAGGTCCACTACCACTATGTAAGGGAGAAGGTGCTAAGCAAAGATGTGGAGGTAAAGTTCATCAGAACCAAAGAGCAGGTTGCAGATATGTTTACAAAGTTCTTGGATGCTTCTAAACTCAAAGGTTTCAAGGACGCGATAAATTTGAAGGACATGGACGAAGGTAACTCCCAAATGAGCTTGAGGAGGAGTGTTGAAGATAAATGTACAAACTCATTTTCATATGAGCCATGCTTGGATAAATTTACCAAATATAAAGATAAAGAAAAAGTGGAGGAAAAAATGAAAAAATAATAAAAGAAAAAGTCTAGTCAAAATTCATGATGAGTAAGAGATACAATATCTTGCCTTGTAGTTAGTAGCATGTAGTGGAGAAAGTGGTGAGTTAAGAAGAAGGCACAAACTTCTTCACATGCTCATTGGTTATAAAAGTGAAGTGGGAGCACATTCAAAACAAAGGAGAGAAAGAGGCAAGAGCTCCCAGTAGTCGGATCTAGCCATTTTGTCATTTTGGCTTTCCCTTAGACTCCTTCCAGCCGCACGTCAGTTTGTACATAGCTCTGTTGCAGAGCTCATATCTCAGTGCATATGTAACCATTTTGTGCGTTTAAGCACTCATTGGAAAGCTTATCTTGTGTACTTTCTTCATATCAAATATCTCTTTGAAAGCTTATGTAGTTTGTGAAATATTAGTGAAATAGTGAAGTCCAGTTTTTCAGTATACCTGTGTAGATAGGTAGTCTATTTTGGTCGGTTAAATTTCCTGACCAAAACATATCCAAATTGCGTGATTTTTGTCTTGTTGGAAAGATCTTGGCATCTACTTTCACTGTCTCAAATATCTCATTGAGATCAGTTATATTCTGTGAGATATCTGTCAGATAGTAAAGTCCAGTTTTATAGTGTACTTATGTGTGCAGGTGGTCTATCTTGGTGAGTTGAGTTTCCTGATCAAAACGCATCCAAATTACTTGATTTTTAGCTTGTTGGAAAGCTACTTCTGTCTACTTTCTCTGTACTAAATATCTTTCTCAAAGGATATATATTCAGAGAGCTATCAGTCCGAGAGTGAAGCTCAGTTCTTCAGCATACCTGTGTGGACAGGTAGTTCATCTTTGACAGTTGTGTTTCCTAATCAAAACTTGTCCAAATTAAGTCATTTATAGCTTGTTAGAAAGCTCTCTTTGTCTACTTTGATTGACTAAAGTCTCAAGTCTATTTGAGTTTTGTATTGAGAGCAGCGAGCTATCTAAGGTGCAGATGTTTGTCCAAGTGCTGGACATACAAGGGCTCACTACACACTTCCGTTGCGCATAGGAGAACTCATTCTCCACAACTGGCACACATGACTACTATTGACCTATCCAAAGATGATGTGCGCATGGTCCAATGCACCTTTTTATATCAAATACAAACCATGCTATTGTGCTGTCTCTCGTCAACACCCATGGTGCGAGTTTTTCATCAAGGTAAATACGATTAAAGATTTCTTTGATTGGATTAAATATCCTTAATTTACTCCACCAAAAGGACCACGCACTGTGGCTTACATGATATCAACAATATGCCATTGGTCATCACAATTCAAGAATGTGCTTGACATTGTTGCCAAGATGTGTATGAAGATTTTTGAGCTAATAAAGGTGGTTTCCAAAACATTCTGGAATGTCAAAGCCCTGTATATCTCTACTTCGGGCTTCAATGAGGGTAATCTTGACTTGACCTATGATATGAGTAAAACCTCCTCCATCAATGCCATCTATGCTTGGCACACAAAAAACACTTGCTAGTTGTCATTGAACAACCTATGCCTTGTATATGGCATGGCCATTTGGTCCACATATTTCGTAGTGGAATGGAAAATATTTCTCATTTTGGCTACTTGTGTTATCTTTCTTTGATTTTTCATTTTTTGAGCATTGTGAATATGAAAAGAAAACTAGCAATGTATTTAAAATGCACATTGAATCTTCTATTCAACCTTTAGATGCTGATCATAAAGATGTATGTGGTTCTATGCCCACAAGGTCATTAAATGTTTCCCTTTATTTTGTCACTTTCATAGATGATTCTAGTAGAAACTTCTGGGAATATCCTATCAAGTTGAAAGATGAGTTATTCCCTACTTCCAAAAAATGTTTTGCTTTAGTTGAGACTAACAAAGGAACTAAGCTCAAGGATTTATGTTGAAATAATGGAGGTAAGTATACTTCACATGAATTCATCCACTTTTTTCAGTTTAGAGAAATTTGTATAGAGTTTACAATTCCTTATACCTTAATATACAATGGCATAGATGAAAGGATGAATATAACTATTTAAGATAGAGTAGCTTCTATGTTGCATTATGCAAACCTCTTCGTGCTCCCTGTGTACTGTGTTTTTCTACGTATTCTGCAGCCTCTATGCAGAGTACTGTGTGCGGCCTTAGGAGATCCATTTCTACTCCGAGGATATCATCATGGAGCTCTTGATAAGGAGAGCGCACCGTGGTGCATCACCATCGAATCCCTTCAGGGTAACTCTCACCGGACCATGTTACCGACATGTATTTGATAGTAACCAATCCCCATCAGTGTTGGAGCAAGTCTATGACAAGCCTAAGTATTGGCTTGAGTCCCACAAAGTCATAGAAGAAGCCTTAAAATGAAGACAATGTAAAGTTCACTTGTGAACTACCTCTTGTAACTTTTGAAGACTTTACTTAATGTAAAAGTGAAAGAATCTTAAGTGGTTGAGTCCACTTGATAAAAAAGGGAAAGAGGAGCCACGAATTCGTGATTTGTGGTAGATAGAGAATCAAATCAATCACTGAATGATTGGAGAGTGATTGAGGGAAGTTAGCCTCCCAAGATCAACTATAAATACATGGTAGTCTTAGTCGTGGTGATGTGAAGACTTCCAAGAGCTGAGCTTTATGCCATATCAAGGTGTGATTCCAAGGCACACATATGTGTTAGTAAGTCCATTGTATTGTACAATCAATATACTTTCATTTTCATGATCATTTGAGTTCATATTTCCATGTTCTTGTGAAGTCTACTACTCACTACCATATCTCTCAGTTTTCTCAGTCAGATTGCAGAGATGGTTTCTCTGAGCTTGGTGCATCGTTTTCAGTGATTTAACTTGGTAAAGTTAGCTCTATAAGTCTACTATATGCTCACCAATTTTCATTTCATTTGGGTATTGAAATCTTCAGTTATGTTCAGTTTAAGTCAACCCTGTTTGTTCATTTTCACTTCTCTGTCAGGTACCCGACTTTTTTTACTCATCTTGTCAGAGTTGTTTCTCAGTGTGTACTTACCCAAATTCAATAATTTAAAGCTTGTTGGATTCAGCATACTGTCTAGTATAAGCATACAAATTTTCATAATCATTGGATTCTTAAATCTTTATGTTCATTTTTCTGCTCACTGGTCTCATTACTGTAGCAGCCCGTGAAAATCGGGATGATGTCATCACTTGCTAAACATCATTCTCAGTGTGTGGTTCATTATTTTTGATGAGATTACTCTTTAAAGTTAGCTCTTTAAGTTAAATAGACTTCCCCAAAAGGAATTAAGCTAGTTACTGCTATGCTCAGAGAATTATGCAAAACATTGGACAGGTGTATGAACCAAAATAGCAAGTTCTTCACCTCTGAGCTAACTCGAACTTATTTGTTTTGATCTATCTTTTTAAGAGTGATCTTCCAAGGTACATAGGGTGTATAATACATCCATTGGCAAGCTAAAAGGTCCCACCATATACTCCTGGAGTTCATTTGGCTGGTGTAGATCAAGGATTTTGCAACACCTCTTCATCTTCAAGCACATACCTATCCATCTCTTCACAGTGGAATCAGAGCAAGGTTGGAGAACATGGCAGATGGATTTCCTTCATCAATTGACAAATTGGATAGAGGTAACTACTCAACTTGTTCATTAAGAATGGAAGCTTATCTCCAAGGTAGAAGTTTATATGGTTATGTGGCTGGAGATGAAGTTATGCCAAGTTTCAGGAACAAAAGTCAACCAACACAAGAAGAGCAAGAAAGATTGAGCACATGGTGCTCCAAGGATGCACTTGCAAGGTCTTATCTCCTCAACTCTATCTCAAATTTTTTGTTGCCTCACATTAGAAGTTGTAAGACATCTCAGGAAGTGTGGGATGCACTTGAAACTTTCTTCTCTTCAAGTACTAAAGCTAGGAAGCATCAACTATGGCTGGATTTCACAACTCTCAAGAAGGCTCCCAAACAAAATGTGACTGATTTTGTCACAAAACTCAAGGACATAGCGGATCAGTTGGGAAGCATTGGAGAGGTAATAGATGAAGATCAAATTGTAAGGCAGGTCATCAATGGCTTGAAGGCAGATGACAAGTGGGAAGCATTCACCACAACTATGGATTTGTACATGGACATGCATGTACCTGATTTCAATACACTCATTGGACAACTACTCACTCAAGAGGCAAAGCTTATCAAAAATGGAGAAAGCTCTAAAGGTAATCAATCTTCAACTTTATACACTGATAAAAGCAAGTCCAAAGATAACAAAGGAAAGGCAAAGAAAGTGGATGATGAAGCAGGTACATATCAAGTTAACTATGCAGGTAGAGGAAGACGGCAGAGGTAGAGGAAGAGGAGGTAGACAAGGCAGGGGGAGATCCCAAGACTCCAACCCATGTTCTATTTGTGGATTAACTAATCATACAACTGAAAATTGCTTTAGGAATTCCAAGAATCAAAGAGGCAGAGGATACAATAGAGGAAGCTATGGCTACTCAAGAGGAAGGTTCAATAATTATCATGGCAACTACAACAACTACAATCATTCAAACTATCAAGGAGGCTACAAAGGAAGGAGAGACTTCAATAACTACACAGAAGACTCAAACAAAGAGGATTCATTATTGATATGAACATGGCTATGCCACAAGGTAAATCTGATGAGCATGTTTTCTACATAGATTCAAGTTGTTCAAATCATGTGGTAGGAAATGTGGCACTCCTATCAGATTTAGAAGATCCAAGGAATAAGCATGAGGTACAAACAGGAGATGACACAAGACATCCTATGGAGAAAATAGGCAATGTCAAAGCACCTGATGGAAACATCAACCTACTCAGTAAGGTACTCTATGTCCCTACCATTACAAAGAATTTGATAAGTGTTGGGCAGATAGTAGAGAAAGGGTTGCAAGTCAGGTTCACAAAAGCAGGAGCATTTGTTGAAGATCCAAGTCAAGGTTCAGAAGAATTACAAAAGGTGAAAAGACAGGTAGATTGCTCACATTTGAATTACAAGACACTAGAAACATTACTCTCTTTAATTATGGTAGTCAAACACTCACATAATTGGAAGTATGGCACAAAAGGTTAGCACATATTGGTGAAAGGTCATTAAAGCAAATTTGCAGGGACCAAAGTGTACTTGGACTTCCTAATTTTTCAAAACAACATATGATTTATAAGTGTAGTGCATGTCAATTTGGAAAGTCTCACATGCTACCATTCATGAAGAAAGGTTATATGTAGGGAGATCTCTTGGAGTTGGTTCATACAGATGTATGGGGACCTAGCAAGGAAGCTTCAATATCTGGACCAAGGTATTATGTCTCCTTTATTGATGATTGCAGTAGATGGACTATCCTATTCTTTATGAAACACAAAGATGAAGTTTTTTCATGTTTCAAAAGATATTTGGCTCTTGTGGAGAATCAAACATGTAAATCACTAAAAAGGCTAAGGTCAGATGGAGGGGGAGAATACTTCTCCCATGAGTTTGATTCTTTTCTTCAAGAAAGAGGAATCAAAAGAGAGGTAACTACAAGGTACACTCCTGAGCAAAATGGAGTGGCAGAAAGGATGAATAGGACAATTGTTGAAGCTGCAAGGTCCATGTTAAATGAAAAGCATTTGTCTAATTATCTATGGGCTGAGGCTATATCTACAACCACTTACTTGATTAACACGTTGCCTTCAAAATCCCTTGATAGGATGACTCCATATGAGGCTTGGAATGGAAGAAGACCAAGCTTAGATCATTGTAAAATTTTTGGATGTATTGCTTTTGCTCATGTTCCTTCACAGGTTAGAGGCAAGATGGATCCAAAGGCAGAAATGTGTGTATTTATTGGATATGACAACAATCAAAAGGGTTACAGGTTATACAACCATACCAACAAAGGATTCTTGGTAAGCTGAGATGTAGTTTTTGATGAAAACAATTCATGGTATGAAGAATCATGCAGGAAGGTCAATTTACCTTATGATCTTAAAGAATATTTTCCAAATCTTGGTAGAGAACAACCAAAGATTGAAGAACAAGAAACCTCGGAGGATGATGAAGAATCTCAGATGGAAAAGATCAAAGCATGGAAGTCTAAAGGTAAAGCAAAATTGCAGGAACTTGGACATGAGGCAAAATCATCACATCATGGCCTAAGAAGATCTATGAGGGAAAAGAAAAAACCAGAAAGGTATGGGTTTGACACCTCATTAGTAACTAAACATTCTATCTACATAGCACAAGACATAAACCAAGAAGAGCCCTCATCATTTGAAGAGGCCAAAGCAAAAACAGAATGGAAGCATGCAATGAAGGAAGAGATTGAAGCACTTGAGGAAAACAACACTTGGGATTTGGTGCCCAAGACTTCATCCATGAAGGTAATAGGCTCAAGATGGGTCTATAAACTCAAGAAGAATTCTAATGGTTCCATTAACAGGTATAAGGCAAGGCTTGTAGCAAAAGGCTTTGCACAAACTCAGGGAATTGATTATGAGGAGACCTTCTCTCCTGTGGCAAAGATGCCTACTATTAGGGTTTTGCTTAGTATTGCCTCTTCCAAGAATTGGAAGATACTTCAACTAGATGTAAAGAATGCATTCTTGAATGGTTGGATAACAAAAGAGGTATATATGGCACAACCACCTGGTTTTGAGAATCAAGTCTATCCTGATTATGTGTGTAAACTTAACAAAGCATTGTATGGTCTTAAGCAAGCCCCAAGAGCTTGTAATTTTAGGCTTGTTTCATTCTTGCAGGACAAAGGCTTTCAACCAAGCAAGGCAGATCCTTGACTCTTTATTAAAAAGAGTAATTCTGAGATCATCTACCTATGTGTATATGTAGATGATATTATATTGACTGGAAATGATGCAGATGGTATGAAGAAGATCAAAGATCAGATGAGAGAAGAGTTCAAGATAAGTGATTTGGGTTCACTTACCTACTTCCTAGGTTTGGAATTTGTCTACAAAGATCATGGTTTGTTTCTCACTCAAAGAAAGTACATTAAGGACATGTTGGCAAAATTCAAGATGCAAGATTGTAAGATTGCAGGTAATCCAATGGAGGTCAATCACAAATTGAGCTCACATGAAGGTGAACTCATAGAGGACATCACATCATATCAAAGTCTAGTGGGTAGTCTCAACTATGCCACATTGACAAGAGTAGATATATGTTACAGTGTGAGTGTGCTAAGTCAATTTATGCACACTCCAAGGAAACCACATATGGATGCTGCCAAAAGGATTCTCAAGTATCTCAAAGGAACCATAAATGAAGGACTTTATTATCCTTATGTATCTGATTTAGGTTTGAAGCTATTTTCTGATGCAGATTGGGCTGGCTCCAAAGAAGATAGAAGGAACACTTCAGGTTATCTTACCTTTGCAGGTTCAAAGCTTATTTCATGGTCATCCAAGAAGCAACCCACAGTTGCTCTCTCTTCTACTTACCGAAGCTGAATACAGAGGTCTTGCCATAGCTACACAAGAAGCTATGTGGATGAAGACATTATTCAAAGATCTTGGATTGGAGTTTGGCTCCAACTATTTATGGTGACAATATGAGTTCTATTCATTTGGATGCTAATCCTATTTTTCATGCAAGGACTAAACATATTGAAGTACATTATCACTATGTAATAGAGAAGGTTCTAAGCAAAGAGATTCAAATATCATATGTGTCCACTCATCAACAATGTGTAGATATTCTAACCAAAGCATTGGATGATACAAAGCTTTGCAAATTCAAGGCTATGATTGGTTTACAGGTAATCTTGGAAGATTAAAGACCTCAAGCATACTTGGTTTGAGGGGGAGCTGTTGGAGCAAATCTATGACAAGCCTAAGTATTGGCTTGAGTCCCACAAAGTCATAGAAGAAGCCTTAAAATGAAGACAATGTAAAGTTCACTTGTGAACTACCTCTTGTAACTTTTGAAGACTTTACTTAATGTAAAAGTGAAAGAATCTTAAGTGGTTGAGTACACTTGAGCAAAAAGGGAAAGAGGAGCCACGAATTCGTGATTTGTGGTAGATAGAGAATCAAATCAATTACTAATTGATTGGAGAGTGATTGAGGGAAGTTAGCCTCCCAAGATCAACTATAAATACATGGTAGTCTTAGTCGTGGTGATGTGAAGACTTCCAAGAGCTGAGCTTTATGCCATATCAAGGTGCGATTCCAAGGCACACATGTGTATCAGTAAGTCCATTGTATTGTACAATCAATATACTTTCATTTTCATGATCATTTGAGTTCATATCGCCATGTTCTTGTGAAGTCTACTACTCACTGCCATATCTCTCAGTTTTCTCAGTCAGATTGCAGAGATGGTTTCTCTGAGCTTGGTGCATCATTTTCAGTGCTTTAACTTGTTAAAGTTAGCTCTATAAGTCTACTATGTGCTCACCAATTTTCATTACATTTGGGTTTTGAAATCTTCAGTTATGTTCAGTTGAAGTCAACTCTGTCTGTTCATTTTCACTTCTCTGTCAGGTACCCGACTTTTTTACTCATCTTGTCAGAGCTGTTTCTCAGTGTGTACTTACCCAAATTCAATGATTTAAAGCTTGTTGGATTCAAAATACTATCTAGTATAAGGTAAAATTTTTCATAATCATTGGATTCTTAAATCTGGAGTTATGTTCATTTTTCTACTCACTGGTCTCATTACTGTAGCAACCCATGAAAATTGGGATGATGTCATCACTTGCTAAACATCATTCTCAGTGTGTGGTTCATTATTTTTGATGAGATTACTCTTGAAAGTTAGCTCTTTAAGTTAACTAGACTTCCCCAAAAGGAATTAAGCTAATTACTGCTGTGCTCAGAGAATTATGCAAATCACTGGACATGTGTATGAACCAAAATAGCAAGTTCTTCACCTCTGAGCTAACTCCAACTTATCTGTTTTGATCTATCTTTTTGAGAGTGATCTTCCAAGGTACATAGGGTGTATAATACATCCATTGGAAAGCTAAAAGGGCCCACCATATAGTCTTGGAGTTCATTTGGCTGGTGTAGATCAAGGATTTTGCAACACCTCTTCATCTTCAAGCACATACCTATCCATCTCTTCACAATCAGGATCGCTAGTCTTAACCTTTGCTACCAGTCCAATTAAGGAATACGATAAGGTCGGCAAGGTTCTTGGGTTGGTAGAATCTAGTAATTCTGGATCGCTATGTTTTTCCCAATGATCTCACTGAACAAATGTACATCAAACTTATTAACAAAGTACCACTAACACATTGTGTTATCTTCACCAAATCACACCGAATAGATTATAGACTTACGCTCACCAAGCAATTAACTATTTTATTAATTAACCTCACCGGACAACGATCAAGCTTACTTAATCCAACATAACAAAATACTTCAGACAACAATGTACAAAAATATGTAGAAGAAAACCATCACTATGCAACATAATACAACAGCTTGGCATGTTCGATGCCTATCTAAGACTTTCTTCCTTCTTCTCTCTCTGCACAAGATAGAACAATGTGAATTATATATGAGAAGTTACATTTGGGGCTCTGCCTCTTTGGCGAGTCCCTTCATGATACTTTTACATAGGTGTCCGGTGGCTTATACATCACTCGATAAATCTAGCAAACCTCATTGAAAATATCCTTGATATGTATCATCATAACCATTGCACATGTGACAGAGACAAAAAGTCATCCATTTCATCCTCAATCATCAAATGTTGAGCTTGACATCTCAACACAATTTACTATCTACAAGTAAGAAATGATGTGATTGTGATAAAGAAGATCATTAATGTGGTAATATCTCTTCGTAATACTAATCTATCTCTTCCTCATACTAATCCATCCCTTCCTCATACTAATCCATCATGTCTTCCACAAGCCTTTGACTACACTCATTTAAGTCTTTTCACAAATTGGAAATTATAAGTGTTGATCTTTATGCTAAAAGGATCCAACATACTTGATATTTTGTGAAACATTTGAGTGGTTTAAATACTTAGAATTTCTATTCATGTTCCTCTTATTATGGTTCTTTACACCTCATAGAATAAATAGACTCTTGTAATGGGATATTTGAAATGCTCTACTATAATTATTGTCTTTTGAAAAAACTATGTATCCACAAGATAGATTCATCTTTAATTTCTTCAATATAAGAACACTTATCTAGATTTATTTCAAGAATTACCAACATGAAAAAATCACAATCTTCATATCCTTCAATGTCACAACACCATCATCGCCTATTAATTTATGTCTGAATTGGCCAAATTTTTAATATAACCATGTGGTTCAATCTCTTCATCCGAAAATTTCATTGTCATGTATGCTTGATCCTCCATAAATCTAACCAAATCTCAAGAACTACCTTCGTCATTGCTTGATCTCCTCTTTTCTACAGCTTTGTAGAAAAGTATCTTAGAATCTTCATTTGTCAGAGATTCCTCTCCTTCTTCACCATTTTCTTGAACAATCATCTTTGTCTTGGTGGATGGCATTTGACTAGAGTGGTGGAATGTCTCTATATGAGTGGTTCTATAAATTTATCATAGTCATGATTGCTTAGCATTGTAAGCATACAAAATTGCTTCCCCAATATTGAACAATTAATCCTAGTCATGATTTCTTAGCATTGTAAGCATACGAAATTGCTTCCCCAATATTGAACAACCCTTAGCTATCACATAAAATATATTTCTACGATCATCTCACTGTTGTTGGTGAAGGGCTTTGGTGTGTAGAAACAAGAGGAGCAAGGAGGATATGGAGGGAGAGAGAGAAGAGGAGAGATGCGCACACATGCATGGGAGCCTTGAAACCCACATAATGATCTCTTTTGAGGCAATGCTCTATAAATGATGTATATACATGAATATAGGGGTAAGGTCACATGACCCTTACATCCCCAAAAATCTCCCACTTAAGGGTCAATGTGACCATAAGTAGTAACACATAAAAAGAATGATGTAGGACTATATAATAATGTACAAGAAGAGTTCGGATCTCAACCCATACAGATCAGCCTACACCAACTGCCGCGAACAAGGTGTATCCATGCATCTCAAACTGCTCTAAACTCATATCAATAAGAGTTGAGCTCACATTTGACTGATGTAAGAATTGATGAAGTTCCTGTAAATCTCCGACTTGCTCTATGCCCATGTCCATCATTGAATGACTAACAACTCCAAGTGCAAATGCTCCAATAGCAACTTCAATATCTGGTCTCGAGCATAACAACTCGTACATCAGACTCCTGAATGCTGACAAAACTTGCGCTATCTTGGCTAACCTAAGCATGTCAAACATGCCTATATCCAAGGCATCCAAATCACCATCATCAAGACCAACATGTCCCGACATTTTGTGTCAACATTTGGCATGAGCGAATCCAAGAATGACTACATGATCACTGAGCGAATCCAAGAATGACTACATGATCGCTGACTCATCAACATCTAAATTAGTCATCCTCTCAACCAAGGATGTGTCTAGCTGTGCACCCTGAGAGCTAGTATGCTCTAGCATAAGCTGTGTATCATAAGAGCTATCCTGCTCTACCACACCAAGTGTATCATCATGCTCCACATGAGCTAACTACACAACATCAACACCAAGATCAAATTGATGATCAAACTCTAACTGAGTATCATCACAATGCCCTACATGAGCATCCACTTCATGCTCTAGAGCATCCAAATGATCATCCAAAGTGTGCTCCATATGAGCATCCATATGACCAATAAAATCATGCTCTACATAAGCATCACGAGCATCCAAAATATGCTCTACATGTACATCCATCCGAGCATTTGAATCCTGCTATACATGTCCATCATGAATGTCAATAGACCTATGTGTAGGTAGAAAAAAATGAGACATGACAAGTTTCACATCGCACATAAGGCTGAACTCCCACTGAGACTAGACTTTCTCTCATATGAAGCATCTATAGTGGATACATGTGCCCAATCCTAGCACCTCTGATGAGCATAAGTTGCCCCAACTACAACTGAACATGATGCTGTTGCTCTAGCACAATGGTGAGAACCACGTTAAGAAGCTCCACCTCCTTAATGTCAATCCGCGGAAGAGATAGGAGTGATATGAAGATCGTGAATGTGAGATGAAGTGAGAGTGAAGGTGAGAAGCATAGAGATGCACACACACATACACACACTACGAAGAGACAAGCAAGACACAATGGAAGGTGAGAAATCAACTCTATTGCTCAAGAACACTCTTACAAGCTCAAAATAGCTCTAAGCTCTTCTCTACTCAAACAAGCTAACCCCAAAAATGAGCTCTCTAGCTCTTTTTATAGATTCTAGACTAGTTTTGACCGGTTTCACATTTAGTGACCGGCATAGTTAAAAAATAGGTCCTATGCGCTATTTGAGAGGGTAAACGGTGTCTAAAAATAACCAAAATTGGTACGCTCATTCTACCTAAGCTCCTCAAGCTTGAGGACTCCTCGGCTTGCACAAAATGGAGCTATGAATTAAGAAAAAGGGTTTTCTATGTTACATATGTTACAAAAGTGATGAAAATCACTGTTGGAGGTTTTGAAGAATATTTATGAAACATAAATCTTTGAAAAATTGATTCGACTGACTCCCTGCTCTATCTTTACATGCTTCCGCGTCTTCTGTGCCTCTGGCTACTGCCAACACCCCCCTCCCTCTCGCTTCCATCGTCCTCGACAGAACCTTGTTGTGCGGTGTTGGCATACAAAGCAACAGAGGAGTCATGCACAATACGGCAACAAGGCCAAATCATTTTTTCCATGGACTATTTACAAATCAAGTGATTTTAATCACTACACAAACATTGTAAATCCCGTTTTTGGTAGAATAGACTCCATTTTGTGCAAGCCGAGGAGTCCTTGAGCTTGAGGAGTATTAGAACTAGCGACATATCAATTTTCATAATTTTTAGACTCTGTTTGAGCCCTCAAATAGACTCTAGAACCTAATTTTTAACTAGGCCGGACACTAGGTCTGGACAAGACCAAAGCTAGTTAGAAAACTATAAAAAGAGCTAGAGAGCTCATTCTTCTCACTCACGCACTTGTGCCTTCACTTGCTCATAGTCTTCATACTAGTCCTCACGTCTCCACGGATTGACAATTATGAGGTGAATCTTCTCACGTTGGTACTCACCATTGTGCTGGAGTGACACCAAATTTGGCGCCGTTGCCGGGGAGAGAGCTTCGAGGACGAGCGTGTGATGGTAAGATGTCGAGTTGAGACATTGGAGTTATAGGTAATATCCTTCTTTCTCTTAATTTTTCTTCATTTTTTCCTTACTTTCGCATCACCATCATCACCATCATCATCTCCACCATCTCCCACCTCCATCTCCATCTCCACAAAAAATTTCAGTTTTTTGGTCATATTACACCCCCCACCTCATTTCCCTCATTTCATTGTGAGAGAGAGCGAGAGAGAGCTTGCATGCTATCTGTTTTTGGTGTGTTTTTGAGCTTTTGTTGCAGGAACTTGCTGTACCACCTCCTCCAGCAGTGTGCGCAGGTACGACAGACTCTGCACAGGTCCCGGGACGACGACCTCTGTCTGTTGCGACAGACAGAAAAACTTAAAATTTTGTGAATGCATGTTTGTCACGGTAACCTACACCATTAGGGCACTCTAAATCACTAGAAGTTTCTCAAAAATTTGCGTTTTTTCAGTCTATTGTGACAGACACCGTCTATCGCGACAGACACTGTCTATCGCGACAGACACCGTCTATCGCGACAGACAGAGACCCACGATAGACCCCGTCTATCGCGATAGACACCGTCTATCGCGACAGACCAAAATTCGACGACAGACAGCGTCTATCGCGACAGACCAAATCACGACAGACGACAGACAGCGTCTATCGCGACAGACACCATCTATCGCGACAGACCAAATCACGACAGACGACAAACAGCGTCTATCGCGACATACCAAATCACGACAGACGACAGACAGCGTCTATCGCGACAGACACCGTCTATCGCGACAGACCAAATCACGACAGACGACAGACAGCGTCTATCGCGACAGACACCGTCTATCGCGACAGACAGAAATCCACGACAGACAGCGTCTATCGCGACAGACACCGTCTATCGCGACAGACCAAAATTCCACGATAGACAGCGTCTATCGCGACAGACACCGTCTATCGCGACAGACAGCCCCCACGATAGTTTGTGTCTATCGCGACAGACACCGTCTATCGCGACAGACAGACATTTTCGGCAAAAATTAAGGGGTAAATTTTTGGAAATTTAGGCTAAATTCTGGGCATATTTGCACTCTCAAATACTCATACACCTACAAAGGCCTTAGAAAAATGCATTAAAACCCTGAAAGGTTCTGTTTGTCTAGTTAACCCCCTAAACCCTGAACGGTCATAACTTTTTCATACGAAATCCAATTTTTGAGCTCTAGGGCTTGTCGGAAAGCTTGTAAGAATAATGAGTTGCTTTTCAGATAAGATATTTGGAAGTTGGCACACTGAGGGGTAGGAACACCAAGGGAGCTCTAGAGGAAATTTCTAGCAATACAAAAGGGGGAACAAGGGTCATTAAAAAAGTGTCTGAAATAAATTGTCTGTCAATTGAAAGGTCAACTTGGAGCTAATCTTGGGACTTATGCAGGTCTATTGAGAAGCAATTGAGAGCGTCCAAGCAAGGGTTTTGCGCAAGCTTGAGAATCAACTTCTCGAGCACTAAAGAGCAAGGTTCGGCAAGAAAGGTCGGAATACTCTCAACTCCTCTTCGTCAATTCCTAGCTTAGGCTAAGAACGATTAGAAGTAGGAGTAAGTCAGGGCGACGATAGGCAACTATCAAGTTTAAGCATACCTAAACTTTCAAGCTCAAGCTAAGGGCATAATCCTTGTACTGTCGAGTGCGAAACAACATTCAAATATTCCTGACGACGTGATATCAGACAAGACCTTAAACACGATAAAATAACTAAAAAGAACCAAGCGACTAATATAAAGTAACTAGTAACGAGGTTGTACTCTGGGCAAAGAATTGGGCCACTTAGATAGGCATATGAACCTTAGATCAGGACGACATCTAGGTTGGGAGAGACAAAGCCTTAGATCTTCAGAGGCTAGTGTTAACCACACTGCTAGGTCTTGGGCCCAGCAGTTGAGCCACCACTCGTACTACCCTAGCTCTGAGACCAGTGAGTCAGAGATGTCTCAAGGCATGGACAGGCCTACGGGAAGTTCAGGAGTGCCTTACTTGCACAGGGTAGAAGGCCCTTACAAAACATAGTTGGAATACCTTAGGACCAACCGATTAGGTGCTAGCATCTATGAGGACGGCCTAGGAAGATCCGTGGTACAGATTAAGAATCCTGATCAATCCATAGGACTAGAGCACCCAGCAGTCAAGTTTGAAAATGGTGCATACCTGGACAAAGAAGGAACCATATACGTAGTCACCAGTCACCCAGATAGGACAGATGAATTTGGAAATGTAATCTCAGAAGCGGACTTAGGTGACTTGGAACAAGGAAACATGGGTGTAGAACCTAGAACACCCCGAGGCAAATCTGTTCTCACTAGGATTATCACACCTGATTGGGTTCCCCAAGACAACAAGTGCATAGATTTGCTTCTCAATCGAGAAACTGACGAAGCCTTTTGGAGGTATAAACCTGATCAACCAACTGATATAGGAACAATCATGATCTATGAGTTTAAGGATCCTTATAGCCCAGGCAGAGTGACCTACTTAGATCACACTTCGGAGAGGATCTTTGTGGTGACACAAAATGATAGGCATGCTTACACTTGGAAGGGTGAATTCATTTTTCCCCAACCAAGATCGAATGTATCCTATGGTCACCCTGGAGTTGGAACATCCCAAGCTCATGGAACTCAAAGAGACAGAAGTAGAGATAGACCAGAAGTAAGCTTTGCCAACCCAGTGGGCAGAGAGAGAACGAGGACGGAAACAAATAGAGTAGAACCTGAGATACTTAGAGCTCACAAGAATCAAAGAAACGCGGATGAGTTCCCTCTACCACGACCTAGAGAGCACACAAGAACCTTGAGACCGACTCAGCTAGTCAAGTCCATGAAGAACTACTTCGATGGCACTGGAGATCCATACGATCATGTGGCTGAGTTTAGGCAAGTCCTGAGAGCTGAACAAGTGGAGGATCTATTCACACAGTACAATGCCTTTGGTCTGACCCTTAGGAACACTGCCCTGACATGGTTTCAGCCACTAAATGAGAGGCAGTTCAGGAGCATAGACCAACTCCTAGAGGCTTTCATTATTGAATTCTCTAAGAGTGGCATAAGGCATAATACCTCCTCGCTGATTCACAGTTTCAAGCAAAACCCTCAAGAAACCGTGAGACTTGCAGGAAGAAGATTTAGGCAATACTTAGAAAGATGCCCTGTCTCGGAGCTACCCACACCAGCTAAACAAGTGGCTTTATTCCTGGATGGATTGCTAAGTACTAAATTGAGATCTTATGTGTACTTGAAGGACCCTAGGACCATAGAAGAGTGTGTACGCATGTGTATTGACATTGAGGACAACCTAGGGGAAGAGTTAGAGCTTTCCAAGATATACAAAGATTCGGATAGTGCCTCTAACATCTCTTCCACGCAATCCACATCAATCGAGGAACTTGCGGAAAAAGTAGCTCAAAAATTAGGCGTCTCTAGTAAACAAATTCCTAGGTTTGCCCCTGTGAAAAGGTGCTATACTTGTGGTGGAGACCACATGGCGAACGTATGTCCCATTATGGCTCAACCCCAAGTTAATCCTAGTAGCCAGTACTGCACCATAGAACGGAGATACACCAATCACACCGCACAAGATTGCCCATACAACAAGCAGGCAGTTAGGCAACCCTACCCTCAGCCATACCCGCAGCAAGGAAGATACCAGAACCCGTACCCTCCACAACCATATGGCAGGCCACAACAGCCGTATCAGCAACCCTACCAAAACCAACAAAGGCCTCAGCCAGTGTTAGCTCAACAACCCCCTGCCCCAGCTAATGTGATTCCGGTAAAGTATGCTGTTGCAGAAGGAAACCTGAATAGAGCTATAGTCCCTGTAACACCCTTGCTTTCTGACAGTGACCCGAGTGACCATAGCTTTGATTCTACACATGTTGATAGTCCCCAGGCGTACTACATGCAGTCTCCAGAACATGGTGAGTCCTATTACAGCGAAGAGCCAAATGAACCTAGTTGGGAGTCAGATTATACAAACGTCATGTATGCAAACCCCAACCCTAGGCCTCAACCTAGGCAGGTAAGACCTCCATTCCCAAGAGGACCGTGCTACAGATGTCAAGGAGATCACCTCATTCGTGATTGCCCCTTACCTCCACCTACACAAAACTAGTCAGTGACAATCCAAGGCTTTTGCCAAGATTGTGGAAAAGAGCATCTCTTACGAGATTGCCCAAAGAACCCCAATAATATGCCAAAAATCACGCCTATCAATGTTATTGGGTTAGTGGTAGATTCCAGCGGAAGTGTCACTTCCACTGCACCCGTACAGGTAGTCACGAGAGCTCAAGCAGTGCAACAAAACCAAGGGGTAGGCAAGGAAAAGAGCCCAGACGTTAGCGATACTGAGAGCCAAAATAAAAAGAGATCAAGAGCTTGGAGAGATAGCCGCGAACGCATGAAAAGGCAATGGGCAAAGAAGATGAGTGAACTTGAGGAAAGTCTACGAGAAACCAAGGCAAAATCATAGAGATCACATCTCAACCGCACTCTCACACATTCCCACCGCTACCATCCCCATCACCCTCCATCCCTCCACCCTCTAAGACACCCCACGTAACCCACCCACCACCCCAAACAGGATCAGTATTAGCTGATCCCACTCCTGAAGACATAGACATGATGCTTAAAGCATATCAGGCCAGAATCCAAGAAGGGCCAAACGTCACGGATCATGACAAGTGCTATCCTAGAGCTGACCTATAGATAGAAAGAACCAAGCTGTGTGCGAAAATGGTCGCATTGGCTCAGACTATGTTTGAAGCGAGTCGCCTTTTCAATTACTCGGGCTCAGCCAAGACGCAATTACACTTGGATGGACTCCTAGAGAAGTTAGAGGGAATAATTGCAAGATCTGCCAAGGAAGAAAAAAATCAAGAAAAAGATAAAGCAAGCAAAAACATGAACCATCCCCCATCGGAAGTTTATGTGGCCAATTCCACTAAACCAGACAACTTCCCCTCCTTAGAAAGAATAGAGAGGCTAATTGCACAATCAGAAAAGGAACCTGCCCCTCAAAGAAAGGAAAGGGCAAGAGAACGGATAAGCAAGCCTCTTCAGGAAGCCCATGTGCCTCCTCAAGAAGCTTATCTTCCCCCCCAAAAGGCACATGAGCCTCCCTCGAAAGCTTGCGTACCTCCACAGGTTGCCTACATTCCTTCTAAGGGAGCGTATGAGCCTGTTCGGAAAAGTAATAGAATAAGTAACCCTCCCCAGGAAGCTTGTGCTCCAGCCATCTATGAGAACGAGGAGAGAGCCAACGATAGAATAAGCCCTCCTTCCCAGGTTGCTTATGTGCCTAATTCTACGGAGCCAGACACTTCTTCTTCTATGAATCGGTTTGCACCAGACTTCCTACGAGAGAGAAGAGCTACTCAAGGTTAGACCTGAAGTATGGAAACATGTCGCCAAACAAGTACCAGAAGTAGCCAAACCTCGTTCCCAGGTAGGATCCCATAGAACAGTGCCAGAAATTCCCTTGGATAAGATAGGAGATATGTGTGAAGGCGAAGAAGGGAACACCTATCTTCCCATCACCTACCAGGAGTACACCACCAAGGCAATTTTGGACTCAGGTGCAGGAGTTGCAATTGCCACCACTTCCCTATGGAAGCGTTGGGGCAAGCCAGCACTCAGGCCAACGAGAATGAAATTGCAGATGGCCGATGGTCACATAGAGAGACCCCTAGGATTGCTAGAAGGAATAACTCTCACCACTTGTGGTGTCGAGTTTGAGCATACATTTGCCATATGTGACTTCAACAAAAATCATGCCTATGAGATGATTTTGGGAAGACCATTTATGCGACAGTTGCAAGTGGTACAAGATTGGGGAACCAACTCCTTGTATTTGCAACACTTGGGTGTTACGACCAAAGTCAATCTCAAGGATTATTCTCATAGAGATGTCCCTCCTATCCAATGGAATCCCATCCATAGAGCCAAAGATGATACAGAATCGGTGCATTCCATAGGGTCTGGATCCTCATGGATGCATGAAGACACTCACTTATGGATGTGCAAGGTAGCAGTAGAAGAAGAGAAGAGAGAGAAAGCCAGAGAGGTAGGTGCAAAAGAAACACATAGATCAGTTCAAGACCCAGCCTATGCACCTGTAGTTTTTCCTGATGAGGAATTTGAACCCCATGGCTGGGCAGAAATTTTAGCAACAATGGACGTAGCCATCAATGAAGAACAATGGACACCTCACTGTGATGAGGATGGCTATGACATTTCAGTCTTCTCCATAGAGCCAATCATGGGAGAGGCAGTTCTAGAAGAATGCGAACCTAGCCCTGATGCATTTGAGGATGCAAGTGACTCCGATCTAGAGTCAATCATTATGGACCCACCATTTGCATCAGATGAAGAATACTTCCATGAAGTAGAATTTCAACCCCAGAGGCATGGAGAGGTTACAAATGATGTAAGATTAGCAACACATGTGACCCCGAAGGAAGAAGGAAAGAAACAAAAGAAGAGAGAAGCCTCACCAGAAGAGGAAGAATCTTTGTTTGAGGTCCCAGAAAATTTTAAGAAGTATGAGATAGATGACAGGAGAGTCATGATAAGAATGCCTAGACGAGAGGCACAATCAGGAGAGGCCTATGATAACAAAGAAACCACCAAGAAAATAGTAGTGGCCCTAGAAGAAGGAGAGGAGAGATGCACGTACATAGGCCATGACCTAACAGAGAAAGAAGAGCATGCGTTGATAGCCTTGCTAAGAGAATACAGAGATGTATTCGCTTGGAGTTACAAGGATTTGAAAGGTGTTGACCCCGATATATGCTCACACACTATCCCCATGACCTCAGATGCTAAACCCTCTAAGCAAAAGCCCTATACTTATAACGATAATTATGCTGCTAAGATCAAAGAAGAGATAGATAGATTGGTTGAAGCTGGATTTATCTATGAAATTGAGCACACTGAATGGGTATCCCCCACGTAGTGGTGCCCAAGAAGAATGGCAAGCTGCGTGTGTGCATTAACTTGAAAAAGGTTAATGCAGCCACAATTCGAGATAACTATCCGCTTCCCATCACAGAACATCTCTTAGAAAGAGTGGCAGGCAAGGAAGTGTACAATTTCCTTGATGGATTTTCGGGCTACAATCAAGTAGCCATAGCTCCAGAGGATCAGCATAAGACAGCCTTTGCCACAGAATGGGGCATTTTTGCTTTTAGAGTAATGCCATTTGGGCTTACCAATGCACCAGCTACCTTCCAGAGGCTGATGTGCCATGTGTTTAAGGAGTTCCTGAGGAACACATGGCTACACCAGGAACACACCCTACACCGCACGATCCATTCACTCGCACAGCCGGCATCGACTCATTTAAATAGCTACACCAGGAACACACCCTACACCGCACGATCCATTCACTCGCACAGCCGGCATCCACTCGTTTTCAACAGTCACGAACACACTAAGGCCCATGATCACGAACAGAATCACTTGTAAATGGGTCCCTAAAAGGCCTCATGTTCAAGCTGATACACCTATAAAGCTCTCTAGCGTCTCTACAAAACCAAGAGCAAAACCCATCCACTGCATTTGGCAGCCTAAGACCTGTAATAAACCCCCCGACCCCAATTTGTAAATTCATCCACACTTACTAACTGCATTAGTCTCCTAGGACTACCCAAGCATTAACTACACACACTGTCTTCGTGCACTTACTAACCATTAACTCACCATCTACCTCATGTTAATGTTGTAACGGGGACAACAACGGATTTATTCTGTCCGTTACGATGTTAACACGTGGTTCTACATTCTCACAGAATCAGAGGGCAAGAAGTAACATGGCAGAAGCGACAGGTCCGAGCTCACAAGTAGGAATACTTACTGCAGGAATCGATGTGGATAGTCTACCTGTGGATGTGCCACCAACTGAACGACCTGTGGAGCTGCAACACCTTCAGCAAATCCCGGTGCCGGATCCACCCACAGGGATCACAGAAAGAGTCCATGCCAATTCTCATTGGTTCAATGGCATGCCAGGTCCATTAGGAGAGGCCAAGTATATATGGGAGTCTAAGTGCGAGTATGACAGATCATGGGTTCGATTCCAATTCTTCTCCAAGGAGTTCGAGACTCTACAGAACACTGAGGATCTCCAGACCATATGGCAACGAGCAGGGCTAGCAGAATACTTTGAAGCCCCACTACCTAAACCAGATCTCCTCCGATGCTACTATTTGGTCTCCACATTACAAGCGAATGAAGAAAAGGACAAACCTGGATCATTTGTTCTTCCCTCCTTGCTGGGCAACAACGAGCTGAAGAGATTTGAACTTACTGTGGAGTTGGTGAGCGATGCTTTGAATATGCACGGCACACATGTACCCTCCGAAAAGGATGCTCTCGTTCCTACTAACATGAAGGATAGGAAACTATTGAAGCTTAAAGACATGGCAACACTCACACCAAACGTGTCCATCCCTCTCCGTATGTGCATGCAACATTTTGCTTTCCCCGGCCAAGACCGCTTCACACAACCACACAAGAGAATCTGGTTCGCCCTCTACTTAGCGGAAGCAGGTGCGTTACCAATTAAGCTCCCGGTATGGATTATAGATCAATTGTATGAAGCAAATAAAAGGTCTTCTAGGAAATTAGTGGTGAACGGTTGCTGTGCAATCACACGCATTATTTACCGGTGCCTAGCATACGATGTTCCCGTTGAACGTGCCTTAACTTGGGCACAATTACAAATGTTTAAGAAGCTCAAGACGTCCACACATCAATCCAAGCGCATGAGGGGTGCGATCCCTTGTGTCCAGACAAGGGAAGTTCTGACTAGTCTTGAGGTATCGCCGCGAAGGGAGACCACTGTACCTCCCTTTACCATTAGGATACCCAGGTCGGGATCTGAAACTACGACACAAGCTACCCCATCTGCTCCTCCTGCCCCACCTGAATTTGAATTTGCTTCAACTGGAAGTGCCGAAGGAATGGACCCCCAGGACTTCGAAGCATTCTTACAAAGTACACAATTCTCTGATGTGGAGTTTTATTCAGATGCAGAGGAACAAGGCACATCTTCACAAAGAAGAAGAAAATCTACAGACGGCCGACATGTACATTAGAGTGACGCTCAGCAAGGTCAACAACAAAGACACCTAGAAGAAGAAGGAGCGTATGAAGAGGAGACCACTGAAGCCCCAGCCTATACAGCAGAACTCCGAAGGCTGTATCAAATTATGGAAAGAGTGCGATCGCAACAACTGCTCACCGAACAGAGTAGCAGAGTACTCATGACTCAGTTGTTGGAAGAAGCAGGAGTTGACTCAGAATATAGGGAAGGTCTCTTATTGATGGCAGAAACATATGGGGTAGTGGAAGCAGTGCGCACTGCCATTCGGAGGTCTCCAGTTCAATATGATCCACGAAGGTTCCAGACACGACCACGCTCAGGTAAGAATATCCAGATTCCCATTACAACTGCAGAAGAGCCAACTATTACATCTGAACCTATCAGGACAACCTCCCAAGCAACCGAAACGGCTAGCCAAGAGCACCCAGCCACCCATGAGGAGTCCACCGAGCCACAACCACCCACACCCCCACCATCGCCTCCTAGAGCAGAAACAGAGGAAATCACCTCGACCCCTCAACCCACCGAACCAACCTTCATCTTCCGTACTCCCATCTCTAGTTCCACCCTATTCTCTACCTCTGATAACCCAATCTTTGAAGCAACCCCCATCATTACACAATCCACCGAACCGCTCATAGAGCCTGCCCTAGGGCAACCATCCCCCATGCCCTCAGCCATAGGTCATCTTGACCCTAGATCCACATTCATGGGTTTCCCTGCTACCACGCAACCCTTCATGCCCTCCTCAAATCTACGACCTCAACCCCCGACCTCCATCTCTCCATTTCTACAATCCCTCCATGACCTCCTTGCTAGAACTTTTCAACCCAGGTCTCAACCATTTCCTTTCTTTTCAGCTCCCCACCCCACTTCTCATCTATTCTCCACTTCCACACACACACCACCTACCATTCCAATGTATATGGCAGAACCCACACTCGCACCCATTCCTGAAGGTATGGACATTTCACCACCCACGGCACCTCCGCCCACGATTCCACCTCCTCCCATTCCCCCTCCACCAATTTCACTCACACACACGACTTCAATAGACACATCATTCACTCTTCCCCTTCCCCAATTCCCTTCCCATGCATCTTCCGCTATAAACACCACCCACTCATCTATAGGAAATGCATTGGACACCATGCTAGCCTGTATATCAAACTTAAGGACAGATTACATTCAGCTCCAGCAACAGAATGAACGCCTGCACGAGCACTCAGAGACACTACAGCACCGCCTCGCGGCACTAGAGGAGGAAAATGCTCGCCTCCACACACAGTTCCAAACTCTCCAAGAAGCTCATGGCATATTGGAGGTACAGTTACAGAACACAGATCAGGAAGCGATACAGGTGGTAGAAGGTCACCTACGGACACAGCTGGAACGCAACTCAAAGCTTCAGCGAAATATGGCTCTACTCAAACGCCATCTTGCGGCCGCTCAAGAAGAGAATCGACGCCTGCAAGTACAAAATCAAGAGAACCTGGAAGCAGCTATTGAGAGCACACCGGGGGCACCCATCAGCCCATCAAAGTTTCAAGCAGTGACCCCCGATAATATCAAGATCATATTGGAAGACTATGCCATGCTGCTTGAAGCACATGATCAACTATCGGAGGAACTAGGACAATTGAAGCAGAAACACCAAAAAGGACCAACAGCAGCCTCTCCAACCACCCCCTCCGCGGCTTCACTTCTCACAGACTTAGAGGCCATAAGAGATCTCCAGAAACAGGTCACCGAATTGCAAACACATCTACTACAATATGAGAGACCACCTTCCCCTCCAGAGGCTCCCACTGATGAAGAAGTTGTGCAAATTCCTATGGAACAAACGTTTGACGAAGAATATGATCCACAAGCATTCCCAGGAGGCCAACACACAGAAGAAGCTCAGGACACATTCGAGGCACCACGGCCTCCATGGCTACGTCAAGTGGAGGAAATCGGGAGTTCGCACGAAGAGCGCACAGTAGTGCAAAATCAGGCCATGAGGGTCATAGAGGAAACTGTGCTACAATCGGCTTACTTCAAGAACCTGTCATCGAGACACCTCATCCTCTCATCTGAACTCCAATACCAGCCTTATTATATTATCTTGGCTGATTATAATGCAAAAATACAGAGAGTCACGGGTCAGATTCCTACCTTTGCTACCCAATTTCAACCCGAAGACCTTCCTCCAGAGGTGCAAAAAGGCAAAATTCATCAACCCACCTGGCGGCAGAAACTTCTAGAGACATATCCAGAAATGCTACGCACATGGAACAACGCGCCTTTACACCTCCTATACAATCCATGCTACGGTCCAGTTCCACGCCGCAGGTATTGGAAGGCATTCAATATCAAAGTGCAGAACAATGCGCAATGCAAAGAATGGCTAAACTACCCGTACATTGCGCCACCACAGGGACCACCGTCAGTAGCATACATGATGGGAACAATTCGCCACTGGATGCCGCGATTGAAGCCCATGCAAGATGTAGCAGCGCAAATGATGCTTAAAATCTTAGATATGATGCAGGTAGTCCTGAAAACTTTTAGAAATGCAGCCGCACCACAGGTACGTCTCCTGGGGTTTAGCAATGGAAATTACGACCTGGTGTATGACATGAGCACCACCCCCAGTATTCGTGTGGCTTACGCCTGGCATGCACGTATCAAATACCTCCCTGCCTGCTACAAACAGACCTTCGAAGAAATGTTCAGATCAGGTTTCTAGGAGTATCACTCGGAGATTTTCGCACCGAAGCCAACACATCTGCTCCATCTTTTTGCTTGTGAACAAGCAATGTACTCTGAGTACTACACCACCCCGCAACCAGAGGCCCCTGGTGCAATAAATTGGGATGCATTGGAAGCTGATCTAGCAAGAGGCTTAAGGATAGGAGAACATGAACTGGCCACCAATGTCATCCAATACTATATCGACCACCCGAGAGAACAAAGGTCTGTCAGGGGCGACAGACGCTAGAAGGGGGGCGTGTTGGCATACAAAGCAACAGAGGAGTCATGCACAATACGGCAACAAGGCCAAATCATTTTTTCCATGGACTATTTACAAATCAAGTGATTTTAATCACTACACAAACATTGTAAATCCCGTTTTTGGTAGAATAGACTCCATTTTGTGCAAGCCGAGGAGTCCTTGAGCTTGAGGAGTATTAGAACTAGCGACATATCAATTTTCATAATTTTTAGACTCTGTTTGAGCCCTCAAATAGACTCTAGAACCTAATTTTTAACTAGGCCGGACACTAGGTCTGGACAAGACCAAAGCTAGTTAGAAAACTATAAAAAGAGCTAGAGAGCTCATTTTTGGGGTTAGATTGTTTGTGAATTGAGCTTATGTAAGAGACCCTTTGATTAATGCAAAGAACTCCATTGTTCCTCTCCTTGTTCTTGCCTTGTGTGCGCGTGTGTGTGTATGTGTGTGCATGCTTGTGTGCTTCTCACTCACGCACTTGTGCCTTCACTTGCTCATAGTCTTCATACTAGTCCTCACGTCTCCACAGATTGACAAATATGAGGTGAATCTTCTCACGTTGGTACTCACCATTGTGCTGGAGTGACATGCGGTCTGTCGGATGTAATTCTGGAGTAGTTCCTAAGCGAGGGTGTGTTCTGATATTCGAATGCCTCGGGCCAAATCTGTTGGTGCATTTTGCCCAAGCCTACATGCTTGATATGCTTGATATTATCCTCATTTGTAAGTCATATGAGTAGTCATGTGAACACCTCTTGTAAAAGAGTACATTTTATCTCTTGTAAATGGAAAAAGAAAAAAGTAAAAGGATGGCTTACCTCATCCATGATGTAAAAGCAAATTCATGGCTCCAACTACCAAAATCACGAATTTTTGAGCTGAGGGAATCTCTCCTAACTTTGGGGATCACTTTTAGGTGGAGCCATTCGAATTCGAATTCAAAACTCCCTCCAAGAATTGCTATAAAAGGAGCAAGAAGGAAGAGGCGATAAGCAAGCCTTGTACGTGACCACTTCATGTCATTTTGTAGAGATTGAAGAGCTTACTCCATAGCTCTATCATTCTACTCCCATTGTGCAAAGATTCATTGCCAATGTGGTTGTAATCATATGTGAATCTATACATTTATTATCATCTACCTCTCTGTTTTGTTCTCTACTATACTCACTCAGAGCAGTAACTTCAGAAGGTCATATCTCGAGTTTTACTGAACCTTTTTCAGTGTTTTAAAGTGCGTTGGATAGCTCTCACTGTCTAGTTTCTACCTATAAATTCTCAAGGTCATTGGATTTATACTTTTGGAGATATCTGCATTTTACTGCTTACTGGTCTATCTCTGCAGAGCCCCGAGAATTGTGGGAATGTTCCAGAACTTGATGAAACTTGTTCTCAGTGCTCAGTCCATCATTTGAAGTGTTTTAACTTGGAATAGGAAGCTTGCTAAGTCTATTTGCTATGCCCAAAAGGAATTTTTCTAATTCCTTCCAGGTTGAGAGCACTGCTCATTTTTTCCAGCAGGTGTATGTCCAAAAATAGCAAGTTTTGGGAGCTAGTCATTTCGCAACTAGCCTGTCTTGACTTAAACTTTTGGGATACATGTTCCAAAGTACTTGGCTGATATTTTGGTGGATTTAGGAAGCTCAAAGGGTCTACTAATCAACTCTGAAGTCTCAGTTGGCTGGTGTGAAGCTGGTTGTAGCGGCACCTACTCATCTTTGGATTGCATCCACCATCTCTCTTCACAGTGGTATCAGAGCATAGTCAAGCAACATGGGAGATGGATTTCCATCAACAATTGACAAATTGGATCGAAACAACTACCCGGCATGGTCTCTAAGGATGGAGGCTTACCTTCAAGGAAGGAATCTATATGGATTCATATCCGGAGATGAAGCAATGCCAACCATGAGGAACAAAGGGCAACCATCACATGAAGAAGTGGAAGGACTTTCGAATTGGTGTTCGAAGGATGCACTTGCAAGGTCCTATATTCTAAACTCAATCTCTGATTTTCTTTTACCTCATGTCAAGGGATGCAAGACATCAAGAGAAACCTGGAATGCACTTGCTTCTTTCTTCTCTTCCAACACTCGAGCAAGGAAGAACCAATTGTGGATGGAGTTCACAACAATGAAGAAAAGCCCGAAGCAAAATGTGACTGATTATGTCACAAAGATGAAGGAGATTTCCGACCAACTTGGAAGCATTGGAGAGGTAATTGAAGAGGAGCAAATCATAAGACAAATCATGAATGGAATCAAAGCAGACGACAAGTGGGAGTCATTCACAACAGCCATGGATTTATACATGGATATGCATGTACCCGACCTCAACACACTCATGGGCCAACTCTTCACTCATGAAGCAAAGATTAGCAAAGGTGGTGAGTCCTCAAGAGGTAATCAAACTTCTGCCTTATATTCTGATAAAGCTAAGGTCAAGGACAAGTTAAAGAATAGGAAGAATGAAGATGAAGGAAGCTCTTTCCAAGCAAACTTTGCAGGTAGAGGAAGAGCTAGAGGAAGAGGCAGAGGTGGAAAGCAAGGCAGGGGGAGATTCCAATCATCTCAACCTTGCAACATATGTGGCTTATCTAACCATACTACTCAAGAATGTTTCAGGAACCCGAGGAACTCAAGAGGAAGAGGATTCAATAGAGGTGGCTATGGATCAAATAGAGGCAGGTACAATGGAGGCTACAACAACAATTACTACAACAACAATTACAACAACAACAACAACTATCAAAGTGGCCATAGAGGAAGAAGAGATTACAATAACTATGCAGAGGACCAAAGTCAAGAAGATTCATTATTGATTATGAATCTATCAACGAAGAAGGGTAAGGATGCTGATCACATATTTTACATTGATTCGGGATGCTCGAACCATGTAGCAGGAAATGTGGCTTTACTTTCTGATTTGGAAGATCCTCATAACAAGCATGAAGTGCAGACAGGAGATGACACAAAGCACTCAGTGGAGAAGATAGGTAATGTGAAGACATCAGATGGGAATATGAACCTCTTAAGCAAAGTCTTGTATGTCCCTACAATTACCAAAAATTTAATAAGTGTTGGACAGATTGTTGAAAAAGGATTGCAGGTTAGATTCAATCGATTTGGAGCATATGTTGAAGACCCAAGGCAAGGCTTTCGAAGGATTGCCAAAGGAGAAAAGACAGGAAGGCTTTTCACTTTTGAAGTGGAAGATACAAAGAACATAGCTTTGTTTAGCTATGGATCTCAAACTCTAACAGAGTTGGAGATATGGCACAAAAGGCTTGCTCACATTGGTGAGAGGACACTCAAACAGATTTGCAGGGACCAAAGTGTACTTGGTTTGCCTAATATCACAAGGCAACACATGATTTATAAGTGTGAAGCTTGTCAACTCGGCAAGGCTCATAGACAACCTTTCAATAAGAAAGGATATATGTATCAAAATCCTTTGGATCTAGTGCACACGGATGTGTGGGGTCCAAGTAAGGAGCCATCTATATCAGGCTCAAGATATTATGTGTCTTTCATAGATGATTGTAGCAGGTGGACCATTCTGTTTTTCATGAAGCACAAGGATGAAGTGTTTAATTGCTTTAAGAAGTATATTGCTCTTGTTGAAAACCAAACAGGTAGGACTTTGAAACGACTCAGATCAGATGGTGGAGGAGAATACTTCTCTTTTGAATTTGATGCCTTCTTGCATGAAAGAGGCATTAAAAGGGAAGTCACTACAAGGTATACACCCGAACTCAATGGTGTAGCAGAGAGGAGGAACAGAGCTATTGTCGAAGCTGCAAGGTCCATGCTCAATGAAAAGGGATTGCCGAACTACCTATGGGCAGAGGCTGTGTCGACAGCCACATATCTCATAAATAGACTTCCATCTAAGTCACTAGATGGAACCACTCCATATGAAGTGTGGAATGGAAGAAGACCTAGTCTAGAGCATTGTAAAATCTTTGGATGCTTAGCCTATGCTCACATTCCTTCTCAAGTAAGAGGGAAATTGGATCCCAAGGCAGAGAAGTGTGTATTCATTGGTTATGATCAAAACCAAAAAGGATATAGATTGTACAATCCAACCAATAAAGGATTTTCTGTGAGTAGAGATGTAATTTTTGATGAAAACAAATCATGGTTTGATGATGACAGGAAAGTGAAGCTGCCATATGACTTGGATGAAGATTTTCCATCACTTCAACCAAAGGAGCCAAAGCAGATTGAAGAAAGTGATTCGGAGATTGACCTAGAAGACTTGGAAAGACTAAAGCTATGGAAGAACAAAGGTAAAGCAAAGATGCAGGATGCTACATATGGACCCGAGAGCTCACATCAACCACTTAGAAGGTCTTCGAGGGAGAAGAAGAAACCAGAGAGGTTTGGTTATGATACTTCTTTGGTCACCAAGCACTCAATCTACATTGCAAAGGATTCAACCAATGAAGAACCTACCACATTTGAAGAAGCACAAAGCAAGAAAGCTTGGAGAGATGCAATGGATGAAGAAATGGAAGCCTTGAAGGAGAATGACACTTGGGAGCTTGTACCTAACAAGCCATCTATGAAGATAATCGGATCTCGATGGATATACAAAATCAAGAGGAATCCAGATGGAAGTATAAATAGACACAAAGCAAGGTTAGTTGCTAAAGGGTTTGCTCAAACCCATGGTATTGATTATGAGGAGACTTTCTCTCCTGTTGCAAAAATGCCTACAATTAGGGTTCTCATTAGTCTTGCTGCATCTAGAAATTGGAATCTTTATCAACTTGATGTAAAGAATGCTTTCTTGAATGGATGGATTTCTGAGGAAGTGTATATGGCACAACCTCCTGGATATGAGGATGCACATCATCCTAACTATGTATGCAAACTAAAGAAAGCTTTGTATGGATTGAAGCAAGCTCCAAGAGCTTGGAATTTCAGATTGGTTACTTATTTGCAGGACCAAGGATTCAAAGCTAGCAAGGCGGATACCTCTTTGTTCATAAAGAGGAATGGATCTGAAGTGATCTATTTATGTGTGTATGTTGATGATATTATTATCACAGGCAATGATCTTGAAGGAATCAAACAGGTAAAGAGTCAAATGAAGGAGGAGTTCAAAATAAGTGACCTCGGACCACTCACTTATTTTCTTGGATTGGAGTTGATCTACACAGATTCAGGTATATACATCACACAAAGGAAGTATGTCCATGACATGCTCGTCAAGTTCAAGATGGAAAATACAAAGTGTGCAGGTACACCTATGGAGCAAAATCATAAGCTTAGTGCTTATGAAGGAGAGCCAATTGAAGACATCACAAGCTATCAAAGCTTGGTTGGAAGTTTAAACTATGCAACACTCACAAGGGTGGATATATGCTATAGTGTTAGCATATTGAGTCAGTTTATGCATAAGCCGAGAAGACCACATATGGAAGCGGCCAAGCGAGTCCTCAAGTACCTAAAGGGGACCATGAATGAAGGTTTGTTTTATTCATATACTTCAGATATTGAGCTAAAGGTCTACTCAGATGCAGATTGGGCCGGATCTAAAGATGATAGAAGAAGCACATCAGGGTATATATCATTTGCAGGTTCAAAAATCATTTCTTGGTCATCGAAGAAGCAACCAACCGTGGCATTATCTTCTACTGAAGCTGAATATAGAGGTTTGGCTAATGCAACTCAAGAAATCATGTGGTTAAAATCTTTGTACACAGATCTTGGACTTCATTCTTCAACACCTCACATCTTTGGTGACAACACAAGCTCACTACATCTAGCAGCTAATCCGGTATACCATGCTAGAACCAAGCATATTGAAGTCCACTACCATTATGTAAGGGAGAAGCTATTGAGCAAGGATATTCAACTATCCTATGTTTCTACAGATATGCAATGTGCAGACATGTTGACGAAAGCTCTTGATGGTACGAAGTTAAGTAGATTCAAGTTGATGATTGGCTTGCAGGAAATCAAGGACAATTGAAGACTTATTTGGAGGCCAAGCATGTTAGGCTTGAGGGGGAGCTGTTGGTGCATTTTGCCCAAGCCTACATGCTTGATATGCTTGATATTATCCTCATTTGTAAGTCATATGAGTAGTCATGTGAACACCTCTTGTAAAAGAGTACATTTTATCTCTTGTAAATGGAAAAAGAAAAAAGTAAAAGGATGGCTTACCTCATCCATGATGTAAAAGCAAATTCATGGCTCCAACTACCAAAATCACGAATTTTTGAGCTGAGGGAATCTCTCCTAACTTTGGGGATCACTTTTAGGTGGAGCCATTCGAATTCGAATTCAAAACTCCCTCCAAGAATTGCTATAAAAGGAGCAAGAAGGAAGAGGCGATAAGCAAGCCTTGTACGTGACCACTTCATGTCATTTTGTAGAGATTGAAGAGCTTACTCCATAGCTCTATCATTCTACTCCCATTGTGCAAAGATTCATTGCCAATGTGGTTGTAATCATATGTGAATCTATACATTTATTATCATCTACCTCTCTGTTTTGTTCTCTACTATACTCACTCAGAGCAGTAACTTCAGAAGGTCATATCTCGAGTTTTACTGAACCTTTTTCAGTGTTTTAAAGTGCGTTGGATAGCTCTCACTGTCTAGTTTCTACCTATAAATTCTCAAGGTCATTGGATTTATACTTTTGGAGATATCTGCATTTTACTGCTTACTGGTCTATCTCTGCAGAGCCCCGAGAATTGTGGGAATGTTCCAGAACTTGATGAAACTTGTTCTCAGTGCTCAGTCCATCATTTGAAGTGTTTTAACTTGGAATAGGAAGCTTGCTAAGTCTATTTGCTATGCCCAAAAGGAATTTTTCTAATTCCTTCCAGGTTGAGAGCACTGCTCATTTTTTCCAGCAGGTGTATGTCCAAAAATAGCAAGTTTTGGGAGCTAGTCATTTCGCAACTAGCCTGTCTTGACTTAAACTTTTGGGATACATGTTCCAAAGTACTTGGCTGATATTTTGGTGGATTTAGGAAGCTCAAAGGGTCTACTAATCAACTCTGAAGTCTCAGTTGGCTGGTGTGAAGCTGGTTGTAGCGGCACCTACTCATCTTTGGATTGCATCCACCATCTCTCTTCACAGTGGTATCAGAGCATAGTCAAGCAACATGGGAGATGGATTTCCATCAACAATTGACAAATTGGATCGAAACAACTACCCGGCATGGTCTCTAAGGATGGAGGCTTACCTTCAAGGAAGGAATCTATATGGATTCATATCCGGAGATGAAGCAATGCCAACCATGAGGAACAAAGGGCAACCATCACATGAAGAAGTGGAAGGACTTTCGAATTGGTGTTCGAAGGATGCACTTGCAAGGTCCTATATTCTAAACTCAATCTCTGATTTTCTTTTACCTCATGTCAAGGGATGCAAGACATCAAGAGAAACCTGGAATGCACTTGCTTCTTTCTTCTCTTCCAACACTCGAGCAAGGAAGAACCAATTGTGGATGGAGTTCACAACAATGAAGAAAAGCCCGAAGCAAAATGTGACTGATTATGTCACAAAGATGAAGGAGATTTCCGACCAACTTGGAAGCATTGGAGAGGTAATTGAAGAGGAGCAAATCATAAGACAAATCATGAATGGAATCAAAGCAGACGACAAGTGGGAGTCATTCACAACAGCCATGGATTTATACATGGATATGCATGTACCCGACCTCAACACACTCATGGGCCAACTCTTCACTCATGAAGCAAAGATTAGCAAAGGTGGTGAGTCCTCAAGAGGTAATCAAACTTCTGCCTTATATTCTGATAAAGCTAAGGTCAAGGACAAGTTAAAGAATAGGAAGAATGAAGATGAAGGAAGCTCTTTCCAAGCAAACTTTGCAGGTAGAGGAAGAGCTAGAGGAAGAGGCAGAGGTGGAAAGCAAGGCAGGGGGAGATTCCAATCATCTCAACCTTGCAACATATGTGGCTTATCTAACCATACTACTCAAGAATGTTTCAGGAACCCGAGGAACTCAAGAGGAAGAGGATTCAATAGAGGTGGCTATGAATCAAATAGAGGCAGGTACAATGGAGGCTACAACAACAATTACTACAACAACAATTACAACAACAACAACAACTATCAAAGTGGCCATAGAGGAAGAAGAGATTACAATAACTATGCAGAGGACCAAAGTCAAGAAGATTCATTATTGATTATGAATCTATCAACGAAGAAGGGTAAGGATGCTGATCACATATTTTACATTGATTCGGGATGCTCGAACCATGTAGCAGGAAATGTGGCTTTACTTTCTGATTTGGAAGATCCTCATAACAAGCATGAAGTGCAGACAGGAGATGACACAAAGCACTCAGTGGAGAAGATAGGTAATGTGAAGACATCAGATGGGAATATGAACCTCTTAAGCAAAGTCTTGTATGTCCCTACAATTACCAAAAATTTAATAAGTGTTGGACAGATTGTTGAAAAAGGATTGCAGGTTAGATTCAATCGATTTGGAGCATATGTTGAAGACCCAAGGCAAGGCTTTCGAAGGATTGCCAAAGGAGAAAAGACAGGAAGGCTTTTCACTTTTGAAGTGGAAGATACAAAGAACATAGCTTTGTTTAGCTATGGATCTCAAACTCTAACAGAGTTGGAGATATGGCACAAAAGGCTTGCTCACATTGGTGAGAGGACACTCAAACAGATTTGCAGGGACCAAAGTGTACTTGGTTTGCCTAATATCACAAGGCAACACATGATTTATAAGTGTGAAGCTTGTCAACTCGGCAAGGCTCATAGACAACCTTTCAATAAGAAAGGATATATGTATCAAAATCCTTTGGATCTAGTGCACACGGATGTGTGGGGTCCAAGTAAGGAGCCATCTATATCAGGCTCAAGATATTATGTGTCTTTCATAGATGATTGTAGCAGGTGGACCATTCTGTTTTTCATGAAGCACAAGGATGAAGTGTTTAATTGCTTTAAGAAGTATATTGCTCTTGTTGAAAACCAAACAGGTAGGACTTTGAAACGACTCAGATCAGATGGTGGAGGAGAATACTTCTCTTTTGAATTTGATGCCTTCTTGCATGAAAGAGGCATTAAAAGGGAAGTCACTACAAGGTATACACCCGAACTCAATGGTGTAGCAGAGAGGAGGAACAGAGCTATTGTCGAAGCTGCAAGGTCCATGCTCAATGAAAAGGGATTGCCGAACTACCTATGGGCAGAGGCTGTGTCGACAGCCACATATCTCATAAATAGACTTCCATCTAAGTCACTAGATGGAACCACTCCATATGAAGTGTGGAATGGAAGAAGACCTAGTCTAGAGCATTGTAAAATCTTTGGATGCTTAGCCTATGCTCACATTCCTTCTCAAGTAAGAGGGAAATTGGATCCCAAGGCAGAGAAGTGTGTATTCATTGGTTATGATCAAAACCAAAAAGGATATAGATTGTACAATCCAACCAATAAAGGATTTTCTGTGAGTAGAGATGTAATTTTTGATGAAAACAAATCATGGTTTGATGATGACAGGAAAGTGAAGCTGCCATATGACTTGGATGAAGATTTTCCATCACTTCAACCAAAGGAGCCAAAGCAGATTGAAGAAAGTGATTCGGAGATTGACCTAGAAGACTTGGAAAGACTAAAGCTATGGAAGAACAAAGGTAAAGCAAAGATGCAGGATGCTACATATGGACCCGAGAGCTCACATCAACCACTTAGAAGGTCTTCGAGGGAGAAGAAGAAACCAGAGAGGTTTGGTTATGATACTTCTTTGGTCACCAAGCACTCAATCTACATTGCAAAGGATTCAACCAATGAAGAACCTACCACATTTGAAGAAGCACAAAGCAAGAAAGCTTGGAGAGATGCAATGGATGAAGAAATGGAAGCCTTGAAGGAGAATGACACTTGGGAGCTTGTACCTAACAAGCCATCTATGAAGATAATCGGATCTCGATGGATATACAAAATCAAGAGGAATCCAGATGGAAGTATAAATAGACACAAAGCAAGGTTAGTTGCTAAAGGGTTTGCTCAAACCCATGGTATTGATTATGAGGAGACTTTCTCTCCTGTTGCAAAAATGCCTACAATTAGGGTTCTCATTAGTCTTGCTGCATCTAGAAATTGGAATCTTTATCAACTTGATGTAAAGAATGCTTTCTTGAATGGATGGATTTCTGAGGAAGTGTATATGGCACAACCTCCTGGATATGAGGATGCACATCATCCTAACTATGTATGCAAACTAAAGAAAGCTTTGTATGGATTGAAGCAAGCTCCAAGAGCTTGGAATTTCAGATTGGTTACTTATTTGCAGGACCAAGGATTCAAAGCTAGCAAGGCGGATACCTCTTTGTTCATAAAGAGGAATGGATCTGAAGTGATCTATTTATGTGTGTATGTTGATGATATTATTATCACAGGCAATGATCTTGAAGGAATCAAACAGGTAAAGAGTCAAATGAAGGAGGAGTTCAAAATAAGTGACCTCGGACCACTCACTTATTTTCTTGGATTGGAGTTGATCTACACAGATTCAGGTATATACATCACACAAAGGAAGTATGTCCATGACATGCTCGTCAAGTTCAAGATGGAAAATACAAAGTGTGCAGGTACACCTATGGAGCAAAATCATAAGCTTAGTGCTTATGAAGGAGAGCCAATTGAAGACATCACAAGCTATCAAAGCTTGGTTGGAAGTTTAAACTATGCAACACTCACAAGGGTGGATATATGCTATAGTGTTAGCATATTGAGTCAGTTTATGCATAAGCCGAGAAGACCACATATGGAAGCGGCCAAGCGAGTCCTCAAGTACCTAAAGGGGACCATGAATGAAGGTTTGTTTTATTCATATACTTCAGATATTGAGCTAAAGGTCTACTCAGATGCAGATTGGGCCGGATCTAAAGATGATAGAAGAAGCACATCAGGGTATATATCATTTGCAGGTTCAAAAATCATTTCTTGGTCATCGAAGAAGCAACCAACCGTGGCATTATCTTCTACTGAAGCTGAATATAGAGGTTTGGCTAATGCAACTCAAGAAATCATGTGGTTAAAATCTTTGTACACAGATCTTGGACTTCATTCTTCAACACCTCACATCTTTGGTGACAACACAAGCTCACTACATCTAGCAGCTAATCCGGTATACCATGCTAGAACCAAGCATATTGAAGTCCACTACCATTATGTAAGGGAGAAGCTATTGAGCAAGGATATTCAACTATCCTATGTTTCTACAGATATGCAATGTGCAGACATGTTGACGAAAGCTCTTGATGGTACGAAGTTAAGTAGATTCAAGTTGATGATTGGCTTGCAGGAAATCAAGGACAATTGAAGACTTATTTGGAGGCCAAGCATGTTAGGCTTGAGGGGGAGCTGTTGGTGCATTTTGCCCAAGCCTACATGCTTGATATGCTTGATATTATCCTCATTTGTAAGTCATATGAGTAGTCATGTGAACACCTCTTGTAAAAGAGTACATTTTATCTCTTGTAAATGGAAAAAGAAAAAAGTAAAAGGATGGCTTACCTCATCCATGATGTAAAAGCAAATTCATGGCTCCAACTACCAAAATCACGAATTTTTGAGCTGAGGGAATCTCTCCTAACTTTGGGGATCACTTTTAGGTGGAGCCATTCGAATTCGAATTCAAAACTCCCTCCAAGAATTGCTATAAAAGGAGCAAGAAGGAAGAGGCGATAAGCAAGCCTTGTACGTGACCACTTCATGTCATTTTGTAGAGATTGAAGAGCTTACTCCATAGCTCTATCATTCTACTCCCATTGTGCAAAGATTCATTGCCAATGTGGTTGTAATCATATGTGAATCTATACATTTATTATCATCTACCTCTCTGTTTTGTTCTCTACTATACTCACTCAGAGCAGTAACTTCAGAAGGTCATATCTCGAGTTTTACTGAACCTTTTTCAGTGTTTTAAAGTGCGTTGGATAGCTCTCACTGTCTAGTTTCTACCTATAAATTCTCAAGGTCATTGGATTTATACTTTTGGAGATATCTGCATTTTACTGCTTACTGGTCTATCTCTGCAGAGCCCCGAGAATTGTGGGAATGTTCCAGAACTTGATGAAACTTGTTCTCAGTGCTCAGTCCATCATTTGAAGTGTTTTAACTTGGAATAGGAAGCTTGCTAAGTCTATTTGCTATGCCCAAAAGGAATTTTTCTAATTCCTTCCAGGTTGAGAGCACTGCTCATTTTTTCCAGCAGGTGTATGTCCAAAAATAGCAAGTTTTGGGAGCTAGTCATTTCGCAACTAGCCTGTCTTGACTTAAACTTTTGGGATACATGTTCCAAAGTACTTGGCTGATATTTTGGTGGATTTAGGAAGCTCAAAGGGTCTACTAATCAACTCTGAAGTCTCAGTTGGCTGGTGTGAAGCTGGTTGTAGCGGCACCTACTCATCTTTGGATTGCATCCACCATCTCTCTTCACAGTGGTATCAGAGCATAGTCAAGCAACATGGGAGATGGATTTCCATCAACAATTGACAAATTGGATCGAAACAACTACCCGGCATGGTCTCTAAGGATGGAGGCTTACCTTCAAGGAAGGAATCTATATGGATTCATATCCGGAGATGAAGCAATGCCAACCATGAGGAACAAAGGGCAACCATCACATGAAGAAGTGGAAGGACTTTCGAATTGGTGTTCGAAGGATGCACTTGCAAGGTCCTATATTCTAAACTCAATCTCTGATTTTCTTTTACCTCATGTCAAGGGATGCAAGACATCAAGAGAAACCTGGAATGCACTTGCTTCTTTCTTCTCTTCCAACACTCGAGCAAGGAAGAACCAATTGTGGATGGAGTTCACAACAATGAAGAAAAGCCCGAAGCAAAATGTGACTGATTATGTCACAAAGATGAAGGAGATTTCCGACCAACTTGGAAGCATTGGAGAGGTAATTGAAGAGGAGCAAATCATAAGACAAATCATGAATGGAATCAAAGCAGACGACAAGTGGGAGTCATTCACAACAGCCATGGATTTATACATGGATATGCATGTACCCGACCTCAACACACTCATGGGCCAACTCTTCACTCATGAAGCAAAGATTAGCAAAGGTGGTGAGTCCTCAAGAGGTAATCAAACTTCTGCCTTATATTCTGATAAAGCTAAGGTCAAGGACAAGTTAAAGAATAGGAAGAATGAAGATGAAGGAAGCTCTTTCCAAGCAAACTTTGCAGGTAGAGGAAGAGCTAGAGGAAGAGGCAGAGGTGGAAAGCAAGGCAGGGGGAGATTCCAATCATCTCAACCTTGCAACATATGTGGCTTATCTAACCATACTACTCAAGAATGTTTCAGGAACCCGAGGAACTCAAGAGGAAGAGGATTCAATAGAGGTGGCTATGGATCAAATAGAGGCAGGTACAATGGAGGCTACAACAACAATTACTACAACAACAATTACAACAACAACAACAACTATCAAAGTGGCCATAGAGGAAGAAGAGATTACAATAACTATGCAGAGGACCAAAGTCAAGAAGATTCATTATTGATTATGAATCTATCAACGAAGAAGGGTAAGGATGCTGATCACATATTTTACATTGATTCGGGATGCTCGAACCATGTAGCAGGAAATGTGGCTTTACTTTCTGATTTGGAAGATCCTCATAACAAGCATGAAGTGCAGACAGGAGATGACACAAAGCACTCAGTGGAGAAGATAGGTAATGTGAAGACATCAGATGGGAATATGAACCTCTTAAGCAAAGTCTTGTATGTCCCTACAATTACCAAAAATTTAATAAGTGTTGGACAGATTGTTGAAAAAGGATTGCAGGTTAGATTCAATCGATTTGGAGCATATGTTGAAGACCCAAGGCAAGGCTTTCGAAGGATTGCCAAAGGAGAAAAGACAGGAAGGCTTTTCACTTTTGAAGTGGAAGATACAAAGAACATAGCTTTGTTTAGCTATGGATCTCAAACTCTAACAGAGTTGGAGATATGGCACAAAAGGCTTGCTCACATTGGTGAGAGGACACTCAAACAGATTTGCAGGGACCAAAGTGTACTTGGTTTGCCTAATATCACAAGGCAACACATGATTTATAAGTGTGAAGCTTGTCAACTCGGCAAGGCTCATAGACAACCTTTCAATAAGAAAGGATATATGTATCAAAATCCTTTGGATCTAGTGCACACGGATGTGTGGGGTCCAAGTAAGGAGCCATCTATATCAGGCTCAAGATATTATGTGTCTTTCATAGATGATTGTAGCAGGTGGACCATTCTGTTTTTCATGAAGCACAAGGATGAAGTGTTTAATTGCTTTAAGAAGTATATTGCTCTTGTTGAAAACCAAACAGGTAGGACTTTGAAACGACTCAGATCAGATGGTGGAGGAGAATACTTCTCTTTTGAATTTGATGCCTTCTTGCATGAAAGAGGCATTAAAAGGGAAGTCACTACAAGGTATACACCCGAACTCAATGGTGTAGCAGAGAGGAGGAACAGAGCTATTGTCGAAGCTGCAAGGTCCATGCTCAATGAAAAGGGATTGCCGAACTACCTATGGGCAGAGGCTGTGTCGACAGCCACATATCTCATAAATAGACTTCCATCTAAGTCACTAGATGGAACCACTCCATATGAAGTGTGGAATGGAAGAAGACCTAGTCTAGAGCATTGTAAAATCTTTGGATGCTTAGCCTATGCTCACATTCCTTCTCAAGTAAGAGGGAAATTGGATCCCAAGGCAGAGAAGTGTGTATTCATTGGTTATGATCAAAACCAAAAAGGATATAGATTGTACAATCCAACCAATAAAGGATTTTCTGTGAGTAGAGATGTAATTTTTGATGAAAACAAATCATGGTTTGATGATGACAGGAAAGTGAAGCTGCCATATGACTTGGATGAAGATTTTCCATCACTTCAACCAAAGGAGCCAAAGCAGATTGAAGAAAGTGATTCGGAGATTGACCTAGAAGACTTGGAAAGACTAAAGCTATGGAAGAACAAAGGTAAAGCAAAGATGCAGGATGCTACATATGGACCCGAGAGCTCACATCAACCACTTAGAAGGTCTTCGAGGGAGAAGAAGAAACCAGAGAGGTTTGGTTATGATACTTCTTTGGTCACCAAGCACTCAATCTACATTGCAAAGGATTCAACCAATGAAGAACCTACCACATTTGAAGAAGCACAAAGCAAGAAAGCTTGGAGAGATGCAATGGATGAAGAAATGGAAGCCTTGAAGGAGAATGACACTTGGGAGCTTGTACCTAACAAGCCATCTATGAAGATAATCGGATCTCGATGGATATACAAAATCAAGAGGAATCCAGATGGAAGTATAAATAGACACAAAGCAAGGTTAGTTGCTAAAGGGTTTGCTCAAACCCATGGTATTGATTATGAGGAGACTTTCTCTCCTGTTGCAAAAATGCCTACAATTAGGGTTCTCATTAGTCTTGCTGCATCTAGAAATTGGAATCTTTATCAACTTGATGTAAAGAATGCTTTCTTGAATGGATGGATTTCTGAGGAAGTGTATATGGCACAACCTCCTGGATATGAGGATGCACATCATCCTAACTATGTATGCAAACTAAAGAAAGCTTTGTATGGATTGAAGCAAGCTCCAAGAGCTTGGAATTTCAGATTGGTTACTTATTTGCAGGACCAAGGATTCAAAGCTAGCAAGGCGGATACCTCTTTGTTCATAAAGAGGAATGGATCTGAAGTGATCTATTTATGTGTGTATGTTGATGATATTATTATCACAGGCAATGATCTTGAAGGAATCAAACAGGTAAAGAGTCAAATGAAGGAGGAGTTCAAAATAAGTGACCTCGGACCACTCACTTATTTTCTTGGATTGGAGTTGATCTACACAGATTCAGGTATATACATCACACAAAGGAAGTATGTCCATGACATGCTCGTCAAGTTCAAGATGGAAAATACAAAGTGTGCAGGTACACCTATGGAGCAAAATCATAAGCTTAGTGCTTATGAAGGAGAGCCAATTGAAGACATCACAAGCTATCAAAGCTTGGTTGGAAGTTTAAACTATGCAACACTCACAAGGGTGGATATATGCTATAGTGTTAGCATATTGAGTCAGTTTATGCATAAGCCGAGAAGACCACATATGGAAGCGGCCAAGCGAGTCCTCAAGTACCTAAAGGGGACCATGAATGAAGGTTTGTTTTATTCATATACTTCAGATATTGAGCTAAAGGTCTACTCAGATGCAGATTGGGCCGGATCTAAAGATGATAGAAGAAGCACATCAGGGTATATATCATTTGCAGGTTCAAAAATCATTTCTTGGTCATCGAAGAAGCAACCAACCGTGGCATTATCTTCTACTGAAGCTGAATATAGAGGTTTGGCTAATGCAACTCAAGAAATCATGTGGTTAAAATCTTTGTACACAGATCTTGGACTTCATTCTTCAACACCTCACATCTTTGGTGACAACACAAGCTCACTACATCTAGCAGCTAATCCGGTATACCATGCTAGAACCAAGCATATTGAAGTCCACTACCATTATGTAAGGGAGAAGCTATTGAGCAAGGATATTCAACTATCCTATGTTTCTACAGATATGCAATGTGCAGACATGTTGACGAAAGCTCTTGATGGTACGAAGTTAAGTAGATTCAAGTTGATGATTGGCTTGCAGGAAATCAAGGACAATTGAAGACTTATTTGGAGGCCAAGCATGTTAGGCTTGAGGGGGAGCTGTTGGTGCATTTTGCCCAAGCCTACATGCTTGATATGCTTGATATTATCCTCATTTGTAAGTCATATGAGTAGTCATGTGAACACCTCTTGTAAAAGAGTACATTTTATCTCTTGTAAATGGAAAAAGAAAAAAGTAAAAGGATGGCTTACCTCATCCATGATGTAAAAGCAAATTCATGGCTCCAACTACCAAAATCACGAATTTTTGAGCTGAGGGAATCTCTCCTAACTTTGGGGATCACTTTTAGGTGGAGCCATTCGAATTCGAATTCAAAACTCCCTCCAAGAATTGCTATAAAAGGAGCAAGAAGGAAGAGGCGATAAGCAAGCCTTGTACGTGACCACTTCATGTCATTTTGTAGAGATTGAAGAGCTTACTCCATAGCTCTATCATTCTACTCCCATTGTGCAAAGATTCATTGCCAATGTGGTTGTAATCATATGTGAATCTATACATTTATTATCATCTACCTCTCTGTTTTGTTCTCTACTATACTCACTCAGAGCAGTAACTTCAGAAGGTCATATCTCGAGTTTTACTGAACCTTTTTCAGTGTTTTAAAGTGCGTTGGATAGCTCTCACTGTCTAGTTTCTACCTATAAATTCTCAAGGTCATTGGATTTATACTTTTGGAGATATCTGCATTTTACTGCTTACTGGTCTATCTCTGCAGAGCCCCGAGAATTGTGGGAATGTTCCAGAACTTGATGAAACTTGTTCTCAGTGCTCAGTCCATCATTTGAAGTGTTTTAACTTGGAATAGGAAGCTTGCTAAGTCTATTTGCTATGCCCAAAAGGAATTTTTCTAATTCCTTCCAGGTTGAGAGCACTGCTCATTTTTTCCAGCAGGTGTATGTCCAAAAATAGCAAGTTTTGGGAGCTAGTCATTTCGCAACTAGCCTGTCTTGACTTAAACTTTTGGGATACATGTTCCAAAGTACTTGGCTGATATTTTGGTGGATTTAGGAAGCTCAAAGGGTCTACTAATCAACTCTGAAGTCTCAGTTGGCTGGTGTGAAGCTGGTTGTAGCGGCACCTACTCATCTTTGGATTGCATCCACCATCTCTCTTCACAAAATCTGCCTCGAGTTTTTTCCAATCAATTGGTTGCGGTTCATTGGATGGTGGGAGTCAATAATGTGTAGAATATACCATCTGTTCACAAGCAAATAATTGAAGCAAATGTGTGGGCCCGTTGATGAACACTTCTGAATGGTATTCTCAGAAACCGGTTGTGAACATCTCTTCGAAGGTTTTCTTGTAGTACGCTGGTAAATATTTGATTCTGCAATGCCAGGCATAACACACCCGAAGCGATGGTGTTGTACTCATATCATATGCAAGGTCGAGATTACCATGCTCAAATCCCGGGGTGTCTACATGTGGTGCCTTGATGCGTCGGAAGACTTTGAAAACCATTTGCATCATGTCAAATATATTGATAGTCATGTGTGCTGCTATATCATCCATATGTTTCAAGCGAGGAAGCCAGTGACGAATCGTGGCCATCATGTATCCAACTGTTGGTGGTCCTGTGGGTGGAGTGAAGTATGGGTAGTTTAACCAGTCATGACATTGTTTGTTATTCTGTATTTTAATAGTGAATGCCTTCCAGGATGAATCTGAATGGTAGTTCGGATTAAGTCTGACTGAAATCGGATTTAGCGGCGACGTGGCACTGGTCCCCAACATGGGTTATACTTTAAATGTAGTGGTGCCTTGGCCCATGTACTGATCATTTCCGGATATTTCTGTAAGAGATCCTCGCGCCATTCTGGTTGATAGATTTCTCCTTGCTGCGCATCTAATGGCAAATCTTGCGGTTCAAATTGAGTTGCGTGGGAGGGCTTTTTGCCTGTTTCTTTCTCTATGGCTAATTGATATTCTGCCATTAACATGAAATAAGGTTTATACTGTAGCTCGTGCCCTGATATGTATCTGCACGGGGCCAAGTGAGCAAACTAGGGGGACTGTAAAATGCATTCTTCAATCATCGCCATTGCATGTAACTATGCCTCTACCCGTGCTGAGTGGGTTGTCCCAAGTTCTTCTATCGTCTTCATCCATGCGGGAGTTGGAAGTTCGAAAGTCGTCAGGCCTTCAGCCGTGGCGCGTCCACCTAGGATGGGTTGGGGTTCATATGCTTCCTCAAAAGTTTCCTCCACTGGAGTAGTGACTGTTTCTTCCTTGGCTGGTAGGTCCGGTGGGGAGTCTAGTCTGGGTGGTGCTTCATATACTTCTATCCGTGATTGAAGAGTAGATACCTGGGCCCGTAAAGCGTTGAGTTCCTCTAGGATGTCAGGAGATGGGTCCGCAGGAGCTGGTAGGCCTTGTGGTATTGGTGCTCTTAACTGCAATATCTTGTTTTCATCTTTGAGTTTCTGAAACTCCTCGTTCATGCTGTTGTACTCATCTAACAATCTGATATGATCATCTATTTTTGTTGATTCTGAGGGCACGGCCTTAAAGCGACTGGGGCTTAGCGGTTGGTCTGGCTGATCTAAGGCAGCTTCTAGATTCTCTCTATTTTGTTCTTATAAGCGCTGGTTTTCTTCTTTCGCTGCTGCCAAGTGTCTTCTAAGTAATCCCATATTTCGTGTTAACGTTGCGTTGCGAATGGTCTGTGCCTGTAACAAATTATCAAGATCAGCAGTGGCCTCTTTGGTTTTCTCTTCACTTTCTAGTTCTAGTTTGTGGTATGCCTCTCGGAGTTCTTGGTATCTGGTGTTTAGGGAGGCATTCTCGATGGTCAGTGACTTTAGCTGCGACTGTAAATCATTGGTTGTCCCTCTGCAGCTGCTGATAATTATTTCCCAGAGATGTGAACTCATCTTTGACTTGAGTCATATAGGTGAGCATTTGTCGAAATGCATTATCTACAGTGGGTGATAATATTAACGATGTGCTAAGCAAAGATGCAGTAGGTGTAGATGCAAAGGGAATGGGGAATGGGGGTGGGAAAGTGGATGCTGTGGTGATTGTGGAAAATTGTGGTGTGCTTAAATATTGTGGTGCCACAAATGAAGTGAGGGGAGGTGCAGTGGGTGGTGATATATCCATATCGCTGGATGCGGTGTCGAGTGCGGTGACTGTGAATAGTGGTGTGATCGTGGGTAAGTGTGTAGGTGTAAATACAGGATTTACAAAGGTTGACGAGTAATTTACAGAGGGGTTGTCTTGGACGGCTTGGTGGAAAGGGGAAAGAGGAGTTACGATGGGTCGGGGAGGTGAGACTAGGGAGAAGGTTAATGGAGGAGGGAATGGGAAAAGGGGTCTTGGAGGTGTGGGGAAGGACGGAAAGGATGGTGGGAAAATTGGATTTGATAGAAAGGTGGGTGTGCTAGGGGGTAGACTAGGTTGAGTGGGTGCGGGAATTGTGGGATGAATGGGAATAAGGACGACTTCTGCTACTCCGCCGGAGAAGGAGGATGTTGTTCTGGGAGAAGGAGGGTGTATGGGGGAGACTGGATGGATGGGAGGTGAAGGAGGAGCGGTCGGGGTGGTAGATACTTCGACTATTGTGGTGGTATGTATAGTAGTGGTACGGGGTGGGGAGTCGATGATAATGGTGTCTTCTGCCAATGAGCCTTCAGGGACGAGACGTGCTTCCCTGGCCTGTTCTGAAGATTGTCCACCGGTGGGTACCCGAATGTATTCACCAGGTTTGGTTAGTAGACGGATTCTACGAGGGTCATACTACAGTAATGGTTTCCTCTGCAAATATCGTAAGGCTTCTGTGGATCCCACTGATTTGACAAGTTCTCGGAAGCCTCTGATGTATACTTCTTCGAATCTGCTTGAGACAAGTTCCTGTTCTATAAGTGCTTGACTCTCTTCCTCAGTCAATTTCTTGCGCGCCCAAAATTTTTCCATTGTACGATACAACTTTTTGATGGCTAGTGTATAAGCTGCTGCTTCAAAGGTTTCATCTTCATGTGTACTGGTGTCTCCTTGGGTGTCGGTGTGTTGTCCTTGTTCATCTGTCTGTCCATGCTCTTGGGATTCATGAGTGCCCTGGCTGGCTTCGTCATCACCTTCATCTTCGTCGGTTTCCGTTCTTTCTTCCTCGGAACTAGATACTATTTGTCCTTGTGGTTGGTCTTGGGGCGTGGTCGGGTAACTTGGCCGCTCATATTCCTGAGAGAAGATTTGACCTTTTGAAAACTGAAATTCATTGGAGAAAGCATCTTGCATTTCGAAATCAAACGTTGTATCTATGGGTTTCGCTTCCAAGTTAGGTATCGGAAAAGAAAAAGCTTCCGCACCAATAGTGGTGGGAACTTTTGCTGTAGTGGTGGTCGGTTCCTGAACTGATGTTTCCTGTGAGGTGACTACACTGGTAATGCCTTCCGTTACAATTGGTCTTGATAATCGTATGCGAATAGGTTGTACCGTTGGAGTGGCTTCTGTCGGAGACTGCTCTGGAGAGGGTTGTGGTGAGGGTGATTCTGGCACCTGAAGGTAGGGGATAGTTCCTCTCATTCGCTTTCCTGCTCTTCCTTTGCTGGCCTTCCTAGCTTTCTTTGTTGTTCCCTTGAAGGCTTTCAGCTCCTCACTTGTCATTGCTCGCTCGATAGGTAAATCGTAGGCCAAACACATATATACTATGCGCGTGAGAGCGCAACATCCATTGATGACCTTCTTTCGTTCCCATCTGTGTTGTGCTAAGTAGAGCTGATCAATGATCCAACTTGCTAGATCAACTGTTTGGGGTCCAGTACATGCTAAATATAAGCCAAACCATATGCACTTGTGAGGCATTATGAATCTGTCCTGAGCGGGGAAAGCAAAGTGCTGCATGCATATCCGCAGTGGTTTTGAAAGCTCACGTGTGATCGCCGAAATCTCTTCCCACTTAGTAACGTCTCCACGTTTGATTGGCTCTGGAACCAACCTTTCTCGTTCTGTTGGAGTGTGCGTACCATGGATCTTGATTGCAGTGCGAATCAAATCTTTAGAAAGATAAAACCTCTTATATGGCGGATCGTTCACTAAGGATGGCAAAATAAAAGTGCCAGGCAGATCCTTGTTCTTAGAAGCTGTCAAAGTTGTGACCAAGTAATAGCATCTGTAGAAGTCAAGTTTAGGCAAGGGGTCGCTGAAATACTCTGTAAACCCTGCTCTTGCCCAAACGTGCGTTAGGTCTTCCGTGTTCTGTAATCCTTCGAACTCTCTTGAGAAAAACTGATATTTGCCCCAGGTACGGTCATCAAAAGTCAAATTGGCCTCAAATATAAAATCAGCATCCGCCAATGGTCCTGCTAGCCCTTGAAACCAGTGAGAATTGCGATGAATCTTCTCAGTATAACCCCTTGGGGGATCGTCGATTGGCATGGGCCCTGGGAAACCTTGAAATTCAGGCGGTTGAGCCGTAGGATGGGGCTCCACTAGTAATTCTCCAATATTGGCCATTGGTGTACTGGGGCCAGCTTCCGATGGTCCTTCTGCCTGCATGATGAATGGTGCAAATGCGTAGTAGATCTGCTACATAAGATTAGCCGATTAGTATGGAAATTAATCATGATCCCATGAAAGTGAGACCGTAATCCCTTCCATTATTCTTGCTGATAATTCATGGCCGGTCCACTGATGTTCTTGTGCAACCTTAAGGGTCGGTATCAAGAAGTCCAAAGGAAGCACAACATTCTGACCAAAAACCATATGAAAGGGAGTTGCATTGAGTACGGTCTTGTAGGCCACTCGATATGCCCAAACAGCGTGGTGTAACTGTTTGTCCCAATCTGAACGTTTGTTGTTCACGAGTTTCATCAGTACGTTACAAAGGATCTTGTTAGTGCTTTCAGCATGACCATTGGCCTGAGGATGATATGGTGCGGATTTCTTGTGAATCACCATAAAATCCTGTAACAAATATTCAATGACTTGGTTTAGAAAGTGAGTTCCTCGATCGCTCACTAACTCTATGGGCAATCCATATCTTGTAAAGACATTTTCAAATAAGAATTTTGCAGTTGTGTGTGCATCATTCTTTTTTGTGGCTTTTGCCTCTACCCATTTGGTAAGATAATCTGTGGCAACAATAATGTATTCCGCATGTGTACCTTTTGCAGGGGGGTTAATGGGTCCTACAAAGTCTATACCCCACTTAGAAAATGCACGTCCGCCCATCATGGGTTTCAATGGCATTTCATCTGTGCGAGTAGGAAATTGAGTTCTTTGGCACACATCACATCTCTTAACATAGGTATGTGCATCCATGTGAAGAGTGGGCCACCATAATCCTGCAAAGAGGATGGCTTTGATTATCCTATCGGGTCCAAAATGACCTCCTGGAACACCTTGGTGTGCAGTCTCTAGTATGCTCAAATAATCCCTTTCATGAACACATTGTCTTAAGTATCCATCTCTTCCTCTTTTGTATAGATTATCGCCAATAAGTGAATAGTCTCGAGCTCACTCCAGTCCGGGGTTCTCAATATAGGTGCTGAGCACAAACGTCGTTTAAGTTCATTGAATGAATTCTCGCACGCGTTTGTCCATTCAAAATGGGTCAAAAGAGAGTACGGAGGCTTGGCTATGATTGCATACATGTGTATGAATCGTCTATAATAACCGCAATGGCCCATAAATGCTTGTACTTCTTTTACGTTATTTGGCCTAGGTAGATCGACAATTACTTTCACTTTTTCTTCGTCCGTAGAGATTCCATTCTTTAACACAATGTGTCCTAAAATTTTACCTTGTCTGACCATGAAACCACATTTTTCTGGGTTCAAACAAACCTGATATTTGCGACATTTGTCAAACACTTGTCTTAACTCTGGGATATGCGTCTGTCTCTCATTTGAATGTGCACATAAGTCATCGACATAAACTTCCAAATTCTTACGTAAGAATTCCTTAAAAACATGACACATGAGTCATTGGAAAGTAGCAGGTGCATTTGTTAAGCCAAATGGCATCACACAAAATGCAAATATGCCCCATTCTGTGGCAAAAACCGTCTTGTGTTGATCTTCTGGAGCAATGGCTACTTGATTATAGCCTGAGAAACCATCAAGAAAGCTGTAAACTTCCTTGCCCACAACTCTTTCCAATAAGTGTTCTGTGATAGGAAGAGGATAAATGTCTCTAATTGTGGTGGCATTAACTTTTTTAAGGTTAATACACACACGCAATTTTCCATTCTTCTTGGGCACAACCACAATGGGGGATACCCATTCAGTATGCTCAATTTCGTAAATAAATCCTGCTTCTATCAAGCGATCTATTTCTTCTTTAATCTTCGCAGCATAGTTATCATTGTACGTGTACGGTTTCTGTTTCGTAGGTTTTGCATCTGGAGTCATAGGGATTCTATGAGAACATATATCCGGGTCTACTCCTTTCAAATCTTTGTAACTCCAAGCGAACACATCTCTATATTCGCACAATAGGGCAACTAACTCTTCTTCTTCTTCCTTCGTCAAATCATGTCCTATGTAGGTACACTTTTCTTCTTCTCCTTCTATGGCAACTATTATTTTCTTGGTTTTTTCTCGATTATCATATACTTCTCCAATGTCAGCTTTTCTGTTAGGCATTCGTACCATTATTCGTCTATCTTCTATTTCATATTTCTTGAAGTTGTCAGGAACTTCAAATAGAGACTCTTCTGTTTCTGACATGGTTTATTTCTTCTTTCTTTTCTTCCCTTCACTTTTAGTGGTCACTTGTGTGGCTAACCTCACCTCATTCATAATTTCTTCGTGTCTCTAAGGATGAGTCTCTAGTTTATAGAAATATTCTTCTTCTGATGCAAATGGAGGGTCCATAATAATTGACTCTAAATCGAAATCACTCGCGTCCTCAAATGCATCAGTGCTAGGTTCACATTCTTCTAAAATTGAATCACACATGATTGGCTCTACCGTGAAAACTGAAATGTCATAGCCATCCTCGTCACAGTGGAGTGTCCATTGTTCTTCATTGATGGCTACATCCATGGTTGCTAGGATTTTTGCCCAACCATGGGGTTTGAATTCTTCATTTGGAAATACTACTGATGCGTAAGCTGGGTCTTGAAGGGTTCTTGGGTGTTGTTCTGCACCTAAGGTCCTTGCTTCTAACCATTCTTCCTCTTGTTTTGCCACTTTACACATCCATAAATGAGTGTCCTCGTGCAACCATGAGGGGTCTGACTCCAATGAGTGTACCGATTCCGTTTCTACTTGTGTTTTATGGATGGTATTCCATTGTATTGGGGGTACATCTCGATGTGAATAGTCTTTAAGATTGACTTTGGTAGTCACACCTAAATGTTGCAAGTACAAAGAATTACTTCCCCAATCTTGTACAATTTGCAACTGACACATGAATGGTCGTCCTAATATCATCTCATAAGCATGATTTTTTGCAAAATCACAAATGGCAAAGGTATGCTCAAACTCCACACCATAAGTGGTGAGAGATATGCCTTCTAGTAAGCCTAATGGTTTTTCTATGTGTCCGTCAGCCATTTGTAGCTTCATTCTGGTAGTCTAATGCTGGCTTACCCCAACGTTTCCATAAAGCGGTGGTAGCGATGGCTACTCCGGCTCCTGAATCTAAGATGGCTTTCGTGGTGTAGCCCTGATGGGTTATTGGAAGATAAGTGTTACCTTCCTCTCCTTCGCTTAAATCTCTGATCTTTTCTACTGGTATTTCTGGTACCTTCTCGTGTGTTCCTATCTGTGAGGGAGTAGTCGCAAGCTCGGGGAATTGATTTGCTACGTGCTTCCACACTTCTAGTTTAACCTTCAACAACTCCTCTAGAGTGAGATTACATTGAACTTTAGTGTTCTTTATCACTTCCGTGTTTCTAGGAATTACTGATTCTTCATTCCTTACTATTATCGTGGGTGCTCTCATGCTAATAGACTTGTCTTCCCAAGGTCCTGTGAACTGAGGTAATTCTTGTAAAGAGTTAGATTCAAATCCTGTGTGTTCACTCAGTTGTTCTTCCTCTACATCATCGTAAATAGAGGGGATATCTTGGGGAAATTGCTCCTGCAAGTCATCTATTTCTTGAATAGGAGGATGAGTTCCTTGTTCTTTTCTCCACTTCTCTTCTTGGATTTCTCTCAGAAATTCGTGTGAGTACCTATGTATGGAAGATAGGTTGTCTTGACTTTCTGTATTTGGTACTTGAGACAGGGATGGTGCATTCTTTTCCGGTGTCTCTGAGGTAATAGGGTTCCTATGCTGATTCTTTTTCTCCTTGCTATCAATCAAATATTCTAGCCTCTCCATTAATCCTTGAAAGTGTAATTCCGGTTTTGCCATGTTATTCCAATTTAGATATCTAGAGGCTTCAAACATTGCTTGTGCTAATTCTACCATCTTCATGCAAATTTTATTCCTCTCAATTTCTAGATCTTCTCGTGGGTAGTTCTTACTCATTTCAGCTATTTGGGGTCCTTCCTTTATTCTAGCCTGATATGCACGAAACATCATGTCTAGGTTTTCTGGTATGGGTTCTGCTAAAACTGATCCTGATTTTTGCGCTAGGTTCTCTTGATTCAATTCCTGTGAAGTCAACTCTAGGATTTTAGCTCTAGATTCCTTGAGACTTCCTTCCAATTCCGTTATTTTTTTACTCCATTTTCTCTTAATTCTTTCTCTAGAATCTTTCCAAGACTTTATCTTTTTACTGCTAGATTCTCCAGCTTCACTAGTTCTGGCTATTTTCTCCTGATTAAGCTGTTGGTTCTGTAAGAGCGCCTGGGCTCTTGTTATAGCTTGGATAGGCACGTATGTAGGGTTGGATCCATCTGCGTTGTTTACAATACCTATCACGTTGATCGGTGTCACATTTGAAGCATTAGCAAGGTTCTTAGGGCAATCTTTTATGATGTGCTCTTTACCACAATCGGCACAAAAGCCTTGTATGTTATAGTACTGTGACTGTCTTGCTATAGGAGGATGTGGACAATCCTTTATGAAATGATCTCCTTGGCACCTAAAGCATGGTCCTCTAGCGTCTTGTGGTCTTTGTTGTCTTAATTGGGGCCGCGGATTCGGGTTTGTGTACATCACATTAGCATAGTCGGGCTCCCAACTAGGTTCCATTGGTGGACTATCATATTGATATGTCTCTACGTGTTCTGGTGACTCTGTGTAGTACGGGGGTGGACTATCTACATGAGTAGAGTCAAAACTATTAGAGTTTGGATCACTGTCAGTAATTAGGGGTGAAACAAGAACTAAATCTCTATTGAGGTTCTCTTCTGCAGCAGCGTATTTCACTGAGATGACATTCGCGGGTGGGGGTGGCTGCTGAGCTAAAACAGGTTGAGGTCTTTGTTGAGCCTGATACGGATAATTTTGAGGAGGCCTATAGTAATGAGGCTGAGTATTATACTGGCCTTGATACCTACCTGGCTGTTGGTATGCTTGCGGGTAGTTCTGTCTCACTGTTTGTTTGTTGTATGGGTAGTCCTGAGCCGTGTGATTTGTGTATCTTCTCTCAATTGTACAGTACTGGCCACTAGGGTTGGCTTGTGGTTGTGTTGCATTGGGACACACATTTGCCAAATGATTTCCACCACAGGTGTAACAACGTACGTTAGTTGTTAACTTGGGCATCTGTTTACTAGAAACTCCTAGTTTCTGGGCCACTTTTTCTGCTAGGTCTTCTATCGAGTTAGACAATTTTGTGGATGCTAGAGATGAACAATCTGAGTCCTTATAGACCTTTGAGAGTTCCAACTCATCTCCTAAGTTGTCCTCAATGTCTATGCAAATTCTTACACACTGCTCTAGCGTTTTGGGTTCCTTCAAGTACACATAGGAGCGTAGTTTAGAGCTCAAAAAGCCATCTAGAAATAATGACACTTGTTTGGCTTGTGAGGGTAGCTCTTGCATAGGACATCTTTCCACATATTGTCTAAACCTACGTCCTGCAAGTCTAACTATTTCCTGAGGGGTATGTTTGAAGCTATGAATCAACGAAGACGTATCATGTTTGATTCCACTTTTAGAGAATTCAGTGATGAATGACTCTAAAAAGTGATGAATATCCCTAAATTGCCTTTGTTGCAATGGTTGGAACCAAGTTAAAGCTATATTCTTTAACGTTAGTCCAAATGCGTTATATTGTGTGAACATGTCTTCTACTTGCTCTGCTCTTAGTACTTGCTTAAATTCCGCAACATGGTCGTAGGGATCTCCAGTCCCATCAAAATAATTTTTCATGGACTTTACTAATTGAGTGGGTCTTAGTATTCTTGCGTGTTCACGTGGTCTAAGTAGAGGAAAATCATCTCTACCGCTTGGTATTCTAGGTTCTCCTTGTCTATCCACTCTGTCTGTGTTCATGGTGTTTCTGTCTCTTCCTATGGGGTGATTGAAACTAACTTCAGGTCTTTCTTTATTTTTCTCCCTTTGATTACCATGGGCTGAGGATGTTCCTGCCCCTTGTTGGCTTGCGTTTACATTTGTTCGAGATGGAGGGAATACCAACTCACCTCTCTATGTGTATGTGTTTCTAGCATGGTCAAGTACCACAAATACTCTTTCTGAAGTTTCATCCAGGTATACCACCTTTCCAAGTGTATCGAGGTCCTTGAACTCGTAGATTATGATGGAGCCTACCTCACTTGGTTGTTCCGTTCTGTACCTCTAAAATGCTTCGTCAATTTCTTTATTTACAAACAACTCTATGCTTCTGTTGTCCTGAGGGATCCACCCTGGAACTAGTACTCGTGTTAGTACAGATTTCCCTCTGGGTGTCCTAGGTTCTTCTAATGGTTCTTTTTTTTGGGATTTAGCTTCTGTCTCTAACTGAATTACACGAAACTCATTCGTATTGTTTGGCTGAGTACTTAAGATGTACATCGTTCCTTCCTTGTCTATGTATGCGTCTCTCTCAAATTTCACCACTGGACGTTCCAATCCAATGGGTTGATCAGGATTGTGCATTTGCACCACTTGTCTTCGCAAACCGTCCTCATAGATGCGAGCACCTAATCGATTGGTTCGGAGGAATTCTAACTGAGTCCTATAGGGTCCTTCGGGTCTTTCTAAATATGCTACAGTTGACCCTCCTTCCGGTCTTTCTATGCTAAATGCCATTTCCGATTCACCGTGTCTGAGCTCTCGTAGGGGTAATTACTATTCAATTGCTGAGCCCAGGATCGTGCAGTAGTGCCTACACTTGCTTCTGATGATCTAAGGCTTCGTCGGTCAGACTTACCTATATGTTTGCCCGATCTAAGGTTCATGAATTTACTTCCTTGCACACTCAGTACACGCTCAGATCGTCAATGATTCTTTGTTCTTACTTTCTTGATTCTTTTTAAATCCCTTTAGATTCTTGTCTAGATGTATGTGTCAGGAATTCGACTTTCTGTGGTACTTTGAGTTCTCGTTCCGTCAGACTTATGTTCTTTCCGTTAGGTTTCCGTATCACACTCCTTTACTTTAGTCTTAGACTTAATAAATTATTTTCTTGAACTTGATCGTTCCTATCGTCGTTAATCCACAAAGCTACCGTTTAGCCTAAGCTAAGAATTGACTGAGGGGGTTGAGTAATCTTCCAACCTCGAGTCAGCTTTGTTGGTCGCTTTGATGCCCAAGAAGCCGCGCTTCACAAGCTTTATGCCCTTCACTGCCTTGCCTTGAATGCCCTTGATTGCCTTGCTAGACCTGCCAAAATTCAATGTTTAGACCAATTCACAATGGATGATCAAGCACCTGAGTATATACACCTTTTAATTTCCTTTCCCTTTTGCCCAAAATTTTTATGCTACCCCCTGACTTTCTAGTCCCAACTATGTCAACCTCTAATTAGCTTATCTAAAAATCAATGTATTCTTTATGAAAAAAATAGTTGAGATCACGTAGTACTCGTCAAGAGCTTTCTAACGAGCTATAAAGCTCAAAAAACGGACTTCGGATGAAAACGATATGACCGTTTAGGCCCTAGGGGGTGAAAACTCACAAACACGTTTCTCTTCAATTATGAGCTAAGGGGTCTCCTATGAGTGCAATGATCCAAAAATTTTCAAAAAATGGCCCCAAATTTGACCAAAAAATCAATTCCAAAAAGTCCGTTTGGGGTGGACAATCGCGATGGTCTGAGATAATCATGATGGTCTGGGATCGTCGCGATGGTCCAAGTGAACCGTCACGATGGCGTGGCACAATCGCGATGGTCCGAAAGTGCGAACTGTCGCGATGGCGTAAATTCGAGTAGTCGCGATGGCGTGAATGTGAACTGTCGTGATGGTCTGGAATGAACGATCACGATGGCTCGATTGGCGAACAATCACGATGGCGTCAATCAACGGTCAACGTGAGCCGTCGCGATGGTCCAAAGTGAATCATCATGATGGTCACAGATGCGATGGCGTGAGCCAATCGCGATGGTTCAATTTTCGAGGTGTCGCGATGGTATAGCTTGCCACGTGGCAGCGTCGGCACGATGGCATGAGCCAATCGCGATGACGTGGGGTCGACGGGATCGTCGCAATGGTCCAAGTGAATCGTCGCGATGGTCCAAGTGAGCCATCGCGATGGTGCGAGACCCTCGCGATGGTCCGGCCGAGCCGTCGCGATGGCGTGAGCCAATCGCGATGGTGTGACACAATCGCGATGGTCTGAGCCAATCGCGATGGTCCACCAAAATGCAAATTTTTGCAATGCAAGTATGGATTCCTACACACGCAAGGGTCGCCTACACGCTTATGAACTCACTTACCAAAAATACCGAAGTTGGCACACCATCGCGATGGTTTGACACACTCGACAGATCTCTGACAGAAAGTGAAATTTTTACCTTTTCCAAGCTTTCCTGATGCACTGGAGCTCTGTACCTGCAAGAAAACTCAAAAACACACAAGTACACACAAGCACAAAAGCTCTCTCTCTCTCTCGCACATGCACAAATGAGGGGAAATGAGGAGAATGGGTGGATATGGTGAATTTTCTGATTTTTTTGGAGATGAAGATGATGATGCGGTGATGAAGATGGAGTGTGGGGGAGGTGAAAAACACTAAAAACTAGTAAAAAGAACAACAAAAACTGAAATTTTTACCTTCCAACGCCACTTCTTGCTATACTCTTACCATCACACATTCGTCCTAGACTCAATCCCCGGCAACGACGCCAAATTTGGTGTTGCTCTAGCACAATGGTGAGAACCACGTTAAGAAGCTCCACCTCCTTAATGTCAATCCGCGGAAGAGATAGGAGTGATATGAAGATCATGAATGTGAGATGAAGTGAGAGTGAAGGTGAGAAGCATAGAGATGCACACACACATACACACACACTACAAAGAGACAAGCAAGACACAATGGAAGGTGAGAAATCAACTCTATTGCTCAAGAACACTCTTACAAGCTCAAAATAGCTCTAAGCTCTTCTCTACTCAAACAAGCTAACCCCAAAAATGAGCTCTCTAGCTCTTTTTATAGATTCTAGACTAGTTTTGACCGATTTCACATCTAGTGACCGGCATAGTTAAAAAATAGGTCCTATGCGCTATTTGAGAGGGTCAACGGTGTCTAAAAATAACCAAAATTGGTACGCTCATTCTACCTAAGCTCCTCAAGCTCGAGGACTCCTCGGCTTGCACAAAATGGAGGTATGAATTAAGAAAAAGGGTTTTCTATGTTACATATGTTACAAAAGTGATGAAAATCACTATTGGAGGTTTTGAAGAATATTTATAAAACATAAATCTTTGAAAAATTGATTCGACTGACTCCCTGCTTTGTCTTTACATGCTTCCGCGTCTTCTGTGCCTCTGGCTACTGCCAACAGATGCTCACCAAAGAATGCATAACATCTGCACTCCTAAAACAGAGTAACTAAAATCAAGCACTAGGTCTGGACAAGGCCAAAGCTAAAGAAAAACTATAAAAAGAGCTAGAGCTCTCATTTTTGGAGGTAGATTCTAGGGAATCAAAGTGAACTAAGCACGTTATAAACTTGTTTTTGGTTAATAAAATATTCCATTGCTCCATCTCTTTGTCTTATTCTGTGTATGTGTGTGCACATTGGTGTGCTTCTCTCTCACATACGCTCTCTCACTAGCTCATGGTCATCATACCACCCTCATGTCTCCTTTTATTGACAATTATGAGGTGATCTCCTCATGTTAATACTCATCATTGTGCTAGAGTGACACCAAATTTGGTGTTGTTGTCGGGGATCAAGCTTTGAGGACGTGTGTGATGGTAAGACATAGAGATTCAATGAGCACCCATAGTCGCTGCAGTAGCTTCAACAACTTCAACAGGTACAAAAATTCTTTGCACAAACTCCAAGCCATTGCTCTCTATCAATCGTGACAAACAAAAAAATTGCTTATTTGGTAAAAAGAGTGCATCACTATAGTGTAGACACCATGCACATCATGAATCCATAAAATTTTATCAAAAAATTGCATTTTCTATGTCCATCATGACATATAGAGGTGTCCATCGCAATTGACAAGTGTCAATCGCTGACAGATGATTGACAGAGCATGATGGACTGGGTGGTCATTGCAACAAACAAGCCTATCCATCACGATAGAAAACCCTCACAATATATAGATATTTTTGAAGAAAGGTATCCATCGTGATAAATAGACTTCACGGCAAACTGCATCCATAGCAAAGCCTATCCATCATGATAGATAACCATCAAGTGCGATAAACACCTATCCACCATGCGATAGACAATTGTCCATCATGATGGACTTGTCCATCATGATTGAATGGCCACGATAGATAGCTCTATCCATTGTGATTGGAAGCCCAGTCGATCATGATAGATAGACAAAATTGACCAAAAATTAAGGTTTAATTTTTTGCAAATTTTAAGCTAAACTTTGGCAATGTTTTGGGCAATTGAAGTTCTCGAGAAAAGAGCTAAAGCTAGCTTGCACTCAAATCACACTTGGGAAGCATACTTCCTGAGCATTGGAGCACTTGCCAAAGTCATGGACTCAAGGGTTGAAGGATATTAAACCCCCTCACTCAATTCTTTAGCTCAGGCTAAGAATGATTAGTAGTACTGATTGATACGGTTATGTTAGGCACTACATACGTACAATAAGCCATAATTACTCGAGTTAAAATATTGTTGTAGAAAATCGAAAGGAAAAGGAAGTGGATCATATAGACGATAGCCTTTGCTTTCAGAACTGTGCCCAACAAAAATACATTTTACTGCTTTATCATCCAATTTCCTTCAATGTTTTCCAAGCAAAGCCATAAACTATGTGGTAAAGGCTGACTCTTGACCATACACCTTGCCATCTCCATGAGTGAACTGTTCTTCCGTTTAGCAACTCCATTGTGTTGAGGTGTATATGGCACTATACACTGATGTTTTATCCCACGTTCAACCAGAAATGCATTAAAGTTAGAAGACATATATTCCCCCCATTGATCAAAACAGAGGGTGTCCATTTTACATGTTGACAGATTTTCAACCAAAACCAGAAAGTGTTTGAAGCACATAGAAGGATGAATGCTGCATTTTGCCCAAAATACAGCCTTCACCAACATGTTTACTGGGTGCCTCAAGTTTGGGCAAAGAGGACACCATTTCAGATTTCTATAGGCATAGCAAACTAGCAAAATTCAGATGACCAAAGCATGTATGCCAAAGCTTTGCATCTGACATAGCACATAGCCTGAGAATCATGTACTACAAATGCTAAATCATTCATATATTTTTCGTAGTCTATGAGCTTATATAGCCCATGACATAAAATGTGAGAAGCAATAATCACATCACCATTTGATAGATCATGAATTGTACACCTTTCATCAAAAAATTTCACAACCAAGCCAATCTTGGCTAAAGCTGAAAAACTAATAACAGATTCTTCTTGATCACCGGCACAAATAAAGCATCTGACAAAGTGAAAGAAACTCCCATGATAGGATAACAGGAGTTATTGGCACACATGTGACAGTATTCCCTATAGGGGCAGGCTTGAGTGAAGTGAAGAAACTATGTCCGAGGTAATATGTTTGGTTGCCCCACTATCAAAATACCAAACATCTAAGTCTACTACAGACATACACTGCTCTTCATTCTGCACAAGATTAGTAGACTCTATTTTCGGTGTAGAATCCTTAGATGAGATCCATTTACCTTTGTCCTTCTGACTAGCCAAGAAAGCTTGATCTACATCATGCATAATAGAACTGTTCTACCTAGACTAATCTTTGTGCAGTAGAACAAAAACTAACTCTTCAAATGTTTAGGCATTTGCCTTTCATCATCAAACAAAGAGTAGAAGCAAAACTTTAATATGAGTCAGGAAGACCATTCAAAACAATCTACACAAGTGAACTGTTAGGAAGGACTTGATCAAATAGAAATCACCTGTTCCTTCAAATCCTTGATCTTTGTCAGAAAAATTTCCATAGAATCACCTTCATTCACATGCTCACTCTCCAACTATTTTTGGAGGTAAGCAACATGAGCATCATTCCTAGCTTGGTACAATGTGGTAAGTGTATCCCAAGCATCCTTAGTTCTTCTGCAACAACGAATGTGAGGAATAATGGCACGTTCTATAGACAACGTTATCAATGCACGTGCCTGAGCATCTCCATCATCCCAACAAATTTTCTCTACAGTAGGTAACTGTACCACGAAGAGGAACATGAAGAATATCATAATCTTCAATGCCATCTACATCAGCTTCAATACATGTATTTGCAAGTGTAATAGGATGTTTTACACAATACTCCATAGTCCCTTTGTGACCAATACATGACACATCATATATGCCCACAATCATACCATCCAACTTATCCTCAATAGCCAACATACAAAATACATCATTGCTTTCAGCCATGGCCACTGACTAAAATACCTTGATGCAAAAAAATGACTGTATCTGAAAAAGTTGAACAGAACTACCCTAACGAGTTTTGATAAACCTGTAGCAAACTTGGAGATGCTTATACTGGCGAACTAAAACCTGTATATATCTTTGGCACAAAAAGACAAAATAGCCTGCACAAGCATTGCGATAATACGTTCGGAGACCGAAACGAGCTCAGATCACGATTTTGGCATCACAAAGCGAAGATGTTTTGATCTCTCTTGGTAGCAGCCAGGAAGTCAAGGCCTTACGTGACAGGGAAGCCATCCAAGGGAGTCAGAACAAAGGGAGAGCCAAGCAAGACTAAGTAGGCAAAGCAGTCAACACATATCTGGCAAGTAGGGCACATAACTTTTCATGGAGAAATACTTCCCAAACGGTGATTTTAGTCACTTCACACCATTTTAAATACCATTTTTTATTATTCCTACTCCATTTTGTGCAAGCCAAGGAGTCCTCGAGCTTGAGGAGCATTAGAAGTATCTATGTACCAATTTTCATAATTTTTAGACTTCGTTTGAGCCCTCAAATAAGCCTTGGAACCTAATTTTTAACTAGGCCGAACACTAGGTCTGGACATGGCCAAAGGCTAGTCAAAAACTATAAAAACAACTAGAGATCTCATTTCTGAGGTTATCTTATTAGAGATTTGAGCTATTATAAGAGACTTTTTGAGTAATAGAAAGCACTCCATTGTTCCTCTCTTTGTTCTTGCCTTTTGTGCATGCATGTGTGTGTGTGTGCATGCTAGTGTGCTTCTCATCATGCACTTGTGCCTTCACTTGCTCATAGTCATCATACTAGTCCTCACATCTCCACGGGTTGACATTTATGAGGTGGATCTCCTCATGTTGGTACTTTCCATTGTACTAGAGTGACACCAAATTTGGTGTTGGTGCCGGGGAGAGAGCTTCGAGGACGAGTGTGTGAGGGTAAGATGTAGAGTTGTGATGTTGGAATCGTAGGTAATTTCTTTAATTTTCCTCATTTTCTCTTTCTTACTTCATCACCATCATCACCATCATCATCCTCACCATCTCCCCACCTCCATCTCCACCTTCACAAAAATTTCAATTTTTTGGTCATATCACCTTGTGAGAGAGAGTGAGAGAGCTAGTTTGCATGTGCTATTTTTGCATGTTTTTTTGAGTGTTCTTGCAGGTATGAGATTCCATAGCATCTCCAACAGCTTGCACAAGTACAAAAAATGTCTGCATAGGTCCTGGGGCATTGACATTTGTCAATCATGATTGATAGAAATTTGACTTTTTGGTAGAACTAAGTGCACAAACATAATCTAGAGACCTTGCATATCAGAAATACACAAGAATTTCAAAAACAATTTCATTTTCTCTATCCATTGCAATTGATAGCATCAATCGTAATTGATAGTGTCCATTGCGATGGAGAGCCTGTCCATCGCAATTGATAAACCCCGACGGACACCTCTATCCATCACGACAAAGAGTATCCATTGTGACGAACACTGTGTCCATCGCAACTGACACAAAACTTGTAATTGACACTTAAAAATGGCAAAAAGCTTGTCCATTGCAATGCATAGAGGCCCGATTGACACGATAAAGCACAAAAAAGTGAAAAAATCAATCAATCACAATTGACAGCCCACGACGGACTGCCTATCCATCATGATTGATAGTTGTCCATCACGAGAGACAGTTGTCCATCATGATGGACACCTTGTCCATCGTGATCGATAGAAAAATCACGATTGATACTACATTTTGATGAGAAACTCATCCATCATGAATCAGAGGTCAACGATTGATAGGTATTCATGCAAAAACCCAAAAAATTATGTCCATCGTGATTGACACCTATCGATCATGATAGAAACCATCAATTGCGACCAATACCGTCCATTGTGATTGACACCCATCAATCGCGATTGACACATGTCCATCGCGATTGACAGGTCACGATGGACAACTCTGTCCATTATGATTGATAGGCAAATTCGGCCAATTTTTTAGGGTTTTGTAATTTTTTATTTTTGGCTAATATTGAGCATAAATTGCAAGCGATAGAAGCATAGTGAGGCCCCAAGCAAAGAACTCAAGAAATCCTATGTGCCTATTAGGTTGTTTGCTTGTTTTAACCCCCAGAACCCTAAATAGACATAAGTTTCTCATACGAAATCTGATTGGAGTGATCTTGAGTTTGTTGGAAAGGACATTTTGAATCCCACAAGATGTGGAGTTATAGATATGGTATTTTGAAGTTGACCTTCCACACAGGTGAGAAATTTGAGGGATCTCTCAGGAAAATTTTTCTAAAAGCAAAGGACAATTTAGTCTCTGATTTACATGAATGAAAATGGCCTGTTGTGTCAGTTAGATTTAAATCTTGAGCTAGCTTTGGGACTTTTATAGATCCATAGAGAGCATCAAAGGGCATCCAAAGCACGAGAGTACTACATGTTTGAGAATGATTGTCTTGAGTACTCAAGTGTGAGCAAGGGATAAGCAACTTGAGGTTTGATCATTCTCAACCCCCTCTATCAATTCCTAGCGTAGGCTAAGTACAAATAGAGGTTTTTGTTGAGATATCAAGATCAACATGTGATGATCCAGGATGACACATATCACTTTTTCATTTCTCTGACATGTATAGTGGTCACACCAGTATATGTCAGGGACACTTCATTGAGCTTTATTAGATTTATCTATCGAGAGTGATGGCACATTTGTTTCTTGTCAGCTCACTCATTTGCGAACATTAGGTTTTTCCTTATGTATTGGTCTTTATATATTGCAGTAGTTGTATTCTTGTTTTTTAGGTCATTCTTGTACATTCCTTTTATGTAATAGAAGAAGAAGAAGGTTATTCTTCCTTGCCTCAATTTGAGTGTGTGCTTCTCTTTGATTGTGAGAGTGTGTATGTGAGATCTCTTCCTTATCTCCTTCCTCATGACATGATATCAGAGCTAGTGTGGCTATAGAGAGCTCGCGGAGAAGACCGATGGTGAAGAGTATGCGAGAAGGCATGGAGAATGCGCGATTCACAAACCTTGCTTTTGTCAGATTGAAGTTTCGGAGCCATCTTGACCTCTATTTTGCGCTTGCAAGGTGGGAACCACAAAAAAACCTGGTCAATTTTGGAAACTATAACTTGCATCATGTTCGGAAACACCCATATATTCCAGATCTAGAATTTCAAGCAATTTTGTGTACTATTGATACACGAAAATTGTGTTTTGCTGGGATCGAATTATCACGTCATAATATGACAGTGTTCAAGCAGAAGTGCTGCTTGTAGTGTTTTGCCGTGTTGTGAATAGCTACAAAATTGGCAAACACAGATGGAATAAGTCAGCTTATGAGCGATAATCTCGATAAGAACAACTTCCATGGTTGGAGATTCAGAATGATGAATTTTCTGATGGGAAAAGGCTACTAGAAGTACATCGAAGGAGAGAACAAAAATGCTCCACAGTTACGAGAGAGGAATCAGACTATAGACCAATTAAGAGCATATGAAGAATGGAATCAAGAAGCACAAAAAGTAATGTATTGGCTATCTGTTAGCATACATGATAGCATGATTGGACACATACAAGATGCCAAGACTTCGAAAGAGGCTTGCAACAATTTGTTCACATTGTATGAGACCAATACAAAGGCAAAGAAATTGCAACTCAAGAATGATTTGCATACATTGGAGAAGAAGGGCATGTCGGTAAGTGACTACACCCTAAAAATCAAAAGCATATGTGAGTCACTTGCATCTATTGGCGTGAATGTAGATGATGATGATGATAAGGTGGAAGTGTGCCTTTGTGGTTTAGGAGCTGCATATAAGCAGTTCAAAGTTTCTATACAAAATAGGGAAAATATTCCAAATTTTTTTGATCTGGTATCTATGCTGATTATTGAAGAAAAGAATCTTGGTGAGTGTTGAAGCTCAAAGTCAAGGACAAAGCATGGAAGCACATCAAAAGGTGGACACACGAGGAAAGGGAGCAAGTAGGGAGCTCCAAGAAGTGTATGTCAAATTTTCAGAAGAATCCCCTACAAAAATAGTGATTTTCATCACTAGAAACCATTGTAAATACCATTATCTATTTTTAGTAACTCCATTTTGTTCAAGCCGAGGAGTCCTCGAGCTTGAGGAGTATTAGAAGTACCATCGTACCAATTTTCATAATTTTTAGACTTCGTTTGAGCCCTCAAATAAGCCCTGGAACCTAATTTTTAACTAGGCCGGACACTAGGTCTGGACAGGGCCAAAACTAGTCAAAAAACTATAAAAAGAGCTAGAGAGCTCATTTTTGAGGTTAGCTTGTTAGAGAATAGAACTTTTGTAAGAGAACTCTTTTGCAATCTAAGCTTTCCATTGTTCCTCTCTTTGATCTTACTTTGTGCGCGTGTGTGTGTATGTGTGTGCATGTTTGTGTGCTTTCACTCACGCACTTGTGCCTTCACTTGCTCGTGGTCTTCATACCGGTCCTCACGTCTCCGCGGATTGACAAGTAAAGGAGGTGGTGCTTACGCTTGAGCTACACCAAATTTTGGCGCCGTTGCCGAGGAGAGAGCTTCGAGGACGAGCGTTGTGATGGTAAGATCGTAGATTTGCGACGTTCGAAGGTAAAAAAACTGTCATTTCAGTTCATTTTCTGTTTTTTCCTCTTCATCTTCATCATCATCATCATCTCCACCTTCTTCCATCTTCTTCTTCATAGAAAATTCTTGTTTTTTAGTGCATTTTCACCATCTTCATACCATTTTTCATGCATTATTGTGTGGGAAGGAGTTAGGAGAAGCAAGGGAGAGCAAGCGCTGTGTTTTTTTTATGATTTTCTGCTCATACGGAGCTCGCCATAGCCGGCGCTCAGAAATTTGAATTTCCCGCCAAAAAACGCGATTTTGTGATGAAAATCGCGATTCTGTGAAAATTCAAAATTTTTTGAAAAATCACGATTTTCAGTTTTCCCGCCTAAAAGTTGGTTGAAAAGAATCGCGATTCTGTGTTTTTTCTCAAAAAAAAAAAAAAAAAAACACGATTCTCTGCTCAAAATCGCGATTCTCAAAAAACACGATTCTTTGCTCAAAATTGCGATTCTCACCAATCACGATTTTCAGCAAAAACACGATTTTGTGAAAAACACGACTTTCTGCTCAAAATCGCGATTCTCACAAATCACGATTTTCAGCCAAAAATACGATTTTGAGAAAAACACGATCCTGTGGAAAAACACGATTCTCTGGGACAAAATCGCGATTTTCAAGTCAAAAACACGATTTTGAGAAAACACGATTCTGTGATTGTGCTCAAAATCGCGATTCTCAAAAAACACGATTCTGTGCTCAAAATCGCGATTGTCATGCCAAAACCACGATTCTGAGAAAATACGATTTTCAGCGGGCTCAAAATCGCGATTCTCACAAGTCACGATTTTCAGCAAAAAAAAAAAAAAAAAAACACGATTTTGTGAATCACGATTCTCTGAGTCAAAATCGCGATTTTCAAAAATACGATTCTGTGCTCAAAATCGCGATTTTCATGTCAAAAAACACGATTCTCTAAAACACGATTCTGTGCTCAAAATCGCGATTTTCATAAACACGATTTTGTGATCAACATCGCTATTTTCAGAAACACGATTTTGTGATCAACATCGCGATTTTCAAAAACACGATTTTGTGATCAAAATCGCGATTTTCAAAAACACGATTTTGTGATCAACATCGCGATTTTCAAATCACGATTTTCTGCTCAAAATCGCGATTTTCAAAAACACGATTTTGTGCTCAACATCGCGATTTTTTTTGACTTCACAGCATCACGATTTTCAGAAAGATCACAAAATCGCGATTTTCTCCAAAGGTCCTGTTTGCCTGTTTTGACCCCCAGGAGCCTGATTTGACATAACTTTCTCATCCAAAGTCCATTTTTTGAGCTCTATAGCTTGTTGGAAAGCTCGTTTCAAATCCTACACGATCTCAACTGTTTTTTTCAAGAATAATGCGTTGATTTTGAGATAGGATAATTTGAAGTTGACCCTCAAGTGGGACTAAGCAACCAAGGGGACTCCAAAGAATTTTGAACCATACCAAGGGGAAAATTTGGACTCTTGACTAAAGCTTATGAACTTGAGATCTGGTAGACACTTAGGCAAGGATAGACAAAGCATTAGATCTTCTGAGGCTAGTGTCAACCATACATCTAAGTCTTGGGCACAACAACTAAGTGGTCATCTTTTACTAAGATCAGACACAAGTGATTCAGAAATGTCTTTTAGTATGGGGAAACCTGCAGGTGGCTCAGGGACTGCCCATCTACAAACACCAGAAGGTCCCTATAAGACACAGTTGGAATATATTCGGACCAACCAATTAGGTGCTCGCATCTATGAGGATGGTCTGAGGCGATCAGTGGTCCAACTCAAAAATCCAGATCAATCCTTTGGACTTGAACACCCGGTGGTCAAGTTCGAAGAGGGTTCATACATTGATAAGGAAGGAACCATGTATATGGTTACCAACCAACCAGATAGGACCGATGAGTTTGGAAATATCATTCATGAGAATGAGATAGGAGACCTAGAACAAGGAAATATAGGACAAGGACCCCAGACTCCTAGAGGCAAGTCAGTTTTGACCCGAGTGATCACTCCAGACTGGATCCCTCAAGACAACAAAAGCATAGAACTATTTTTGAATAGAGAAACAGAGGAAGCCTTTTGGAGATTCAAGCCAGAACAACCTAGCCAATTGGGCATAGTCATCATCTACGAGTTCAAGGATCCAGAGATACCAGGCAAAGTTGTCTACCTAGATAATACATCAGAGAAAATTTTCTTGGTAACAGAACATGATAGACATGCATATACTTGGAAGAATGAATTGATTTTCCCCCCACCAAGATCCAATGTTTCCCATGGCCTCCAAGGAGTAGGATCATCCCACGCTCATGAAGCCCAGAGAGGAAGAACTAGAGAGAGACCTGAGGTAAGTTTTGCACACACCGTGGGCAGGAATAGAGCAGGATTTGAAAATGAAAGACCTAAAAGAGAGAGACATCAAGCACATAGGCAACAAAGAGATGAACAGGATTTTCCATTGCCTAGACCCCGAGAGTACCCAAGAACCCTTAGACCCATTCAAGTGATCAAGGCAATGAAGAACTATTTCGATGGGACAGGGGATCCTTATGATCATGTGGCCGAGTACAAACAAGTGCTGAGAGCCGAACAAATTGAGGACTGGTTCACCCAGTACGAGGCATTTGGTTTGACCCTTAAGGGCACTGCCTTAGCTTGGTTTCAACCATTGAGTAGAAGCAGCTATCACGATATAGGTCAACTGCTAGACGAATTCATTGTAGAATTTTCCAAGAGTGGTATCAGGCATAACACATCATCCTTGATCCACAGCTTCAAGCAGACTCCCCAAGAAATAGTGCGACTAGCAGGTAGAAGATTCAGACAGTATCTAGAAAGATGCCCTGCTCTAGAGTTACCCACTCCGGCCAAACAAGTGGCTTTGTTCTTAGATGGCTTACTGAGCACCAAGTTAAGATCATATGTGTACTTGAAAGATCCTAGATCCATAGAAGAGTGTGTGCGGACGTGCATAGACATAGAAGATAACTTGGGTGAGGAGTTAGGATTGTCCAAACTCTACAAAGATTCGGATAGTTCTACTAGTCATACTTCAAAGATCTCCACAGAAATAGAGGAGATAGCCGAGCAAGTTGCCAAGAAGCTGGGAGTCCAAAATAAACAAACACAGAGAGTCACTCTAGTGAATCGGTGTTATACTTGCGGAGGTGACCACATGGCTAACGCATGCCCAATGCAAAACCAAAACATTAGAGAAAGGAATGCTCCATATTGCACTATTGAGAGAAAATACACAAACCACACGGCTCAAGAATGTCCCTACAATAGGCAGGCTGTTAGACAGAATTATCAGCAACCTTATCCACAAGGTAGGTATCAGAACCAATACCAACAGCCATATTATAGACCACAACAGCAATATCAGGTACCATATAGGCCACAACCTATCTTGGGAAACCAACCACCAGCTCCAGCCAACGTGATTCCAGTCAAGTATGCTGTGGGAGAGGAAAATCCAAATAGAGCTTTGGTGCCACTAACCCCATTGATACCAGATAATGACTCTCATGCTCATAGTTCAGACTACTCCCATGAAGGTAGTCCACATGCTTATTACACAGAGTCACCTGAACATAGTGAGATTTACTCATATCAATATGAGGCACCGCCTATGGAGCAAAATTGGGAGCCAGAATACTCCAATGTCATGTACACAAATCCTAACCCTAGGCCCCAGTTCAGACAAATGAGACCACAAGCCCCTAGAGGATCTTGTTTCAGATGTCATGGTGACCATTTCATTCGTGACTGTCCCCACCCACCATCTCCGAGTCAAGGACAGGCTATCACAATACAGGCTTTTTGTCCTGATTGTGGCAAAGACCATCTCCCCAGAGATTGTCCAAGAAACCCCTCTAGTGCACCCAAGATTACACCCATTAATGTGGTAGGCTTAGTGGCAGATCCAAGTTCAAGTAGTAGCAATGTGGCTCCTATACAAGCTGTCACTAGAGCACAAGCCTTAAAACAGGATAAACCAGTAGAACAATCAGAGTCGAGTGAATCGGGAGAGCCTAGTAAGAGGAAAACAAGAACATGGAAGGATACCAGAGAGAAGGCCAATCGCAAGTGGAATAAAAAGTTATCGGAACTAGAAGAAAGCTTAAAAGAAGCGAAAACAAAAATAGAAGACATTGCATCTCAAAGCCCCTCGCATGCCGAAACTCCATCCACTCCACCTCATCCCACCCCACCACCCATTGTAAATAGACCGCAACCAGGGTCTGTTCTTGCAGATCCAACCCCAGAAGGCTTGGACATGATGTTCAAGGCCTACCAGGCTCGACTTCAAGAAGGGCCTACAGCGGCAAACCTAGACAAGAGTTACCCTAGAGCAGATTTAGAGATTGAACGGATGAAAATGTGCATGAAAATGGTAGAACAAGCTCAAGCCATACTTGAGACTAGTCAAAAGTTCAATCAGACAAACTCTATCAAATCGGATTTGCATTTCTGGGCTTAGTAGAACGATTAGAGCAGTTGGTAAACAAACCACAAGTTTCTCTACCTCCACAGGCTCAACCAGTTATTGAAAGAGGAAGCTCACCACCAAGGGGAGCTTATGTTCCTAATTCCACGGATGCTGGAATACCTCCTTCTATTCAACAGTACTCTCAAGAGTTCTTGCGGGAAATACAAGAGGAGAAATGGGCCAAGGAGAAGGGTAATTCCCCTCCTATTCCTGAGATTGATGATCTTCATGATCAATTTCCCCAAGACATTCCATCTATTTACGAAGATGAAGCAGAACAAGAAGACGAAAGATTAGATTTTGAATCTAATACCTTAGAAGAACTGCCTCAATTTCCAGGCCCATGGGAATCTGAATCACTCCAGATTAGAGCTCCCACAATACTAGTAAGAAATGAAGACTCAGTGGTTCCAAGGAACACGGATGTCGTGAAGAACACTAAGGTTCAGTGTCATCTCACTGTAGAAGAGTTGCTCAAAGCAAAACCTGAGTTATGGAATCATGTGAAGGATCAGGTCCCAGAACTTGAGTCCAATATGCCAAAAGCAGGCTCTAAGCAAAGGGTACCAGAGATACCTCTAGACAAAATAGGGGACATGTGTGAGGGTGAAGAAGGTAATACTTATCTTCCAATCACCTACCAAGGTTACACAACCAAAGCAATCATAGATTCAGGTGCTGGTGTTGCTATTGCGACCACCTCCTTGTGGAAGCAATGGGGCAAGCCCACATTAAGACCAACTAGAAAGAAGCTTCAAATGGCTGATGGTCATTTTGAAAGACCTCTAGGATTGCTAGAAGGGATCACTCTAACCACTTGTGGTGTAGAGTTTGAGCACACATTTGCTATATGTGACTTTGAGAAAAATAATGTCTATGAGATGATCCTAGGAAGACCCTTCCTACGACAATTGCAAATAGTACAGGATTGGGGAACTAACTCCTTGTACTTACAGCACTTAGGGGTTACCACCAAGGTCAATTTGAAGGATTACACCTTCAGAGATGTACCACCCCTACAGTGGAATTCTATCCACAAAGTGAAAGAAGATTCCATCTCTGTGCATTCTGAAAGTTCACATGATCCATCATGGCTGCATGAAGATACTCATTTGTGGATGTGCAAAGTCGCAAAGGAAGAGGAAAAACGTTTAAAGGCAAGGGAAGAAGGAACTTCACTAGGAGATAGACCAGTTAGAGACCCAGCCTACACACCGATGATCTTTCCAGATGAGGAGTTTGAGCCTCATGGCTGGCCAGAAATCTTAGCCACCATGGACATTGCTGTCAATGAGGAACAGTGGACACCTCATTGTGATGAGGAGGGTTATGATATCTCAGTGTTCATGTGTCAACCCTTGCTAGAAGAATGTGACCCTAGTGATGTCATAGAAGAAGAAGAGAATGACGATGATCTGGAGTCTATTGTGATGGATAGTTGCTTTAACTCAGAGCAGCACTATCTAGAAGATATAGGAGTGTTCACCCAGAAAGAAGAAGAACCTCTCGCAAGTATTAAAACAGTAAACTCAAAGGATGGAAGTGAGAGTAGTCAAAAGAAAAAGAAAAGAAAAGCAGTGAAACAAGAAAAGGAGGAATCATTGTTTGAAGTACCAGAAAACTTCAAGAAATATGAAGTTGACGACCGCAAAATTTTGGTACGAATGCCTAAGAGAGAGGCCATCATAGGAGAATCATATGATAATAAAGAAAAGACCAAGAAGATTGTAGTGACCATTGAAGAGAATGAAGAGAGATGCACATATATAGGAGATGACCTAAGTGCAAGAGAAGAAATGGAGCTCATAGCTCTGTTAAGGGAATATAGGGATGTGTTTGCATGGCACTATAGAGACTTGAAAGGGGTAGATCCAAGAATTTGCTCTCATACTATCCCCATGACTGCTGATGCTAAGCCCACCAAACAGAAGCCCTACACATATAATGATACCTATGCAGCCAAAATCAAAGAAGAAATTGATAGGTTGATTGAGGCTGGATTCATCTATGAGATTGAGCATACCGAATGGGTGTCCCCCATTGTTGTGGTACCCAAGAAGAACGGGAAGTTGCGAGTGTGTATTAACCTTAAAAAAGTTAATGCCGCTACGATTAGAGATAGTTATCCACTTCCAATCACAGAACACCTATTGGAGCATGTTGCAGGCAAGGAAGTTTATAGCTTCCTTGATGGATTTTCAGGTTACAATCAAGTAGCCATTGCCCCAGAAGATCAACACAAAACAGCTTTTGCTACAGAGTGGGGAATCTTTGCATTTCGGGTGATGCCATTTGGGCTCACCAATGCACCTGCAACATTCCAAAGGCTCATGTGTCATGTCTTCAAAGAGTTCTTGCGAAAGAGCTTAGAAGTGTATGTGGATGATTTATGTGCTCATTCCCAAGAAAGAAGGGTTCACATCCCTGAGCTCAGACAAATCTTCAACAAGTGTAGAGAATATCGAGTGTGTCTAAACCCAGAAAAGTGTGTGTTTATGGTGCGTCAAGGTAAAATCTTAGGTCATATTGTTTCTAAGAATGGAATCTCAACAGATGAAGATAAGGTACGAGCCATAGCGGAGCTACCAAGGCCAAGGAATATTAAAGAGGTACAAGCCTTTATGGGCCATTGTGGATACTACCGTAGGTTTATCCACATGTACGCGATCATAGCTAGACCCCTTTATGCCTTGTTGTCTAATTTTGAGTGGAACGACGAATGCGAGAATTCTTTCAACGAACTGAAGAAACGTTTGTGCACGGCACCAATACTCACCACTCCTGATTGGAATAAACCATTCCATGTCCATGTGGATGCATCCAATCATGCCATAGGATGTGTGCTAGCACAACCCACAAGTGAAGGAAACTTAGATTTGCCCATAGCATATGCTAGTAGACAGCTCACTGCAGCTGAACGGAACTATACCACAACTGAGCGAGAGGGCTTAGGCATGGTATATGCTGTGAAGAAGTTTAGACACTATTTATTGGCCAACAAGTTCAAGTTTTTCACTGATCATCAAGCTTTGTTATATTTGGTCAATAAACCTTGCAATACTGGACGCTTAGTAAGATGGTTCCTCTTACTAATGGAATATGACTTTGAAGTTGTTGTCAGGAAAGGTAGAACCCACCTTCGGGCAGATCACCTTTCTCGCATCACTTCAGGAGAGTCACCGCAAGGAGTGTCTGACGAATTACGTGATGCTTATCTGTTCAATTTAGAAGTTGTTCCTAAATGGGCAAATAAGTTGGTACCAGTCCTAACCTTTGGCCCTGCAAATAAGAATGTGAAAACATCACAAGAAGAAATTGTAAAATCACAAAAATATCACATATTAGCAGGAAGCATGTACAAACAAGATACGGAGGGCGTATTAGCTTGTTGTGTCGAGGATGATGAACATAATAGTTGGTTGCAGCAAGCTCATGAAGGATTGCTAGGAAATCACTATTCTAAACAACGAACATTGCAGAATCTAAAGCGTTTAGGAGTGTATTGGCCTAGCATGGACAAAGAAATACATGAGTGGATTAAGAATTGTCCAAGGTGGAGAGAGAGACCCCCAGTGGAGCATGCGACCCTTTATCAAGTGTCATTAATTCCAGATTGGAGTGCTCCATTGGTAGAGTTTATGAGATCGGGAAAATTACCCAAAGAGGCTAGTCTAGCAAGAAGAAGAAGCATGGAGCAAGAGGCTCAAGGCTATGCCCTAGTAGGAGACAACCTATACCGAAGAGGCAAAGATGGTTACTTAAGACTGTGCGTTCACGAATCAAATTATTTGAAAGTCTTAGAAACTGCACACAGCGGTGTTGCAGGTGGACATTTTGGTCCTGACCGAGTGATCAAGACCATTCTATTCTCAGGACTTTGGTGGCCCACTCTTCATATGGATGCACATACCTATGTGAAGAAATGTGACACATGCCAACGTGCACAATATCCAGTGAGAAAAGACGAGATGCCCTTGAGGCCAATGATGGGAGGACGTGCATTTTTGAAGTGGGGCATAGACTTCATAGGTCCTATTAACCCCCCAGCTAGAAACTCCCATGCAGAGTACATCATTGTAGCCACAGATTACCTTACAAAGTGGGTAGAAGTCAAAGCCACAACAAAGAATGATGCTCAGACTACGGCTAAGTTCTTATTCGAGAATGTGTTCACGAGATATGGACTACCAATAGAGTTGGTGAGCGATAGAGGCACACACTTCTTGAATGAAGTCATTGAAAATCTTCTCCAAGAATTCTTGGTGATACATAAGAAATCCGCCCCCTATCATCCACAAGCCAACGGACAAGCCGAGAGTACTAATAAGATCCTCTGTAACGTATTGACAAAACTGGTGAATAATAAACGCTCTGATTGGGACAAACAACTTCATCATGCTGTTTGGGCTTATCGAGTTGCCTACAAAACGGTACTCAACGCCACCCCATTTCAGATGGTCTTCGGACAGAACGCTGTGCTACCATTAGATTTCTTAATCCCTGCCTTAAAAGTAGCACAAGAGTATGAGTGGAATGGGCATGAATTGTCCTCTAGGATCTTTGATCTCGAACGCTTGGGTGAAACGAGGCTACGAGCGGCAGCAGGCATCTACGCTGCAAAGAAGAGGCAAAAGGCATACTTTGATGCACACATCAAGGATAAGGGATTGAAAGAGGGAGATCTAGTGTTGGTATACACACTAAAACAACATGCCCGTAAGTTGGAAAAAAGAGGATATGGACCCATGATCATTAATAGAATTTCCACTAGTGGTGCAGTTCAGTTGGCCACTCTAGAAGGAGATATCTTGCCAAACTATATTAGTGGCTGCAGAGTCAAGCTATATCAAGAACCTCTTACTGAGGATATGCTAATGAGACTCAACACTGCTAAGAAGCAAAAAGAAGAAGAGTTAAGAGTGAGAGAAGAAGCACAGGTAGAGGCCAGAGAGCGTATTAGGCGAAATAAGTTAAGGCGATTAGGCCTAGATGTCAACTCAAAAGCCCCAAAATATCACATGGATATGTGTCAAAAGTCAGGCATTGCGACTTCTCAGGTCATTGACCGAAGACCCTTTGTGACCATAGAGATAGGACAAGGGAAGGGTGCAAGGACGGTGAAAGCATTGATTGACTCAGGTGCAGCAAGTAGTGCAGTTAGACTTTCCTACTGCCAAGACTTGGGGTTGAACATCAATCCCATAGAAGCTTATCTCATAGGATTTGGAGGTGTGGAAACCCCTTGTTTGGGCGAGGTGGAACTTCCCATCTACCTTCAAGATGTTCCAATGAAAGTCAAAGCGCTAGTATGTCAAGATGAGAACCTTACAGAACCACTTGTCTTGGGTCAAGATTGGATCTATGACCATGCAGTTAACTTAAACCTAAGAAGTCAAATTCTTCAAGTTTGGGTACATGAACAATGCATTACATTAGAATTAGAGAACTGCATGCTCCTAGATCATGGCACCACACACTCTCTTAGTTCTTCCAAGACTAATCATATGAAAGAAGATGTTGTATGTGTCAAAAGCTCTATGATGCAGAAGGAGTCAATCGTGGAAGACCAGGTTCGAAGGCGGGTGGATCTTTCTTCTTCTCCAAAGACTCAAGTAGCCACAGTAGTGAGCCCACCACACAAGCAAACACAACCGTTCACGACAACTGCTACATCAAATAGAAAGACACCATTCGATAAAAAAGCGGTTCCGGGCATGAAGCAGATCTGGGTACGCAAAGGAGAGCAACCACCAGCCTTACCCCCACAAATCCCATCCATGCACACTAACCAGGCCAGAAGACGAAGGAAGCAGCTCAGACAAGCTCCATCACAAGATATCCAACAAGTTTGGGTGCCTAAGAAGTTAGCTGCAACTCAACAAGGGCAATTACAGATGTGGGTACCTAAGAAGATCCTACACCCACAACAACCTTTGTTCTCCCACATGCAAAAGGTTTCAACAAAGAAGCCACAAAGAGAAAAGGGTAAGAACCACGTACAGAGACCAAAGGAAGATCAAATCAGCTCTTCAACATTAGTAGGAAGACATGCAAAAAGGATATGGGTTTGGAAGCCAAAAGTGCAAGTAGCCTCCACCGAACCAAAGCATCAACCACACTGGATACCACAGTTCAGAAAGCATCCAAAGAGAAAGACGCCTGAAGTGACCTCTACAGTGCCAAATGATGTTCTAAAATGGACTCCAATAAGGAGGATTACATCAGTTCGAGACTCAATGGATACCTCCACCAAGGTCGGCATCAACCTCCACAAATAACATCGAAAGCCTCGAACGAGCAACAACCATGTGCTCCTTGCACAACCCTGTCTTTTGCACCATTTAGGTCATGCATTTCCAAAGTATGCATTAATATAGGGCCACATTACACGGCCGTGCATAGACACACTTGAGAATCCCATGCACAAGAGCACAGTGACATATGTCGAACATTTCTATTGATACTAACTTTTGTGTTCTTGTTTTGTGATATCCTTTTTCTCAAAAAAAAAAAAAAAAAAAAAAAAAAGGAAGTGGGAGAGAGCTTGTTCCCAGGTTTGGCTTATGAAACATGAATGAGTCATGCTTAGTTGAAGGTGGAACTGTTGATTACTAGGCATTTATCAATTTGGATAGAAGTGTGTCTCGGCCAGCAGTGAGATTATTGCTGCCTTCTCTGGTAGAGGACAAGCATTTGGCATGAACATGGCATCTACAACTATGATTTTCTCTTACCATGGTAGGAATGAAGAGCTTGAAGGACCGCAACTTGAGTGATGCTTAACTACTTCAGGTACCAGAGCATCCAAGGAGATATCTGCACAAGGTAGTTATGGAGGAGAAGACTCCTGCATATGGCGAGCTAAAGAGAATATGTGAAACTCAGCTTGGTGTAGTTACCAGATGTTGCTTGCCAAGGAATATGAAGCAATTCAATTCTCAGTATTTCCTGACACAGTATGGAACAATAGCACTGGTGAATGGTCTATGTCAATCAGCATGGTAATCTCTTAGAAACCGGCACGTGTCCAATATTCCTCTGAGTGTCAATATAGGGAAGTGAACGTGCATGAGCCCAAGCTCAGAAATGCACATTGTTAGTGACAAATGTTGCTTTGAAAAGAGGAGAGGGGATCCACCACTCAAAAGATCTCATCAGTGGACAATCCACATGGACATTCATCAACAAGATTCCATCCCAAAGGCCGAGTGTACAACACGAAAAGACAAACATCCATCAACCTTCTCCATGGTAAGTATCTTTACTCTGGAAACACCATAACCTTGGTAGTGTAGGAAACCTCTTCGTCAGCATACCCTTGAGCACTTAGCTCAAAACCCGCAATTTTTGCACCATACTTCTTCCAATGCATTTTCCAAGTAAGCATGCGTAGGGCCACATTACAAGGCCGTGCACAAGGCACATACTTTTTTCAACCCAGGCACGCGCACACTTACCCATCATTCATTATGGGTTATGAGTAGTTGGCATGAATGCTCTCAACATCATCTTTAAAAGAGCTAGCACACATCATGGGAACAACATCCATATCTCGGAAGCAAATTGAAGCCAGTAGTTGCTCCAAATCACTCTTGACAACCTCTTCTGAGCAACTTGCAGTTTTGAAAGCTCACAACGACACATTCTTGCTGGAATCCAAGGAACCAGCTCATACAACGGATGGACACCACCTCTCAAAGCACTACACAGAACAGCCCTTCCAACAAGGGTCTGTCAGGGACGACAGACTCGAGAGGGGGGGGAGTGTTGAAGCTCAAAGTCAAGGACAAAGCATGGAAGCACATCAAAAGGTGGACACACGAGGAAAGGGAGCAAGTAGGGAGCTCCAAGAAGTGTATGTCAAATTTTCAGAAGAATCCCCTACAAAAATAGTGATTTTCATCACTAGAAACCATTGTAAATACCATTATCTATTTTTAGTAACTCCATTTTGTTCAAGCCGAGGAGTCCTCGAGCTTGAGGAGTATTAGAAGTACCATCGTACCAATTTTCATAATTTTTAGACTTCGTTTGAGCCCTCAAATAAGCCCTGGAACCTAATTTTTAACTAGGCCGGACACTAGGTTTGGACAGGGCCAAAACTAGTCAAAAAACTATAAAAAGAGCTAGAGAGCTCATTTTTGAGGTTAGCTTGTTAGAGAATAGAACTTTTGTAAGAGAACTCTTTTGCAATCTAAGCTTTCCATTGTTCCTCTCTTTGATCTTACTTTGTGCGCGTGTGTGTGTATGTGTGTGCATGTTTGTGTGCTTTCACTCACGCACTTGTGCCTTCACTTGCTCGTGGTCTTCATACCGGTCCTCACGTCTCCGCGGATTGACAAGTAAAGGAGGTGGTGCTTACGCTTGAGCTACAGTGAGGACTCAAACTCCCAAGGAAAACCTAGTTCTGAGCACATATTCTACTCTCACAGAGGAAGAGGTAGAGGTAGAGGTTTTGGAAGTGGAAGAGGAAATAGTAACTAAGACCAAGGTCAACAACAGAATCATGCAGGAGGAAGCAGATAGTTTCGAGGTAGGGGGAGCCAAAGAGGTTGCAGAAATTTTCAAAGAAATGATTCAGGTAATGATAGTAAAGGATGCTGGAATGGTGGTAAACCTGGATACTTTGAACGTGATTGCAGGTTGAAGAATCAAAATAACAAAAGGCAACAAAACAACTATGCATCCACAAGTGCAAATGATTTTGAGAAACTGTTCATGGTTCAACATCACATGATGAATACAATGTCTGATAGTGTTTCAAAATCGAATGATAATGTCTGATATGTTGATTTAGGTGCTTCAAATCATGACCAGTCTTGCGGAGTGGTTTAGTACTTTGCAAAAATTGCCAGTTCTTGGATATGTTGAAACAGGTGATAACACATCACACCCTATCGAGCATATAGGAAACATAGCACTGTCCATGGAGGACGGGAAGGTAAAACATCTTGCTGCTGTGCTCCATGTTCCAAATATAACAGAGAATCTGGTTTTTGTTGGACAAATTGTTGACTAGGGATTACAAGTTAGGTTCAATGCTGATGGGTTATATGTAAAAGAATACAAATGGGATGGAAGATTGATTGCCAAAGGAAACAAAGTGGGTAGGATGTTTGCCTTAAATGTGAAAATTCTTGAAATGAATGCAGCCATGTTTGCAAAAGGTGCAGGAGTTATTGCTGATATAGAGATCTGGCACAAATGAATTGGACATGCAAACTTGAAACGGCTGAGATTGATGCAGTCAAAGAAGATTGTCCATGGACTACCAAATTTCAAGGTTACAAAGATGCAAAAGGTATGTGCAACATGTCAATTTGGAAAAGAGTCAAGATCATCATTTCCACATGACAAACATGTTAGTGAGAACATACTAGAAATAGTACATATAGATGTTTGATGTCTTGCAAAGACCACATCTATGGGTGGTTGCAGGTTTTATGTTACTTTTATTCATGATCATACACGAAAAGTATGGGTATTCTTCATGAAAGAGAAGAGTGAGGTGTTCACTCACTTCCAGATTTTTAAAGCTATGGTGGAAAAGCAGACAGGGAAGTATATTTAGACATTAAGATCTGATGGAGGAGGTGAATACATGTCAAATGAGTTCAGTAATTTTCTAAAAAATCATGGAATTTGGCACCATTTTTCATGCAGGTACATGCCACAATAGAATGGCGTTGCTAAATGCAAAAATAGACATATTGCAGAAATAACAAGAGCCTTGATGACTGAGAAGAATATGCCTCATTGTTATTGGGTAGAAGTTGTTCATACTGCTGTATACATCATGAACAGAACTTCGATTGCTGCTGTACATCAAGTTACACCTGAAGAGAAGTTTACAGGTAAAAATCCAAACTTATCACAGCTGAAAGTTTTTGGTTGTATTTCATATGTACATGTTCTAGATGAGTTGAGGACGAAGCTTGATCCAAAATAAAAAAATGTGTCTTCATTGGATCCTCCCTTGAGCAAAAGGGATATAAATGTTATAACACACTCACACGACGGGTGAAGATGAGCAGAGATGTGGTATTTGATGAAATGTAAAGCTTCTATGCAGATGCCAAAGAAGGACTGAATCTTGAACCAAATGACAAAGAAAATGCAGAAAAATCAAGTGCAAAATCTCAAGTTTTGAGTGGACCGGATGCATCACCAAGCAATAGCTCCAACTCAAATCCATGGAGTGGAAGATTGCGTGGAAATTTCAGTCCAAAAAATTCATCAAATACATCCAAGAAAGGTAAAGAAAAGCTTTCTGCTGGTCATAAAACATGTGTAGGTTTTGAAGATGTTGATGGAGATTCAAGCGGTTCAAAAAAGAGTCTTGATGAGGAACTTGGATTTCCCTCTGTGAAGACTCCAAGAGTAACAAAGGCACATGCAGATGATACAAGGAGAAGTGACCCATGACCAAGAAGATCTAGGAGGATGTGGAATTCAGTGCAACGATTGACATATGATAGTTACATGGCTCATCATTGTGCCTACATGAAAAAGGTAATACAAGATGCTGAACCTTCTTGTTTTGAAGATGCAATTGGAAATGCAGGGTGGGAAAAAGCTATGGATGAGGAGATGGCTACACTTTATGGAAATGATACATGGAAGTTGGTTCCATTGCCACAAGGAAAGAAACCCATAGGCTACAAGTGGGTTTACAAGGTAAAGCACAATGCTGATGGTAGCATAAGCAGGTATAAAGCACGCTTGGTAGCAAAGGGATATGCACAAACTTATGGAATTGATTATGAGGAAACATTCATCCTGTAGCTAAAATGTCTACTGTCAGAACACTTGTTGCATTAGCTATAGCAAAAGGATGGACTTTGCATCAGATGGATGTGAAAAATGCTTTTTTACATGGTGCGTTACAGGAGGAAGTATACATGAACTAGCCACAAGGATATGAAGATTCAAAGCATCCATAATATGTTTGCAGGTTGCAAAAGGCTTTGTATGGGATGAAGCAAGCTCCTCGTGCATGGCATGAAAGGATTGCTGATTACTTAACCAACATTGGATTTTCTTTGTGTGATGCAGATCATTCACTATATGCAAGGAAGAGTTATGATGGCATCACAATTGTGGCTATTTATGTTGATGACTTGATTGTAGGTGGTGATAATGAAGAAAGCATTAAAGAGGTAAAGCAACTTCTTATGCAAGAATTTGACATGAAAGATCTTGGTGTACTGTGCTACTTCTTGGGCATTGAGTTTATACATACTGAAACAGGTATATGGATGCCACAAAGGCAATATGCCTTGAATATGTTGTAAAAGTATGGTAGGAATGATTGTAAGCCAATTTCTATGCCATTAGATTAGAATTTGAAGTTGGCTACTACATCTAGTGAAGCATTGGAAAATGCTACTATGTATAAAAAAATTGTGGTAAGTCTTATATATCTCACAATTACAAGGCCTGATCTAAACTATACTATTGGTCTTGAAAGTCAGTTTATGTAGGTTCATAGGAAGCCATATTTGGATGCTCTAAGGCACACTCTATGTTATGTGAGTGCTACTTTGGATTATGTATTGTTTTATGAAGCTAGTGTAGATTTGCAGGTTCATGGATACACCGATGCAGATTAGTCCGGTAGTATTCTAGATAGAAGATCTACTAGTGGCTTTCTATTCTCACTTGGAGGTGCAGCTATTACATGGAGCAGCAAGAAGCAACCCACTGTTGCTTTGTCGAGTACAGAAGCTGAGTATAGAGGTGCTCCAATGGCAACATGTGAGGCATCATGGCTGGAGATGCTACTTGCAGATTTAGGTGTGGAAGTGCAAAAGCCTATCACCATCTATTGTGATAATCTTAGCAGCATACAACTAGCACGGAACCCTATTTTTCATGCTAGAACAAAGCATATTGAGGTACATTATCACTTCATCAGAGAGAAGGTATTAGCAGGTGATATTGATCTTGTTTATGTGAGAATAGATGAGCAGATTGCTGATATTTTCACTAAAGCGCTTGGAGCAGAGAAGCTAAAGAAGTTTTGGAAGATGCTTGGATTAGAGGACATGGCGTTGAGCTTGAGGGGGAGTGTTGAGATATCAAGCTCAACATGTGATGATCCAGGATGACACGTATCACTTTTTCATTTCTCTGACATGTATAGTGGTCATGCCAGTATATGTCAGGGACACTTCATTGAGCTTTATTAGATTTATCTATTGAGAGTGATGGAACATTTGTTTCTTGCTAGCTCACTCGTTCACGGACATTAGGTTTTTCCTTATGTACTAGTCTTTATATATTGCAGTATTTGTATTCTTGTTTTTTAGGTCATTCTTGTACATTCCTTTTTATGTAATAGAAGAAGTAGACGATTATTCTTTCTTGCCTCAATCTGAGTGTGTGCTTCTCTTTGATTGTGAGAGTGTGTGTGTGAGCCCTCTTCCTTATCTCCTTCCTCGTGACAGTTTTGATTAATTAGGGTGACATTAAGCACGATCGAGTACAAGAACATTAATTACTCAAGTGCAAGCATAAATAGGTTACATATGCAAAAAACCCTAAAGTAAAGGAACTTAAATTGAGCGACCAATCTTCAAGTGCATTAAAACTCAAGTATTCCTTGCAATGGAAACCATTGGACAAGAAGTGACATCCTAAGGAAAATAAAAAAGAACAAGGGATTAATACAAAAGAACGGTGCAAATAGGTTGTACTTTGGGCAAATTGGGATATCAACTAAGGCTTATGAACCTTAGGTCAGGAAGGTATCTAGGATGGTATAGACAAAGCCTTAGATCCTCTGAAGCTAGTGTCAATCATACTGGTAGATCTTGGGCCCAATAGTTGAGTGATTACTTATACGCTCTAAGTTAAAAAACGAGTGACTTTGAGATGTCATTTGGCATGGAGAGACCCATAGGTAGCTCAAGACTGGTGTACCTAGAAAAACCAAAAGGAACTTACAAGACTCAATTGGAATACATTAGGACCAACCAATTAGGTGCTCACATCTATGAGGATGGTTTGAGAAGATCTGTTGTCCAAATTAAAAACCCAGATCAACCCATTGGACTAGAACATCCAGTCGTCAAATTCAAAACTGGTGCATACAGAGATAAAGAAGGGAACATGCATGTTTTCACCAACCAACTAGATAGGACAAACAAATTTGGCAACATAATTTTGGAGGCTGGTAAATAGGTGACATACAACAAGGGAACTTAGGAAGAGAGCCAAAGACCCCTCGAGGCAAATCAGTCCTGACTAGAATAATCACTCCAGAGTGGGTTCCCTAGGATAATAACAACACATATTTGCTCCTAAACCGAGAGATGGATGAGGCTTTCTGGAGGTATAAACTTGACCAACCTAATGAAGTGGGAATGCTTACAATATATGAATTCAAAGATCCTGATACCCCAAGCAAAGTTACTTACTTAGACCGTACTTCAGAGAGGGTCTTTGTGGTCTCAGAGCATGCTAGGCATGCCTACAGTTGGAAGGGTGATTTTGTTTTTCCCAACCAAGATCCATTGTCTCTTATGGTGACCAAGGAGCTGGAACATCCTAGGCTCATGGAACTCAAAGGGATAGGAGTAGAGATAGACCCGAGGTAAGCTTTGCTAACCCAATAGGAAGAGAAAGAACGAGAATAGAGATGGATAGAATGGAAAATGAGAGACCTAGAGACCCAACAAATCAAAGGAATGGAGATGAATTACCTCTGCCAAGATGTAGAGAACACACTAGGACCTTGCGGCCTACACAACTGGTCAAGTCCATGAAGAATTATTTCGACGGTATAGGAGATCCTTATGATCATGTGGCATAATCTAGGCAAGTCTTGAGAGTAGAGCAAGTTGATGACTTGTTCATGCAATACAATGCTTTTGGTCTAACACTCAAGAACACTTCCCTTACATGGTTTCAACCACTACATGAGAGGAAATTTAGGAACATAGAACAACTACGAGAAGCCTTCATCATGGAGTTTTCTAAGAGTGGCATCAGACACAACACTTCTTCACTGATCCATAGCTTTAAACAGACACCTCAAGAAATCGTTAGACTTGCAAAAAGAAGGTTCAGACAATACGTAGAGAGATGCCCAATGCCAGAGTTACCCACTCCAACCAAACAAGTAGCATTATTCCTAGATGGATTATTAAGTACCAAATTGAGATCTTATGTGTAAAGGACCCTAGATCCATAGCAGAGTGTGTACGTATGTGCATAGACATTGAGGATAATCTAGGGGAGGAATTGGAACTTTAAAGAATTCCCACGGCTCAATATTTTGCTGATAGCTTGAAGCAGAAATGTCAGAATTAAGTGAAAATACCACCATTGGATGCCTCTTCTTGAGAGCTTCAAAAGAACACGCTATTTTCTATATTTCGAGTTGAGAGCTAAAAGAAAAGCTCGATTTACTGTTGGTAGTTGCTCTAGGTATCACGACACCATAGCTGACCATGAAAGCTTTGAATGTGATAGTTTACACTTGTTTGCACCTTTTTTAGTTCACTTTGCATTGACCTACACTTGAATGCATGTCTTCATACACTTGGCTAGGTTAAGATACTTCTTGGATTGATAATTAAAGCGTGTAATCCACATTATATGCACTTGTAGAGGATAGAGGTATAGTCTCCTTCTTCTCAAGTCCCTAAGTTGATATTTAGGCACACACATTTTGGCGCCATTGCCGGGGAGTGTCGAATCAAACCAAGGCATTCGTGTGATGGTGAAAGCTCTTAGCATAGAAGTAAGTAGAGGAGTTGTGAATTTCTCTTCTTGTTAAGTCACTTTCATCCACACTTGCTACTTCTCACTTTTGGAGTGTGTGTAGTGAGTTGTTAGTTTAGGGACGTGAGCTAGAGAGGAAGTTAGAGTAGGTAGTAGGAAGGAAGAGAGTTAGGATAGGTAGGCAGGTTCAAATCCCAAGTATTTTTTTCTCCTTTCAATATCTTTCAGCCTCTGTGCATTTCGGAGGCTTAAAAACAAAAAAGAAACCATTTTTGAGATCACTTGTCTCCTAGCAAGTGTGGAGAGAGTGTTGGTGACAGGTGTCGCAAAAGAGATATCGTGGCGGTGGGAGAAATTTAAATCAAGAGGAATCATGAGATGACCTGTGACCAATGTCGTGAGGGAGATATCATGGGTTTGAGTGAGATTTTTTGTGATAAAGACACTTAGAGAAGGGGAAATAGACACTAAGAGCACATACATTAACCTGGTTTTTGAAAATATCCAAGTGTCGTGACCTCCCAAGGTCAAGTGTCATGACACCCAAGTGTCGTGACCTCCCAAGGTGAAGTGTCATGACACCCAAGTGTCGTGACCTCCCAAGGTCAAGTGTCACGACATCCAAGTGTTGTGACATTGAGCCAAGTATCGCAATATCCTAGTATCATGTGACATTAGGTCAAGTGTCACGATATCCTGGGATCGTGTGACATTAGGTCAAGTGTCATGATATCCTGGTATCCTTTAAGATTGGGTCGAGTGTCGCGACATCCAAGTGTTGTGACCTCCCAAGGAGTGTGGTATCCAAGTGTCACGATATTCCTCAGGTGCCAAGTGTCGTGATATTCCTTAGGTGTCATGTGTCGTGTTCAGGGTCGAGTGTTGCGATATTCCTCAGGTGTCGTGTGTCGTGACCGTTCAAGTGTCGTGTGGATCACAATATCATGTGTCGTGGAGCCCAGATATTGTGGAAAGCTAAGTATCAAGTGTGGCCTGAACAGCAACTATCGTGTATTGTGCCAGTGAATTTTAGTGATAGCTCATGAAGGAGACTCCAAATTAAGAAAAAAAGTACATATATATCTATAAATTTTGAAGAGAGTTTTGGAGCCAAGGTCTGTCTAGGCTCAAATAGAGCCATTAGTGAATAAACATGAGATCGGGAAGAGTCCTAGGAAGCTGAAGGAGCATGGTATCGTCTATAGGGAGTGTAGCCAAGCCTAGTATTCATTCACATTATTCCAAGACCTCGAGTGATTCTGAAGAAGAAACCATTATGACCTCAAAGGACATGCAAAGCTCTATACCCATAGCAGGCCTAATGTCTATCATTGAGGGAGAGTACAGAACCTCCTTAGAATATGTGAACACCAATCAACATGACCTACCCATCTACATAGATGGATTGAATAGATCAGTGGCAAGGTTGAAGAAAGCTAGGGATGCTCACATAGTGCCTAGACCAGCAGTCAAGTACGTGGGAGGATTTTATATGGATAAAAGAGGGATTATGTATGTAGTTACAGAGCACCCAGAGAGCATTAACAAGCAAAGGGAAGAAGATAATGCCCAAAACCCTAATGAAGAGGGACAAGAAGAACATGTGTTAACCTAGAGGAAAGTCCATTGTAATTAGGGTTTGGAGAGGAGACTTAAATCCCCCTAAGAAGACTCGTTAATAGATGTCTACATGGTGAATGGAATGGATCATTTACTTAAAACCAACTCTTCATTGTGGGAATAAGTCTTGCCACCATCTATGAGTTACAAGATCCTGAAAACCCCTCTCACATTACTTACTTAGACAAGAATCAGAGAAGATACTAGCCCATGACTAAACTAGAGAGAGCTAGGCTAAGATATAAGAAAATTTCTATATTCCCACCTAGGGATCAAGACACAACTTCCCAAAATCCCCAAGGAACCCAAAATTCATCTTATCAGCATTCCGGTCAGACACAACAATAGAGCTTTTCGGTTAGACCGAAGTCCAGTTTGCTACATCTGGTGTTAATCCCAACTATTGACCTTCTAGAAATGCAGAACCAAGAAATAGGATTGCTGTTCTTGAGAGGCCACCAGTAGGAAGAGATGCAGGTATACCAATAGGATGACCAGTTTTCCTTGAAATGCCAAGACCACCTGAACCACGAAGACGATTAAGACCCATTCAAGTGGCCAAATGCATGAGAAGCCATTATGATGGTTCTGGTGAGCCATACAATCACATTGCTGAATTCAAGCAAGTGCTTATAGCGGAACAAGTAGAAGACTTCTTGATCCAGTATGAATCATTTGGCTTAACCCTCACAGACATGGCCTTAGCATGGTTCTAGCCCTTAGATCCTAATAATTTTCAAAACATGGGACAAGTATATCAGGAATTGATTGAGGAATTCACTAAGATTGGAATAAAAAACAACTCTTCATCATTAATCCATAGTTTCAAGCATTCGCCTACGGAATCAGTGAGGTTAGCAGCGAGACGATTCAAGCAATATGTGGATAGATGTCCGCAGAAGAGAGACCCACCCAAATAAAATGGTCTCATTATTCTTGGAAGGATTGATGAATGGGTCATTGAGATCCTTAGTACATGTGAAGAGATTCCAAAACTTAAATGAGTGTATGAAAGAGTGCATTGATCTAGAAGACAATCTGGTCTGACGACTTAAAAATACCCAAGGAAGTGTTAGGAGTGAGGATAGTGCTAGCAATACTTCAAATCCCAGGAACAATGTAGAAGAGATAGCCGATTTACTGGCTAAGAAGTTGAATGTTCAAGGACAAAGGAATTATCCCAATCCTCCCTTGAGAGTGCCTATGCTCAGGAGATGTGTTCACTGTAGAGGAGCTCATCCTTCTCACATGTGCAATAAGGGAATAGTTCCACCACCTCCATATGCCTACAATAGACCACCCGTCCAGGGCCCAATTCATAACTATAGCATAGAACAGAGGTACACAAATCAGAGTATGGAGAATTTTCCTTACAATCGACAATCAAGACCTGCATAAACCACCACCATTTAAGCCTTATAGATACAACCCGATGATCAAGGAGGAGAAGCCTATAGATACTCCCCATACCATCAACAAGCACCTGCACCACGTCCATATGCATATCAAGGATACAATCAACCTCAAACCAGTGCTAGGACAACAACATAACCAAAATAAAGAATCGAACCCCCCAGCATCACCAGTAGTTGCAGACTCTGAAGAGTCCGAGAAGGATGCTAAGTCTAGACGAACCCAAAGATGGAGGACTCGTAGAGAAAAGATAAAACACAAGCGATCGCAACAAAAGTTGGAGAATGAGAATAACAAGCAGAGCCAAGACCAGGAACAAAAGCTAAAGGAAAAACCTAAAAAAGAAATAGAGGAACATCAAAGACAAGAGGTAGGATCAGTTTTTAGCCGATCCAATGCCAAAAGATTTAGCCATGTGGATTAAAGCATATCAAGCATGAATAAAGGTAGGCCCAACCCATTGAGCAACACGAAAGAGAATACCCAAGAGGCGACTTAGAGAAAGAGAGATTGAAATATGTAAGAAGTTAATAGAAGTGGCTCATCAAACTTTAGAAAAACCTATTCAGTCACTAGCCAGGACAAGGATTCCCGAAAAGAATTTCAGGAATGTGTAGCACCTAGTCACCTAGGGAAGGAAAGAAAAATGAGATTCTAGGAAGAAAATTTCCATGAAAGTAAGAAGAAGGATCCGTAATCCTTGAAGTAGACGCAGAATGGCTTAGAGACTTATGGGCATTGTTGCGAACATTTGTTTTATGTAGGGTACAAGTTGAAAATTATGTAAATACCTTTGGGAAGTATTCAAATACTTCAAGAAGGCTCATATTATTCATAAAAGATAGCAAAAATACTACGTGAGTTCTAGAACATGGTGAGGTCAAATTAGTGAGTCACAAGGGAGCTGCAGTGGTGTCCTAGTGGAAGGTCGATGTGGCTAGTTCTCAAAGTCCATCAATACTTTGCTTATTTGAGAACTTGAGTCATGTAATACCTCCACCCAAGTGTCTACCACGAATTTAGATGTATTAGGAAGGTTTTAGATTAGTTTCCCATGCTATAAAAAGAGGAGAAAAGTTGTGATCTTGTGGGAAGTCCAAGAGAGGCATATGTGTATCTCTATGCTGCTGTAGTTTGTATGCAGGGATTGCAGAGCTTGTATCTCCCTCATTATATATCCAAATTACATGTTTGATAGCTCATTTGAAAGCTCTTACTGTCTACTTTTTTCCTGTAAAGTTTCATAATCATTGAATTTGTGAGCTGAGAGCAGTACTCTCTGAAAGTAGTGTGTGTTCTCTGGTTTCACCTCTGCTGAAGGTCTCCATTAAACCTCTAACTTGCAGAGGTCATATCTCCTTGTGTATTTATCCAAATTGAGTGTTCTTTGGCTCATTGGAAAGCTCTTGGTGTTTAGTATATGTGATTAAAATAGTTTTAGAAAATTCTAATCCATTAGAGAATAGTAAGCTCTGCAAGCATGATTGGTTTTCTGTGATGAAGTTTGTGAGGAATGTCAACTTGTTCCTAGGGGGTTCCACCTACTTCTTGCTATATTTTGGAGGTCAATAAACTCCAAAATTGGTATCAGAGCAAGGAATTGAAGCTTGGAGAAGGTTATAATACCTTGATGAAGAATTTAAAGCTATTGGAGAAGAGGTTCATCATCAACACTACACAAAGGTAGAAGGAGATAGCAAGGAAGCATCTCAAGCAACATCCAAGCAAAGAAAGGTGCATAAACTTTATAAACAAAGGTAAATCTCATACTTCTTCTTATCATATATATTCCAAAAGGAGAGTTAAAGGAGGAAGTTTAGTATTTACACAATGGGCGATCAACCTGCACAAATAGAGAAGCTTGATAAGAACAACTATCAAGCTTGGCGATTTAGAATCACAACATACTTGCAAGGTAGAGCTTGTATGATTTGATTGATGGAACAGATATCAAACCTATATTACCAGAGGATCCAAATCAACAACAATTGAGGGAGTTTAGACTTTGGAATGAAAGAGACAAAAGGGTTATATTCACTTTATCACAAAATATTCAAGATTCAATGGTAGGACACATACAAGATCTAGACACAAGTAGAGATGTTTGGCTTGCATTGGAAAGGTTGTATGCTATAGGTACAAGAGCAAGGAAGATTCAACTAAAAATGAGTTGAATAACATAAAGAAAGATACAAGGACATCGGTCAATGATTACTTGTTGAAGGTTAAAGAGATTGCAGATCACTAGGATCAATTCAAGCTCATGTGGAGGACGGACGACTTGGTTGCACATACTCTCAACGGACTCAAGGATGATGAGAGATGGAAACCATTCATTACTTCAGTTTATGTTAGAGGAGAATTACCAGACTTTGATAAGCTTGTTGCTCTCATGGTCACGGAGGAGATGAATCTAAATGGCTCTACTTCAAATAAAAAAGGATCTCAAGGACAAGCTCTTATGTAGGATCATCAAGAGGTGGAAACAGAGGAAGAAGAGGTTCAAATAGAGGTCGAGGAAGGAGTGATGATCAAGGGACTTCAAGTGGCTTCTTCAACACAAGAGGAAGAGGAAGATCAAGCACTAGAGGTACGAGAGGCTACTACAACTACAATCAAAGACAAAGGAGTGAAGATAACAACAATTGCTATATATGTGGAAGGTATGGACACTATGCAAAGATTGTTATCAAAATGAAAATAATCAAGGTGGTAATCGAAGAGGAGCTATTCAAGAAGAGGTAAACAACAAGCAAATTATGCAGTTGAAGGTAAAAGTGATGATTATGATTCTCTTCTTATGATGAATGTAGAAACTGAGATGAATTGCAATAGTGATGTATGGTATGTAGATAGTGGTTGCTCCAATCATATGTCACATGATGCTTCATGGTTTTTCTAATATGCATAATCCTTCATGTAAAGGTCATGTTGAAACAGGAGATGATACAACACATAAGATTATGCAGGTTGGAGATGTTGTTATGCAGGATAAGAGCAAGAAAAATTGCTTGAAGGATGTACTTTATGGTGCCAATGATCACTAAGAATTTGATGTCAGTTGGTCAAATGGTAGAAAAAGGTTTGCAAATAAGATTTAATCATGCAAGTTGCTTCATTGAGGATCCAAAAGCAAAGGAGGTTAATTGCTAGAGGTCAAAAACAAGGTAGATTGTTTACATTCAAGGTAAACCCAAATCATACAAAACTATTTCTCTTATGGTATGCATCGAATAGCATAGCTTGATCTATGGCACAAAAAGGATTGGGACACATGAATGTACACAGGTTAAAGGAGCTATCAAAGAAGAGGATTGTTGAAGGATTACATGATCTTACTAAGCAACATATGGTGCATCTTTGTGAAGCATGTCAAATGGGTAAGCAGAGGAGACAACCTTTCAAGCATTCAAGCTATGTAAGCAGTGGATTGCTAGAACTTATACACACAGACGTATGGGGTCCTACTAAAGAGGCATCCTGGCTGGTAATTAAGTACTATGTATCATTCATTGATGATCATAGTAGAATGACATTTGTGTATTTCATTAAACATAAGAGTGAAGTCTTTGATTGTTTCAAAAATTTTAAATCATTTGTCGAGAAGCAAACAGGAAGATATGTTAAGAAGCTAAGATCCGATGGAGGGGGGAGAGTATTTCTCTCAAGCTTTTACTGATTTTTTGTATGATGAAGGTATCAAAAGAGAAGTTACATGCAGGTATACTCCACAACAAAAATGGAGTCGCAGAAAGAAGAAACAGAATCATAGCAGAAGCATCTAGAAGCATGCTAAATGATATGTGTTTGCCTAATTCTTTTTGGGCTGAAGCTGTTAGCACAAGTGTGTACATTATGAATAGAGTACCTACTGCTGGAGTTCATCATTTGACACACATATGAGGTATGGCATGGAAGGAAACCAAGTGTAAGTCATTTGAAAGTATTTGGTTGTGTATGTTATGTACATGTACCTAGTGAAGTGAGATCAAAACTTGATCTGAAATCAGAAAAGTGTATATTTATTGGTTATGCAGATACTCAAAGAAGATATAGATGTTATAATCCTCATACCAATAAGGTGGTTGTTTCAAGAGATGTAAATTTTGATGAATCACTTTCATGGTATTTAGATAAGATAAGTTTGCAGGTCATAAATGAAGATGAAGAAGATACAGGTGAAGGAGATGAGTGCTTACCTCAGCCCACAAGAAGTTTAAGTGATGAGAAAAGCGGTTTGGATGAAGAAAGAGAGCTACCTTTCAATGGAAGATTAAGGCAAGATTCACCTCCTAGTGTTAAAAGTAACTCCATACTTATACTTATCAAGATATCCCTCCTCTGCAATGGAACCCGATACACATGGAAGACGATAATTTATACATTCATAGTGTAGGATCGAGTAGTCAAACATGGATGAATGAAGATACTCACCTATGGATGTGTAAGGCTGCTAAAAGAGAAGAAGAAAGGAGACAAAGATGGCAGCCAAAAACAAGGAGTCTCCAGACCTATAGAACATCCTGCTTACATGCCTCAAATATTCTTAGATGAGAATTCAAAACCCCATGGTTGGATGGAGATTTTATCCACTCTTGACATATGCATAAATGAAGAAGTAATAACTATGAATGAATGCACAGATGAGGAAGGATATGATGTAAGTCTATACATGGGTATTCTCCAAGAAACAGATGAAAGAGAGGTAATTGAAAAAGAATGGAATGAAGAATATGAGAGCATAGAAATGGAACTGGAACCTATTGAGGAAGAAAGGAAAAGGAAGGAAGAGATTGAAACTAGTCTATATCTGACTCAAGACGTGCTACAACCTGTAATAGATGAACCAAACATGGAAAAGGAGAAAGAAGACAAACACACCTCAAGATCAATTCGAGGTACCTGAGCACTTCAAGAAATATGAAGTGGGAGAAAGAAAGATTGCTATTCAAATGCCAAAACGAGAAGCACAACCAGGGATAGCATACGACAATAGAGAGCACACTAAGAAGATTGTAGTAGCTATTGAAGAAGGAGAAGAGAGAGATGCACTTTCATAGGATAAGATGTCGCGTCGGAGGAAGAACAAGAATTAATACAACTTATAAGAGAGTATCGAGATGTCTTTGCATGGACTTATAAGGATTTAAAAGGTGTAGATCCTTTTATTTGTGCTCATAGAATCCCTATGATAATAGAAGCTGAGTCCTCCAAACAAAGAACATACACATATAATGATGTTTATTCGACAAAGATTAAGGAGGAGATAGATAAATTGTTAGATGCGGGCTTCATTTATGAAATTGACACACGGGAATGGGTATCACCATTAGTGGTAGTATCGAAAAAGAATGGCAAATTAAGGGTGTGCATTAATCTTAAAAAGGTAAATGCAGCCACCATACGTGATAGTTACCCATTACCCATCACAGATCATCTGTTGGAAAGGGTTGCAGGCAAGGAAGTCTATAGCTTCCTTGATGGCTTTTCAGGATATAATCAGGTAGCCATTACTCCTAAAGACCAACACAAGACCGCCTTTGCAACTGAATGGGAAGTTTATGCTTTTAGGGTTATGCCATTTGGTCTAACTAATGCCCCAACCACTTTCCAAAAATTGATGTGCCATGTGTTCAAGGAATTTTTGATGAAGAGTATGGAGGTATATGTGGATGATTTATGTACCTATTCAGCTATAAGACTAGAGCACATCCCAGAACTAAGAAAAATATTTGCTAAATGTCTTCAGTATAGAGTATGCCTTAATTCGAAAAGTGTGTCTTCATGGTTCGACAAGGAAAGATCTTAGGACACATTGTCTATAAGAATGGAATTTCCACTGATGAAGACAAAATCAAAGTCATTCTGGATTTGCCAAGACCAAAGACTACTAAAGAAGTGCAAGTGTTTATGGGACATTGTGGATATTATCAAAGATTCATTCACATGTATGCCATAATTGCGAGACCTCTTTATGGATGCTGACTCAGTTTACCTAGACAAAAGAATGTGAAAAGGCATTCAACAAACTAAAGAGTCGTTTGAGTTCAACACCAATTTTGAAAGTACGAGATTAAAACCATTTCATATTCATGTGGATGACTCCAATTTTGCCATTGGTTGCATCTTAGCACAACCAGTAGATATAGGAAAGCTAGACCATCCTGTAGACTATGCTACTAGACAATTAAACCAAGCGGAGCGTAATTATACCACTATGGAACGAGAAGGCTTAGGAATGGTATATGCAGTGAAGAAATTTAGACACTACTTATTTGGCAAACAAATTCAAATTCCTCATTGATCATCAGGCTCTATTGTATCTAGTCAATAATGCTTGTAATATCGGACGACTAGTACGATGGTTTCTATTGTTAATGGAATTTGATTTTGAAGTAGTAGTCAAAAAAGGAAACACACACATCCGTGCTAACCACCTATCAAGAATGACACATGTACAACCTCCTACAGGAGTGCTAGATGATTTGTCGGATAGTTATCTCTTCAACCTGGAAATATGTCCAAAATGGGATGAAAAATTGATTCCCATACTCACACATGGACCTCAACATAGGATCAATTTAAACAAGAGCCAGGAATTATGGAAAACTAAAGACCTTCATATCATAGGTGGAAGCATATACCATCAAGAACCAAGTGGACTACTTATGAGATGTGTGGAGGAAGATGAGCAAGAGATGTGGTTCAAGATTGAGTTCTTCTTTGTCATTTGGTTCAAGATTGAGTTCTTCTTTGGCATCTACATAGAAGCTTGACCTTTCATCAAATACCACATCTCTGATCACCTTTACCTGTCGTGCGAGTGGGTTATAACATTTATATCCCTTTTGCTCAAGGGAGTATCCAATGAAGACACATTTTCTACTTTTGGATCAAGCTTTGTCCTCAATTCATATGGGACATGTACATATGCAATACATCAAAAAATTTTCAGATGTGATAAGTTTGGCTCTTTACCTGTAAACTTCTCTTCAGGTGTAACTTGATGTATAGCAGCAGTCGGAGTTCTGTTCATGATGTATACAGCAGTATGCATAGCTTCTGCCCAATAACAATGAGGCATATTCTTCTCAGCCATCAAGGCTCTTGCTATTTCTGCAATATGTCTATTTTTGCGTTGAGCAACGCCATTCTGTTGTGGTGTGTACCTGCATGAAAACTGATGCCAAATTCCATGATTTTTTAGAAAAATGTTGAACTCATTTGACATGTATTCACCTCCTCCATCAGATCTCAATGTCTGAATGTACTTCGCTATTTGCTTTTCTACCATAACTTTAAAATTCTGGAAGTGAGTGAACATCTCGCTCTTCTCTTTCATGAAATATACCCATACTTTGCATGTATGTTCATCAATGAAAGTAACATAAAACCTGCAAATGCCCATAGATGTGGTCTTTGCTGGACCCCAAACATCTGTATGTACTACTTCTAGTACATTCTCACTAATATGCTTGTCATGTGGAAATGATGCTCTTGAGTGTTTACCAAATTCACATGCTGCACATACCTTTTGCATTTCTGCAACTTTGAAATTTGGTAGTCCATGGACAATCTCCTTTGACTGCATCAATTTCAGCCTTTGCAAGTTTGCATGTCCAATCTCTTTGTGCCACATCTCTATATCTGCAATAACTCCTGCACCTTTTTCCAACATGGCTGCATTCATTTCTGGAATCTTCACATTTAAGGTGAACATCCTACCCACTTTGTTTCCTTTGGCAACCAGTCGTCCATCCTGCTTGTACTCTTCTACATATAATCCATCAATATTAAACCTAACTTGTAATCCCTGGTCAACCATTTGTCCAACAAAAACCAGATTCTTTGTTATATTTGGAACATGCAACACATCAGCAAGATTTTTTACCTTTCCATCCTCCATCAATAGTGCTATGTTCCTTGTATGCTCAATAGGATGTTATGTGTCATCACCTATTTCAGCATATCCAAGAATTGGTAATTTCTGCAAAGTACTAAACCATTCCGCATGACTGGTCATGTGATTTGAAGCACCTAAAACAACATACCAGACATTATCATTTGATTTTGAAATGCCAGCAAACATCATATTCATCATGTGATGTTGAACCATGAATAGATTCTCAGAATCATCTGCACTTGTGGATGCATAGTTATTCTGCTGCCTTTTGTTATTTTGATTCTTCAACCTGCAATCACGTTCAAAGTGTCTAGGTTTACCACAATTCTACCATCCTTTACTGTCATTACCTGAATCATTTCTTTGGAAATTTCTGTGGCCTCTTTGGCTCCCCCTGCCCCGAAACTATCCTCTTCCTCCTGCATGATTTTTTTGTTGACTTTTGTCTTGGTTACTATTTCCTCTTCCACTTTGAAAACCTCTACCTCTACCTCTTCCTCTACTAGAGTAGAATACCTGATCATAACTAGATTTTCCTTGGGAGTTTGAATCCTCACCAAGATTCTTTTCTTCAAGAATCAGCATAGATACCAGATCAACAAAATTTGGAATATTTTCCCGGTCTGTATAGAAGTTTTGAACTGCTTATATGCAACTCTAAACCACAAAGACACACTTCCACCTTATCATCATCATCTACATTCACGCCAATAGATGCAAGTGACTCACATATGCTTTTGATTTTCAAGGTGTAGTCACTACCGACATGCTCTTCTTCTCCAATGTATGCAGCTCGTTCTTGAGTTGCAATCTCCGTGCCTTTGTATTGGTCTCATACAATGTGACCAAACTGTTCCAAGCCTCTTTTGGAGTCTTGGCATCCTATATGTGTCCCACATGCTATCTTGTATGCTAACAGATAGCCAGTACATTACCTTTCGTGCTCCTTGATTCCATTCCTCATATGCTCTTACTTGATCTGCAGTCCGATTCCTTTTTGGTAACTGTAGAGCATTTTCATTCTCTCCTTCAATGTACTTCCAGTAGCCTTTTCCCATCAGGAAATTCGTCATTCTGAATCTCGAAGCATGGAAGTTATTCTTATCCAGCTTATCGCTCATAACCTGACTCATTCCATTTGCATTTGCCATTTCTGTAGCAATTCACAACACTGCAAAACACTACAAGTAGCACTTCTGCTTGAACATTGTTGCACTATAACGTGACAGTTCGATCTCAGAAAAACACAGTTTTTGTGTGTCAACAGTACACGGAATCGCTTGAAACTCTGGATCTAGAATACATGAGTGTTGCCAAAACGCAATGCAAGTTATAGTTTCTAAAACTGACCTGGTTTTTCTATGGGCCCCACCTTGCGAGCTCAAAACGAAGGTGGAGATGGCTTCGAAACTTTGATCTGACAAAAACTCTCGAAAATATTTTGAGGTCTTCTACCTTGGTGCCGATTTTCATAGCAAATAGAGGTCATTTGTGAATTGCATTTTCTCCACGCATTGCTGTGTACTCTTCACAGTCGCCTTCTCCACGAGCTCTCTACAACCATGCTGGCTTTGATACCATGTCACGAGGAAGGAGATAAGGAAGAGAGCTCACACACATCTCAAGGAGAAGCACACAAAAAGATTGAGGCAAAGAAGAATGATCTTCTTCTTCTTCTTTTATTACATAAAAAGGAATGTACAAGAATGACCTAAAAAAAGAATGCAACAAGTGCAATCTATAATGATCAGTACATAAGGAAAAACCTAATGTTCGCGAATGAGTGAGCTGGCAAGGGACAGTGGTGCCATCAATCTAACAAAGCTCAATGAAGTATCCCTGACATATACCGGCATGACCACTATACATGTCACAGAAACGAAAAACTGGACGTGTCATCCTGGATCATCACATGTTGTGCTTGATATCTCAACAGATATCTGGTTGCGGTGTCATGTAGTACTCGGAGTACATGGCTTGTTCGCATGCAAAGAGATGAAGCAAGTGTGTGGGCTTAGGTGCAAACACTTCCGAGTGATATTCCCAGAAACCTGATCTGAACATGTCTTCCAATGTCTGTTTATAACGTGTGGGGAGGTACTTGATGTGTGCATGCCAAGTGTAAGCCACACGAATGCTGGGGGTGGTGCTCATGTCATACACCAAATTGTAATTTTCATTGGTAAACCTCGATAGACGTACCTATGGTGCTTCTGCATTTCTAAAATTTTTAAGCACGATTTCCATCATATCCAAAATTTTAAGCATCATTTGGGCCACAACATCTGGCATGGGCTTCAATCGAGGCATCCAGTGTTGAATTGTTGCCATCATGTAAGCTATTGATGGTGGTCCCTGTGGTGGTGCTATGTATGGATAGTTGAGCCATTCCTTGCATTGCGTGTTGTTCTGCACTTTAATGTTGAATGCCTTCCATGATCTACGTTGTGGAGCTAGACCATAGCATTGATTGTAAATTAGATGTAGAGGCACGTGGTTCCATGTGCGCAACATTTCAGGGTATGTCTCTAGAAGCTTTTTCTGCCATGTCGGTTGATAGATCTTGCCTTTCTGTGCCTCTAGAGGAAGGTCTTCAGGTTGAAACTGGGTCGTGAAGGAAGGAATCTTTCCTATGACTCTCTGTATTTTTGCATTGTAATATGCAAGAATGACATAGTAGGGCCAATATTGGAGTTCTAATGATATGATGAGATGTCTAGATGACAAGTTCTTGAAGTACTTGGATTGTAGTACTGTTTCTTCTATGACTCTCATAGCTTGATTTTGCACCACCTGATGGAGAGTGTTAATCTCCAAAAGAACAAGTTAACCTTGAATTTAGATCACTTCTATATCAAGATTAACCTTAGACTCCACCAAACTTAGAGATCATTCACCAACTTATCAGAAAATTGATTATTCTGAAACATTCAGCTTCTTCAGAAAAGTCTGCTGCAGATTAATCACTCATTGACTAATCAATCCTGTAAAGTTTTTGATAAAACTTTGCACAACACTTTGCCTTAAGGTTGCGCAACTTTACCAAGTTAAATCTCTCAAAAAGATTGAGTATATACTGAGAAATGTGTGAAACACTTTACCTATGTCTGAAAGAGCTTCTCTGCAATGGCGACTTTGACACCTGCAATTTCTTAGCACTGGTTCTCCCAACTCTGAACCCGTTTGATCAAGATCTTTTAGCCATAGATGGCTTACCTTCCAACTTAGATTTTAAGCCCTCATTTGTGTAAAACTTTTCACTGTGGACTGAGCAATGATCATTTCATTGAAGATGAAATGTGCGCCAGATTTTACGACTCTTAGAACATTCTTACATATGAATGTTCCTAATCAAAATTCTCTCAGCCTGATTACAATCAACCTCTCAAATTCTAGCCATAGATAGATTAGCTATGGACTTAAACACGTGCAGAAGGATTTCTCAAAAGATTAAACACAGAAGGAGCAGACTGCTAAACATCGGGCGCAAGTTTCTCGATTTCTTCAGAAAAATTTACATACAAGTGAGGATGGATGATTCACTCACTTTCAATGTGTCTAATGACACTAATTTCTCTCTCCCTATTCTCTAATCTTCTTCTGCTCACTTTGCCCGACATTTTCCAACATATTTATAGATGAATATATACAAGTGTATGACTAGACAAAGGTATAAGTCAGCTAATGTAAATATGTGTATATATCTTTGGATTTTCTGAATATGCCCTTCCTTCAACCATCTGAATTTGTTCTCTTCTTGACTCCTTGACTTCATTTCTCCATAATTCTTCAATTGATGATTGTCATGCACCAACAGCTCCCCCTCAATCATTAATTGAGGTTCTTCTCTATCTTCTTTACTCCAGCCATATCCTTGAATCTTTGTAGTTTTGGTCCATCTAGACTTTTTGTCATCATATCTGCAACTTGATCTTTTGTGGGAGTGTGTATGACTTCAATCTCCTTCTCAATGACCTTCTCTCTCAGAAAATGATACTGTATTTCAATATGCTTAGTTCTAGCATGAAATACAGGATTAGCTGCCAAGTATAATGAACTCATATTGTCTCCACAAATAATAGGAGTACTCTGAATCACATCAAAAACTTTCAAAAGTGTCTTTAACCATATTACCTCTTTTGCAGCTTCCACCATACCTTTATATTCTGCTTCTGTAGATGACAAAGCAACTGTATGTTGCTTCTTGGAACACCATGAAATCAATTTGTCTCCTACATAGCACAAGTATCCATGTGTTGATCTTCTATCATCCACATTACCTGCCCAATCTGCATCACTATATATCTTCACTCTTGTATCAGAAGTAAATCCATAGTACAACCCTTCTCTGAGTGTACCCTTGATGTACCTAAGTACTCTTTGTCCTGCAATCCAATGTTCCTTTCTAGGACAATGCATAAATTGTGAAAGCACACCAACTGCATATGACAAATCAGGCCTTGTCAATGTAGCATAAATCAAGCTACCAACCAAACTTTGATAGAGTTTCATATCTCTGAACTCTTCTCCTCCAAACCTAGACAATTTATGGTTCACTTACAAAGGTGTAGGTGCAACCCTGCAATCTTCCATTTTAAATTTGGTTAGCAAATTTTTAAGATACCTTTCTTGGGTTACATATACTCCATGTTGAGTATAAGAAATCTCCATTCCCAAGAAGAATGATAGATTCCCCAAATCACTGATTTTGAACTCTTTCTCCATCTGCTTCTTGATCATTTGTATTCCTTTATCATCTGTTCCTGTAAGTATTATGTCATCAACATAAATACAAACATAAATGAACCCATCTTCACTTGCCTTGACTAGCAAGCTACTATCTGCCTTTGATGCTTGAAATCCAAGATCATTCAAGAATTTTACAAGCCTATAATTCCAAGCCCTTGGGGCTTGCTTTAACCCATACAAAGCTCTCTTGAGCTTACACACATAATTTGGACTCACTTGATCTTTGAACCCATCTGGTTGCTCCATGTAGACTTCATCTGAAATGTAACCATTCAAGAAAGCATTTTTTACATCTAATTGAGATAACTTCCAACCTTTGCAAGCAGCAATTGCTATGAGTGTCCTGATGGTTGTCATCTTTGCCACAGGACTATAAGTCTCATCATAGTCCACTCCATATGTCTGTGCATACCCTTTCACAACAAGTCTAGCTTTGTACCTAGACACACTTCCATCTGCAAATCTCTTTGTTTTGTAAACCCACTTACATCCAATGATCTTCTGACTATTAGGTTTAGGAACCAAATCCCATGTTTGATTCTCTATCAATGCATCATACTCCTCTTGCATAGCATCTTCCCAATTCTTCTTCCCTTTGGCCTCTTCATATGTAGAAGGGTCTTCATCTGCTTTTACCAAATAAGCATAATCTTTAGTAGTTAAGAATGAAGTGTCATAGCTATACCTTGTAGGTTGCCATTTGTGCCTAGATGACCTCCTAACTTCTGCACTTCTTGAAGTTTCTGGTTCATCACATTCTGGATCAAACCTTGGCCTCTCTTCAACTTCAACCTGCACTTCATTGTTCTCACTTTCATCAAGTAATTGAATCTTTGCTTTACCTTTTCTTTGATCCACTACTTCTTCATCATCTGCATGTTCATTATATTTACCTGCATACCAAGTACCTTGCTCATCAAATGTAACATCCTTGGATACAATAAATTGCTTTGTGGATGGACTCCACAACCTGTATCCCATTTGCTTATCATCATAACCAATGAATACATACTTTTCTGCCTTAGGTTCCAACTTATGCCTCAATTGAGATGGCACATATGCATATGCCAAGCATCCAAATATCTTGCAATGATCCAAGGTAGGTTTCTTACCCCACCAAGCTTCATATGGTGTCATGCCCTGCAAAGCTTTACAAGGCAATCTATTAACCAAATATGTAGCTGTGTTTACAGCCTCTGCCCACAAATAATTTGGGCAATTCTTCTCTTTCATCATGGACCTTGCAAACTCAACAAGAGTCCTGTTTCTTCTTTCTGCTACCCCATTTTGTTGAGGAGAATACCTGCAAGTAACTTCTCTCTTTATACCTGCATTCCACAAATAATCATTGAACTCATTTGAAAAATACTCTCCCCCTCCATCTGACCTTAGTCTCTTTAATCTTTGACCTGTAATCCTTTCTGCATATGCATGATAGTGTTTAAATGTATTAAACACTTCTGACTTTTCTTTAATCACATAAATTGTGATCCACCTGGTAGCATCATCAACATATATGACATAATATCTTGAACCATTTATACTAAAGTCCTTTGAAGGACCCCACACATCTGTATGCACCAATTCAAGTCTTTCTGAATACATAAACCCATGCTTGGAATAGGATTGCTTATGAGCCTTACCTAATTGACATGCCTCACATCTGTATGTCATGTGTTGACCTGCAATGTTAGGCATTCCAAGCACTGAATCATTGTTAATCATTTCTTTGATACCTCTTTGATTAAAGTGTCCAAGTCTTTTGTGCCAAAGATCCAATTCTGACACCTTCTGCTCTCCATATGTGAACATAGCATGTCCAACATTTCCTTGTACCTTCAATGTGAAGAGCCTTCCTTCTTTCTTTCCTGCAATAACTTGTTTATACCCTTGACTAGGGTCTTCAACATAAACTCCATCATTTGTAAACCTTACCTCATATCCTTTTTCCACAATTTGACCTACACTGATCAAATTCTTTGGAATTGTGGGAACATAAAGAACCTTACTCAGAAGAGTGCTCCCATCCTTAGCTTTGACTGAACCAATTGACTTTACCTTATGCTTTGTATTATCACCTGTCTGAACTGTATGATTAATTGCATTATGATCTAGATCAGTCATCAAAGCAATATTTCCACTTAAATGATTACTACATCCTGAATCAATATAAAACACTCTCATGTCCTCATGTGAAGTTTCACATGTATTCATAATGAGAGTCGAGTCCTCCTTTTGATCTGATGCATAGTTGTAGTAGGTGTTATTATAGGATTGACTTTGGAAGTTTCTTCCACCACCTCTTCCAAAAGAATTCCTACCACCTCTACCTCTGAAGTTTCCTCTCTGAAATCTACCACCTCTTGCTCTTTGATTAAAGTTCTGATAATTACCATTGTTTTGATTATTATGCCAACAATCATGAGATAGATGATTGGTCTTACCACATATCCAACAAGCTCTTGCATTATCTTTGTTGTTTCTGCCTCTTCCTCTACTTCTGCCATTTCCTCTTCCTCTTATGAAGTTTGCTTGGTTTGAAGTACCTTCTTCTTCACCTGATTGTTGCTTCCCTTTGTTGGCTTTCTTCTTGTCTTTAGAATACATTGCATGACCTGCACTCTTATCAACATCTCCTTTGACATCATTCTCAAAAGTTAGCATATGACCTAACAATTGATTCAAATCAGGAGTAAAGTGATCTAATGAAAGTTCTGTAGATAAAATGAAAGGCTTCCACTTCTCATCTCCTCTTAGCCCTGTGAGTATTTGTCTTACCAATTTGTCTTCTTCAATATCTTCATCCACTGCACCTAAAGAATCTGCAATGTCCTTCATCTTTGTCACATAATCAGAGATTGATTGTGAGGCCTTCTTCTTGAAGGTAGTAAACTCTGCCCATAGTGAAGCCTTCCTTGATTTGGTTGTATTTTGGAAATGCTCTTCCAAAGCATTCCAAATGTCACATGCACTTTCAAGTCCTCTAATGTGAGGAAGCAAATAGTCATTGACTGCCATGTAGATGATGCTTCTTGCTTGAGCATCCTTCTTCATCCAATTCTTCAAGTCTGCAAGCTCCTCCCTAGTTGGAACACTAGGATCTCTGAATTCTGGCTTTTCTTCATCTCCTGTGATGTATCCTATCAGATCTTTGCTCATAAGATGAGCTTCCATCCTCATAGACCATGCAGGATAGTTCTCTCTATCCAACTTTTCAATTTGGAGACTATCTCCCATCTTTACTTCACCTGTAGCTTCAAATCTTTAACCTTTACAGATAATGAATGTACCTTTACTTCGAATGTTGCTCCTTCTGATCCTTTTGATGCTCTTTGTATGTCTTCCTTCAATCTTTCTTCACACTTTAACCTTTGCACCTTTGAAATGTAAAGTTTTGTATTTCTGCAGTAGTTGGAGTCTCCTTCACTTCAATTTTGACACAACCTGCTCTGATACCACTGATGGAGAGTGTTAATCTCCAAAAGAACAAGTTAACCTTGAATTTAGATCACTTCTATATCAAGATTAACCTTAGACTCCACCAAACTTAGAGATCATTCACCAACTTATCAGAAAATTGATTATTCTGAAACATTCAGCTTCTTCAGAAAAGTCTGCTGCAGATTAATCACTCATTGACTAATCAATCCTGTAAAGTTTTTGATAAAACTTTGCACAACACTTCGCCTTAAGGTTGCGCAACTTTAACAAGTTAAATCTCTCAAAAAGATTGAGTATATACTGAGAAATGTGTGAAACACTTTACCTATGTCTGAAAGAGCTTCTCTGCAATGGCGACTTTGACACCTGCAATTTCTTAGCACTGGTTCTCCCAACTCTGAACCCGTTTGATCAAGATCTTTTAGCCATAGATGGATTACCTTCCAACTTAGATTTTAAGCCCTCATTTGTGTAAAACTTTACACTGTGGACTGAGCAATGATCATTTCATTGAAGATGAAATGTGCGCCAGATTTTACGACTCTTAGAACATTCTTACATATGAATGTTCCTAATCAAAATTCTCTCAGCCTGATTACAATCAACCTCTCAAATTCTAGCCATAGATAGATTAGCTATGGACTTAAACACGTGCAGAAGGATTTCTCAAAAGATTAAACACAAAAGGAGCAGACTGCTAAACATCGGGCGCAAGTTTCTCGATTTCTTCAGAAAAATTTACATACAAGTGAGGATGGATGATTCACTCACTTTCAATGTGTCTAATGACACTAACTTCTCTCTCCCTATTCTCTAATCTTCTTCTGCTCACTTTGCCCGACATTTTCCAACATATTTATAGATGAATATATACAAGTGTATGACTAGACAAAGGTATAAGTCAGCTAATGTACATATGTGTATATATCTTTGGATTTTCTGAATATGCCCTTCCTTCAACCATCTGAATTTGTTCTCTTCTTGACTCCTTGACTTCATTTCTCCATAATTCTTCAATTGATGATTGTCATGCACCAACACCACCATGCGCTCTTCATGAGAATGCCCAATTTCTTCCACCTGCTTTAACCACGGGGGTCGTGGTGCTTCGAATGTGTCCTGGCCTTTGGTTATTTGTTGTCCGCCTAGAATGGGTTGTCGCTCATAGTCTTCTTCAAATGTTTGTTCCATAGGAATGGAGATTGTCTCTTCACCTGTGGGAGCCTCGAGTGGGGATGGTGGTCTTTCGTGTTGTAGTAGGCGTGCTTGCAATTCTATGACTTGTTTTTGGATATCTTGTAGGGACTCTAAGTCAATGACAAGTGAAGCGGTTGAGGCGATGGCTTGAGGGGTAGCTCACCTATCTTTCTATCATTTCTGCTTCAGTTGATCCAGTTCCTCTGATAACTATTCATGTGCCTCAAGTAGAGTAGCATAATCTTCAAGGATTATCTTTATGCTCTTCAGGGTCACTGCTTGGAATTTTGAGGGACTGATCGGTGCCCCGGGTGTGCTTTCCATGGCTGCCTCTAAGTTCTCTTGGTTTTGTAGTTATAGACGTTGATTTTCCTCTTGCCGCTACAAGGTGTTGTTTGAGTAGTGCCATATTGCGCTCGAGATTTCAGTTGCATTCCAGCTATATTTGTAGATGGCCTTTCACCACTTGGATTGCTTCTTGATCTACATTCTCTAACTTTGAATCCAACATGCTATGAGCCTCCTGCAATGTTTGAAATTGAGTTTGGAGACTCGCATTGTCCTCTTCCAATGTAGCAAGGCATTGTTGTAGCACTTCCGAGTGCTCTTGTAACCTTTGGTTATGTGTCTGTAGCTGATTGTATTCTATCCTTAATTATGACATACATGCAAGCATGATGTCAAATGCATTACCTATAGATGAAGGTGTGGTTTGTACAGTGGAAGATGCAAGGGAAGGGAATTGGGGGATGGGAAGTGTGAATGTTGTATCTATAGGAGATGTGTGTGCAGGTGAAATTGGTGGAGGAGGGATGGGGGATGGTGGAAGTGTGTAGGGAGGGGGAGGTGCCGTTGGTGGTGAAATGTCCATGCTTTCGGCCATGCGGGTGAAGGTGGTGTCTACCATATATATTATAGTATGTGTGTGTGTGTGTGTGTGATAGTGGTGAATAAGTATGGTGTGGATGTTAGGAATGGGCTCGACGAGAAGGGTTGGGTGGTTGAAGGACTGGTTGAAGGATTGGGGGTATGGGGGTTGGGAAGTGAGAGCCTGGAGGCGGGAAGGCCATGAAAGGGTGCGTGGCAGCAGGGAATCGAAGGAATGTGGATCTAGTGCTAGGATGGCCTATGACCGAGGGTGTGGGGACTGGTTGTCCTATGGTAGGTTCCATGAAGGATTCTGTTATAATGGTGGTGGTATTATATATAGGGTTTTCAAAGGAGGAAAACAAGGTGGAACTGGAGGTGGGACTATTGAAGATGAAGGCTTGCTTTGTGGGGTGAGTAGTCGAGGTGATCTCCATGGCTTCTGTTTGAGGAGGTGATGGTGGGGGGGTTGGTGGTAGTGGCTTGGTTGATTCGTCATGGGTGACTAGGAGTTCTTGGCCAGAAGTTACTGCTGCTTAGGAGCTTGTCTCGATTGGTTCAGATGTGATTGTGGGTTCTTCCACCGTAGTAATGGGAATCTGGATGTTTTTACCAGACCATGGTCGTGTTTGGAATTTTCACGGATCATATTGAATGGGAGGCCTCTGTATCGCTGATCGGACTGCTTCCACTACACCGTAAGTTTCTGCCATCAATAGGAGACCTTCGCTGTATTCAGAGTCAACTCCAACTTCTTCCAAGAGCTGCACCATGAGCATTCTACTGTTCTGTTCGGTGAGCAATTGTTGTGCCCTCACTCACTCAATGATCTAATACAGCCTCCGGAGTATCATTGTATATGCTAGAGCTCCGGTGCTTTCTTCATCTTCTACTTCTTCTTCATCCTCTTCTTCTCCCTCTCGGTGTGTCGGTTGCTGAGAGGAAGTTCTCTGTTGATCATCATCCCAATCATTACATGGCGGCCTTCTTTGGATTTCCTCCATCTTTGGGAAGAGGCGCCCTATTCTTCTGTGTTCGAAAATAATTCCACATTAGAGAGGTGTGTATTCTGCAAGAATGATTCGAAGTCAAAAGTGCTCATCCCTTCAACATCTCTAGAGGTAGAAAATTCAATTTCAGGTGGGACGGAACGAGCCGATGGGGTAGCTTGTGATGTGCCTTCATATCTAGATCTAGGTATTTGAATGGTAAAGGGAGGCATGGTGGCATCCCCTCATGGTGAGACTTCCCGAGTCATCAGAGCTTCACATGTTTGGACACAAGGAATTGAGCCCCTCATGCACTTGGATTGATGTGTGGTAGTTTTGTGTCTTTTAAACATTTGTAGCTGGGACCAGGTTAAAGCGCGTTCAAGGGGTACATCGTATGCTAAGCACTTGTAGATGATGCGCATGATTGCACAACAACCATTCACCACTAGCTTCCTAGATGAACTTTTAATTGCTCCATATAGCTGCTCCATGATCCATATAGGAAGCTTAATCGGTAGTGGACCTGTCTTTGCCAAGTAAAGAGCGAACCAGATCCGTTTGTGGGGCTGAGTGAATCGATCTTGACCACAAAATGCAAAATGTTGCATGCACATACAGAGAGGGATGAACACAATTGGTGTGAGTGCTACCATATCTTTCAACTATTGTAGTTTCCGGTTCTGCATGTTAGTGGGTATTAAGTCATCCTTCTCTGAGCCCATATGCATGCCGTGCATGTACAATGCAGAGCTCATCGATTCCAACATAAATTCAAACCTTTTCAACTCATTGTTGCCCAATAAAGAAGGAAGAACGAATGTTCCTGGTTTGTCCTTTTCCTCATTTGCCTGTAACGTTGATACCAAATAGTAGCACCGTAGAAAATTTGGTTTCGGTAGGGGTGCCTCAAAGTACTCCGCCAGCCTTGCACGCTGCCATATGCTTTGAAGTTCTGGTGTGTTCTGGAGAGTCTCGAACTCTTTGGAAAAGAATTGTAATCGCACCCATGACTTGTCATACTCACACTTGGACTCCCAGATATACTTAGCCCCAAAATACTGAGTCGTAGGATTGATCTTCATACACTTCAATAATTCTTACACTTTGCACACACCTTACTAACAACAGACAAGCACTTTCATGGATAGACAATGCTTCCAAGCACTCTTTCCAAGCATCACATGCATACAAGCTCACAAAGAAGAAGATATAGAGAGGAGAAGACACAAATTCGAAATTCTGTGCTCTTGATTCTGACAATGGCAAAAAGTCTTTACAAAGAGTCACAAATTGACTTATATACATGTGCCCTAAAAATGGTCCTTTCACACAAGAGACCGACACTTTATTAACTAAAAAGCTAATTTCCTACTAATTTACAAGGGTAAGCTACAAATCTCTATGGGAATACATCTAGAGGACTCCTCTAGAGCATTTACATTGGAAAATATGTTACAAAATGGCTATAATACAAGAACAATGTGTCCAAATCGGAAAAATTTTGGGGCCCTTCTTTTTCTCTGCCTCTTTGCTCTTCTTTGCTGTGCAACGCTCTCCCCCTCTTTGTCTCTATCGTCCCTTGACAAGCTTTACTTCTTGTCTGTCGCTTGTTTCCCGCATGCATCTCCTGGTTAGTTTTGCCTACTTGTCAGACTCGCATTACGTTTTAATGGTCCTGTTCTTGATTCTTCTTTCACATCCTCTAGAACTGATGCATTCGTTTTGCCTGTTCTTTTCTTTTCACTGCTCGCAACCCATGGATAATTTTCCAATCGCTCCTTTTAAATCTGGGTTGCTGTGTTAAGTCGGACTGCCATGCACGCAACCAGTGGAAGGTATGAAGGTGTGGATCTTCAGCCTTCGATCTGGACCTTCCGAAGATCAAGAGGTTGAAGCACCTTCTTGGGGCTCTGATCTGCTGGATATCTTCTTGCACTTCTTCATGGATACTTGTTGGCCTTGATCCGCCCTCGTCGCTTGCATACCTTCCCCTGTTGTATGCCCCTGTGGGGCTCTGTGCAGAGATGGGTGTTGCGTGCCCCTGTGGGGCTTCCTGCAGAGATATGTCTTCAGATATATTACCTTTAGTGAAGCTTCTTTCTTTGTCTTCTTCTTTTCTTCTTTTTGTTGGACTCTCCCTCAACACTACCCCCCTCCTGAACTCTATCGTCCCCGACAGGCTTTGGAATTTGACAGGAGTATGTTTTGTAAACCTTTTGCTCTGTCTCATTAAGCAGATTAGCTTCACGTATAAGTAGTTGCTTCCATTGTTCAGCTTTTACACCGTCATGTGGTGGCTGTCTCTGATCTGCGAAGAAGCTCAATTCATATGCCACCATTCTAGCATTCAGATTCGTTGACATCTTTAAGAAAATCTCGGAATCAATTTCAAAAAATCTAGTAAAAAAGGATTCCTTGAAGGTTTGCATATATGTACTAAGTAAGAACATGAGCCTTGAATAATATGCCATGATTGTTGGGCAGTTGGGCATAACTAATAGATAAAAAATAAGGGTATCCGTGCCCTGGTTAATGCCAATCAAATTTAAAAATGTATATGTTGCATGTTTGAACGCTTTCAAAACTATAAGTATCATGCTGAGGATTTTATTAGTCATCTTGATAGTTAAATCAGGTACTGTCGCATATCGATGTAGCCAAAATTCAATGGTTTTCACCATATAATCCTCAGTAGGTAAGTAATTGTGAGGTGGACTCGGAAGTAGCAGGTAATTCAACCACTGTTTATTGATCACACCACTCTTTTGCATATCCAAAAATTTGCGTGCTTCTCTGCGACATGGTATTGGGCAAAATGAAGGAGTTACTTGTAATAAATATGGGGCTGCTTGCCAGTGCACCCACAAAGTAGGATTTTTCTCCAAAATTTTCTCTGCCATACAGGTTGTGCAACTTCAAATTCCTCTTGATTGTAATTGAATGTATTGTCTTTGAAGTATAGCTGCTCATCTGGATCCCTTTGTGTCATCTTCTTTATATATTGTCGTGTTTTCTCTTTCAAGAGTCCATACAAGATATTGAAAGACTTCATTATTGTATCGAAGTCTTTTCCTTTTATTTTGGCTTCTTTCATGACTTTGACAACTTCATTTTCAAAAATTTTTGTCAATCGAGACACCAATAGTGTCCGTTCCTTCTGACCTATTTCTGTAGTATATGGCATGGGATGATATCACATGATTCTACCATCTGCTCTTTTATTGGAGAATGATAGATTGGGAGAGATAGAGGACGTACCTCTACCTTGTCAATAGGATTCTCTGGTTGTGGCTCTACTAGTGCCCCGATGTTTGCTCTTTGTTCTATTTGAGCTTCTAGTTATGCAAGACGTTCAGTCTTTTCCTTAACTTCCTGAAGTGCTATCTGGAGTGCATCTTTAGCTCCGAGAAGCTCATTACCGATCTCTGCTATTTGATCCACATTTTCACTGTAGCCCACTACGAGTTTGGCTTTGGCATTTTGTAGTTGTTTTTTGAGCTCATTGGTTTCGTCGATATACCTGCGTTCCCATTCTTCTTTTAGAGTCTGCTCTTGTCTCAACAAATTGTCATATTTTACTATTCGATCGTTCAATTCCTTCTGGTCAGTTGTTGTTGTCTCTTGTTTTTCTATTGGTTGGTCATACAACAATGCCTTCATCAGTTCTTAATTCCTGCTGCGTAAGTTATCATTTTCCTCCATATATACCTTGAGTTGTGTTTCTAGCAGATTGCTTCTAGTTTTCATTCTTTCTTTTTCCGCTTCACTGGCTTCATGTTGTCTTTGTAGTTCTATCAGCTGTTCCCGAAGCTTGTGATTCTGCTCCATTAATGTAGTGCATTGTCCTTTGATTTCGGTTATTTCCGTTTCTTTACCTGACACTACCTGTTGAACTTGTATTAGTTGCGCAGACAGTTGTTCACTCATCACTTGAAACTGATTCTTTTCTCTCCTGGCCTTGTCGTAATCTACGTCTATTTCCATCATTTGTTGTTGTGTATCCATGGCCGTTTGTATCATTTGTTTGATGATTGGTTTCAATTGAGTAACATCAACATTTAACCAAGTTGTTGGGATGTTAGGTTCCTCACCTATCATAACATCTTTTCCTTGTGCCACATGCAATGTTGTATCGTGTGGCTGCCGAATATGAAGTTGTATCTTTGGCTCAGCCTCTTTACTTACTGACTTACCTTAGGGCGTGTCATCAGGAATCTCAATCACCATTTGTTCCATATTTTGTTGTAGACCTCTTTCTTTTTCCATGCTTGTCTATATTTCTTCTTTTATGGGTGGTACTGCATCTTTATGTGCGATTGAAGTTTCTTTTATGCTGATTTGTGATTTTTCGTTCAATTGAATGAGGTGCTTGTTCAGTGGATGCTTCCTGGTTTTGTATGCACGATTGTTGATTGTCTGGCATGACTTCGACCTAGTCTATTTCTGTCCATTCCTCATTGTTTGTTTCTGTTCTTATGTCGGTGTCCAAGGTGTCTTTCTCTTGACTAGATTCCTCATTAGAACTAGAATCCTCCAGTCCCAATTCTTTGTATCTGGCAGCTAATTCTGGAGTATGTTCTTTGTCTTTTTGTTGCTGCCTTTGTCTTTCTTGTCTATATTGATGTCCTTGGACATTTAGGTTCACTTGGCCCCGCATATACGTATGCGTTTCTTCTAGAGCCGCTGAGAGATCCCTTTTTGTGATGGGTTGTTGTGTCAGAGGGATCTTTGGTAATATGTGTGTGCGTTTAGACTATGGTGTTTCTTGTGTTGCTTCCTCTCTAGCATGCTTAGTCCCTCTCATTGGTTGCTTGTAACTTGTTCCCACTTCCTCTGTGGAGATAACAATTTTCTTTTTCTTTGGAACAGTAGCCGATTTTACATATTTTGCCATTTCTGTGGAGGTTGGCATCACAAGTAGACAATCTTTCATCTCAAGTGCCTCATAGATTAGCAAAGTCAATGCCGAACTTCCATTCAAGAACTTCTTCTGACTCCATTTCTTCTTGGCTTCGAATAGGCAGTCTTGAATATATGGAGTAAGATTTACTTTATTTCCAATTTGCCTCATCGCATGGGAAAGCAGTTGAACTATGATTTTCTGTGGTGCTGTATATCTGTGCATACTGGGAAAACAAAAATGTTGATGCACTAATCGAACCGATTCTTCTATATTTGTCCTGTTTATTTCCAGAAAGGTTCTCTTTTTTGGATCATGACATTCATCTTTAACAGTAGTGAGGGCATCCTGACTCCATCCAAAAGCTTTGTTGATCAGTTCATGGGTGAATCGAATTATTTTCCATGCACCAATTTTATCAAGCACTTTCGCTTCCGAGATTGACGGCTTATTTGTTGTAGATTGGAGTGTGTTCATAACTTGTGTGCATCTTTGAAAATTTGGCAAATATATAGGAAGTCGCAAAAATGCATCAATTCTAGTTCTTTTCCAAACATCTATGATGCGAGGTAATCCCTGTATTATAGTTTGGAAATCTTGTGACATAATTGGGAAGTAGTGATCCCTGTCCATAATCTTAATGGTGGCCATGAAAAGAAGTTCTGACACAGGTTGATCTTCAAGGAACCAATGACCTCTTGCTCTTGAGATGGATCCCAAGGGTAGTAGAAGGACTTCTTCTCTTGTGTAGCCTCAGAATTTGAAGATGCCATGTGCACTCAATACATATTAGTAATAAGTGTAAAGCTGGTATCAACAGTTATCCTTTATTCATCCTCCATAAGTTTGGCAACTCTCCGAGTGATGTGAGTCGTCGCTTTCCCGTGGGTGTGAGAAAGATAGTACTTGGGATTTTCTTCATATATACATTTTTTCTATATTTTTTCTTGACAAAAAACAAAAGCATTAGTACCTAGCTGAATCTTTTATTGTATTATTAATTATTTTTGTTGAGATTATTATACAAGTGCTATCCTATTCCCTAAGAGGGAAATGTGCTTCGCTATTCAGTAGGAGAAGAAGTAGGTGCCGAATGCATGGCCTTGTAATGTGGCCCTATTATGCATACTTTGGACTCTTGTAAGTCAGGATCTGTGCAAATTGAATTATCTGGTCGATGTATACAGTTTGTTTTGCCTTTAGGCATCCAAATCTTCTTCCTCCTATTGTGGTAGAATGTATCTCCGGTATTCTTGGTAATTGTTGTGCTTCCCTCATTGTATCTCTGCTTCGTCCACCTTTTGAATCTTTGAATGGTATTTGTTTCATATTTCGGCTCTTGCAATGTCCTGTAGGTGTTTGTTTCTTGTTGCTTAGCCTTCATTTTGTACTGATCCTCCTTGAGCTTTGATATTTCCCTGTTAATGATTGTCATTGGTGCACATGATTTGGGAATCCATATCTACGTTCGTGTTAGTTGGGCTGCTATCACCTTCTTCGGAATCCATACTCTAGCAGTTCTTTGGGGGCCTCGGAGTCTAGCTTGACTCATGTTTTTGTACTATTGTTGTTTTCGGTGTAGCGTGTTCGTTGTTGATGATATGCTGTCGCCTGATCTTTTCTGATCCAAGCCTGTCTAGTGTGAGGAATGGGATGGATCCTAATGCGTGAAAGTTCGTGATAGTCTTGCTGACTAGTCCCTCTTGTGCTCGATACCTCACCGAGGTTTTTATTGTGAACTGTGAAGAGAGATGGTGGATGCAATCCAAAGATGAGTAGGTGCCACTACAACCAGCTTCACACCAGCCAACTGAGACTTCAGAGTTGATTAGTAGACCCTTTGAGCTTCCTAAATCCACCAAAATATCAGCCAAGTACTTTGGAACATGTATCCCAAAAGTTTAAGTCAAGACCGACAAGTTGCGAAATGACTAGCTCCCAAAACTTGCTATTTTTGGACATACACCTGCTGAAAAAAATGAACAGTGCTCTCAACCTGGAAGGAATTAGAAAAATTCCTTTTGGACATAGCAAATAGACTTAGCAAGCTTCCTATTCCAAGTTAAAACACTTCAAATGATGGAATGAGCACTGAGAACAAGTTTCATCAAGTTCTGGAACATTCCCACAATTCTCGGGGCTCTGCAGAGATAGACCAGTAAGCAGTAAAATGCAGATATCTCAAAAAGTATAAATCCAATGACCTTGAAAATTTATATGTAGAAACTAGACAGTGAGAGCTATCCAACGCACTTTAAAACACTGAAAAAGGTTCAGTAAAACTCGACATATGACCTTCTGAAGTTACTGCTCTGAGTGAGTATAGCAGAGAACAAAACAGAGAGGTAGATGATAATAAATGTATAGATTCACATATGATTACAACCACATTGGCAATGAATCTTTGCACAATGGGAGTAGAATGATAGAGCTATGGAGTAAGCTCTTCAATCTCTACAAAATGACATCAAGTGGTCACGTACAAGGCTTGCTAATCGCCTCTTCCTTCTTGCTCCTTTTATAGCTATTCTTGGAGGGAGTTTTGAATTCGAATTCGAATGGCTCCACCTAAAAGTGATCCCCAAAGTTAGGAGAGATTCCCTCAGCTCAAAAATTCGTGATTTTGGTAGTTGGAGCCACGAATTTGCTTTTACATCATGGATGAGGTAAGCCATCCTTTTACTTTTTTCTTTTTCCATTTACAAGAGATAAAATGTACTCTTTTACAAGAGGTGTTCACATGACTACTCATGTGACTTACAAATGAGGATAATATCAAGCATATCAAGCATGTAGGCTTGGGCAAAATGCACCAACAGCTCCCCCTCAAGCCTAACATGCTTGGCCTCCAAATAAGTCTTCAATTGTCCTTGATTTCCTGCAAACCAATCATCAACTTGAATCTACTTAATTTCGTACCATCAAGAGCTTTCGTCAACATGTCTGCACATTGCATATCTGTAGAGACATAGGATAGTTGAATATCCTTGCTCAATAGCTTCTCCCTTACATAATGGTAGTGGACTTCAATATGCTTGGTTCTAGCATGGTATACCGGATTAGCTGCTAGATGTAGTGAACTTGTGTTGTCACCAAAAATGTGAGGTGTTGAAGAATGAAGTCCAAGATCTGTGTACAAAGATTTTAACCACATGATTTCTTGAGTTGCATTAGCCAAACCTCTATATTCTGCTTCAGTAGAAGATGATGCCACGGTTGGTTGCTTCTTCGATGACCAAGAAATGATTTTTGAACCTGCAAATGATATATACCCTGATGTGCTTCTTCTATCATCTTTAGATCCGGCCCAATCTGCATCTGAGTAGACCTTTAGCTCAATATCTGAAGTATATGAATAAAACAAACCTTCATTCATGGTCCCCTTTAGGTACTTGAGGACTCGCTTGGCCGCTTCCATATGTGGTCTTCTCGGCTTATGCATAAACTGACTCAATATGCTAACACTATAGCATATATCCACCCTTGTGAGTGTTGCATAGTTCAAACTTCCAACCAAGCTTTGATAGCTTGTGATGTCTTCAATTGGCTCTCCTTCATAAGCACTAAGCTTATGATTTTGCTCCATAGGTGTACCTGCACACTTGGTGTTTTCCATCTTGAACTTGACGAGCATGTCATGGACATACTTCCTTTGTGTGATGTATATACCTGAATCTGTGTAGATCAACTCCAATCCAAGAAAATAAGTGAGTGGTCCGAGGTCACTTATTTTGAACTCCTCCTTCATTTGACTCTTTACCTGTTTGATTCCTTCAAGATCATTGCCTGTGATAATAATATCATCAACATACACACATAAATAGATCACTTCAGATCCATTCCTCTTTATGAACAAAGAGGTATCCGCCTTGCTAGCTTTGAATCCTTGGTCCTGCAAATAAGTAACCAATCTGAAATTCCAAGCTCTTGGAGCTTGCTTCAATCCATACAAAGCTTTCTTTAGTTTGCATACATAGTTAGGATGATGTGCATCCTCATATCCAGGAGGTTGTGCCATATACACTTCCTCAGAAATCCATCCATTCAAGAAAGCATTCTTTACATCAAGTTGATAAAGATTCCAATTTCTAGATGCAGCAAGACTTATGAGAACCCTAATTGTAGGCATTTTTGCAACAGGAGAGAAAGTCTCCTCATAATCAATACCATGGGTTTGAGCAAACCCTTTAGCAACTAACCTTGCTTTGTGTCTATTTATACTTCCATCTGGATTCCTCTTGATTTTGTATATCCATCGAGATCCGATTATCTTCATAGATGGCTTGTTAGGTACAAGCTCCCAAGTGTCATTCTCCTTCAAGGCTTCCATTTCTTCATCCATTGCATCTCTCCAAGCTTTCTTGTTTTGTGCTTCTTCGAATGTGGTAGGTTCTTCATTGGTTGAATCCTTTGCAATGTAGATTGAGTGCTTGGTGACCAAAGAAGTATCATAACCAAACCTCTCTGGTTTCTTCTTCTCCCTCGAAGACCTTCTAAGTGGTTGATGTGAGCTCTCGGGTCCATATGTAGCATCCTGCATCTTTGCTTTACCTTTGTTCTTCCATAGCTTTAGTCTTTCCAAGTCTTCTAGGTCAATCTCCGAATCACTTTCTTCAATCTGCTTTGGCTCCTTTGGTTGAAGTGATGGAAAATCTTCATCCAAGTCATATGGCAGCTTCACTTTCCTGTCATCATCAAACCATGATTTGTTTTCATCAAAAATTACATCTCTACTCACAGAAAATCCTTTATTGGTTGGATTGTACAATCTATATCCTTTTTGGTTTTGATCATAACCAATGAATACACACTTCTCTGCCTTGGGATCCAATTTCCCTCTTACTTGAGAAGGAATGTGAGCATAGGCTAAGCATCCAAAGATTTTGCAATGCTCTAGACTAGGTCTTCTTCCATTCCACACTTCATATGGAGTGGTTCCATCTAGTGACTTAGATGGAAGTCTATTTATGAGATATGTGGCTGTAGACACAGCCTCTGCCCATAGGTAGTTCGGCAATCCCTTTTCGTTGAGCATGGACCTTGCAGCTTCGACGATAGCTCTATTCCTCCTCTCTGCTACACCATTGAGTTCAGGTGTATACCTTGTAGTGACTTCCCTTTTAATGCCTCTTTCATGCAAGAAGGCATCAAATTCAGAAGAGAAGTATTCTCCTCCACCATCTGATCTGAGTCTTTTCAAAGTCCTACCTGTTTGATTTTCAACAAGAGCAATATACTTCTTAAAGCAATTAAACACTTCATCCTTGTGCTTCATGAAAAACAGAATGGTCCACCTGCTACAATCATCTATGAAAGACACATAATATCTTGAGCCTGATATAGATGGCTCCTTACTTGGACCCCACACATCCGTGTGCACTAGATCCAAAGGATTTTGATACATATATCCTTTCTTATTGAAAGGTTGTCTATGAGCCTTGCCGAGTTGACAAGCTTCACACTTATAAATCATGTGTTGCCTTGTGATATTAGGCAAACCAAGTACACTTTGGTCCCTGCAAATCTGTTTGAGTGTCCTCTCACCAATGTGAGCAAGCCTTTTGTGCCATATCTCCAACTCTGTTAGAGTTTGAGATCCATAGCTAAACAAAGCTATGTTCTTTGTATCTTCCACTTCAAAAGTGAAAAGCCTTCCTGTCTTTTCTCCTTTGGCAATCCTTCGAAAGCCTTGCCTTGGGTCTTCAACATATGCTCCAAATCGGTTGAATCTAACCTGCAATCCTTTTTCAACAATCTGTCCAACACTTATTAAATTTTTGGTAATTGTAGGGACATACAAGACTTTGCTTAAGAGGTTCATATTCCCATCTGATGTCTTCACATTACCTATCTTCTCCACTGAGTGCTTTGTGTCATCTCCTGTCTGCACTTCATGCTTGTTATGAGGATCTTCCAAATCAGAAAGTAAAGCCACATTTCCTGCTACATGGTTCGAGCATCCCGAATCAATGTAAAATATGTGATCATCATCCTTACCCTTCTTTGCTGATAGATTCATAATCAATAATGAATCTTCTTGACTTTGGTCCTCTGCATAGTTATTGTAATCTCTTCTTCCTCTATGGCCACTTTGATAGTTGTTGTTGTTGTTGTAATTGTTGTTGTAGTAGTTGTTGTTGTTGTAGCCTCCATTGTACCTACCTCTATTTGATCCATAGCCACCTCTATTGAATCCTCTTCCTCTTGAGTTCCTTGGATTCCTGAAACATTCTTCAGTAGTATGGTTAGATAAGCCACATATGTTGCAAGGTTGAGATGATTGGAATCTCCCCCTGCCTTGCTTTCCACCTCTGCCTCTTCCTCTAGCTCTTCCTCTACCTGCAAAGTTTGCTTGGAAAGAGCTTCCTTCATCTTCATTCTTCCTATTCTTTGACTTGTCCTTGACCTTAGCTTTATCAGAATATAAGGCAGAAGTTTGATTACCTCTTGAGGACTCACCACCTTTGCTAATCTTTGCTTCATGAGTGAAGAGTTGGCCCATGAGTGTGTTGAGGTCGGGTACATGCATATCCATGTATAAATCCATGGCTGTTGTGAATGACTCCCACTTGTCGTCTGCTTTGATTCCATTCATGATTTGTCTTATGATTTGCTCCTCTTCAATTACCTCTCCAATGCTTCCAAGTTGGTCGGAAATCTCCTTCATCTTTGTGACATAATCAGTCACATTTTGCTTCGGGCTTTTCTTCATTGTTGTGAACTCCATCCACAATTGGTTCTTCCTTGCTCGAGTGTTGGAAGAGAAGAAAGAAGCAAGTGCATTCCAGGTTTCTCTTGATGTCTTGCATCCCTTGACATGAGGTAAAAGAAAATCAGAGATTGAGTTTAGAATATAAGACCTTGCAAGTGCATCCTTCGAACACCAATTCGAAAGTCCTTCCACTTCTTCATGTGATGGTTGCCCTTTGTTCCTCATGGTTGGCATTGCTTCATCTCCGGATATGAATCCATATAGATTCCTTCCTTGAAGGTAAGCCTCCATCCTTAGAGACCATGCCGGGTAGTTGTTTCGATCCAATTTGTCAATTGTTGATGGAAATCCATCTCCCATGTTGCTTGACTATGCTCTGATACCACTGTGAAGAGAGATGGTGGATGCAATCCAAAGATGAGTAGGTGCCGCTACAACCAGCTTCACACCAGCCAACTGAGACTTCAGAGTTGATTAGTAGACCCTTTGAGCTTCCTAAATCCACCAAAATATCAGCCAAGTACTTTGGAACATGTATCCCAAAAGTTTAAGTCAAGACCGACAAGTTGCGAAATGACTAGCTCCCAAAACTTGCTATTTTTGGACATACACCTGCTAAAAAAATGAACAGTGCTCTCAACCTGGAAGGAATTAGAAAAATTCCTTTTGGGCATAGCAAATAGACTTAGCAAGCTTCCTATTCCAAGTTAAAACACTTCAAATGATGGAATGAGCACTGAGAACAAGTTTCATCAAGTTCTGGAACATTCCCACAATTCTCGGGGCTCCCAGTAAGCAGTAAAATGCAGATATCTCAAAAATTATAAATCCAATGACCTTGAAAATTTATATGTAGAAACTAGACAGTGAGAGCTATTTAACGCACTTTAAAACACTGAAAAAGGTTCAGTAAAACTCGAGATATGACCTTCTGAAGTTACTGCTCTGAGTGAGTATAGCAGAGAACAAAACAGAGAGGTAGATGATAATAAATGTATAGATTCACATATGATTACAACCACATTGGCAATGAATCTTTGCACAATGGGAGTAGAATGATAGAGCTATGGAGTAAGCTCTTCAATCTCTACAAAATGACATCAAGTGGTTACGTACAAGGCTTGCTAATCGCCTCTTCCTTCTTGCTCCTTTTATAGCTATTCTTGGAGGGAGTTTTGAATTCGAATTCGAATGGCTCCACCTAAAAGTGATCCCCAAAGTTAGGAGAGATTCCCTCAGCTCAAAAATTCGTGATTTTGGTAGTTGGAGCCACGAATTTGCTTTTACATCATGGATGAGGTAAGCCATCCTTTTACTTTTTTCTTTTTCCATTTACAAGAGATAAAATGTACTCTTTTACAAGAGGTGTTCACATGACTACTCATGTGACTTACAAATGAGGATAATATCAAGCATATCAAGCATGTAGGCTTGGGCAAAATGCACCAACATGAACGATGTTAGCAGTGATGTTCACTAGTTTGGAAGTGTGTGCGAGATTGAGATTCAGTGCATTCTCACATGAAGTACTTGATGGTTGGTTTTCCATAGGGGGGTTGACCGTACATTCATCATCATGCATGTGTGAGTGATCTATACATTTGGTTATGCTGAATACCTCACGGTGTCCTATCTTGGCCGATATGTAACCTAAGGCTAATTGGATAGTCACTTCATATTCATATATCCAATCTTGACCCAACACGAGTTCCTCCAATAAGTCTTGGTCATGACACACTAAGAGTTTTTGTTGCATCGTGTTGTTTCCAAGATGCAGTGACAAGGTAATCTCGCCTATGCATTGAGTAACTTTTCCTCCTATTCCAATCAATTGTGCCTTAGATGGACGTAGTTCTTCCTTGAGTTTCTGAGTCAATGAGGACTTGATACAGCTTACAGCTGCTCCTGTGTCAATGAGAGCATCCACCAAGTGGTACTCTTCTGTTCTAGCACCCAAATTCAGATATGGTTGCTTTGTTTGATGTCCTAGGTTATTAGAGGCTCTAAAGTTAGCCATCGGGATGAATTCCTCTCCTTGTCGATATCTTTCATCCCTCTCTCTCATCCATTCCTTTCGTTTCCTGATTCGTTCTAGAGCTTCCTGTCTTGCTTCCTCTCGTATTCTTTCTTCTTCTTCTCGTCTATGTTTAGCCATTAGAAGTTGTGACATTCTTTCCTCTGTCAATGGCTCTAAATACTTTTTTACTCGGCAACCACTTATATAGTTTGGCAATACTTCTCCATCTAGGGTTGCTAAGCTAATGGCTCCGCTGATAGATATATGATTGATGATCAATGGTCCATATTCCCTTTTTTGTAGTTTCTTTGCATGTTGCTTCAAAGTATAGACCAAGACCAAATCTCCTTCCTTCAAGTTTTTATCTTTAATATGAGCATCAAAATATGCCTTCTTCTGCCTTTTTGCAGTGTAAATACCTGCCAAAGCTTGTAATCTGTTTCGTGTAACTTTTCTATTTGATCCAGTTGAGTTGATAACTCATGCCCGATCCATTTGTAATTTGTAGCTACTCTGAGAGTAGGTACCAAGAAGTCAATTGGCAAGATGGCATTCTATCCGTACACTAGGTTAAAGGGAGTAGTTCCTATGGCTATTTTGTAGGCTACTCGGAATGCCCATAAAGCATGATGTAATTGCTTGTCCCAATCGGATCTACCATTGTTGACAATTTTAGTGAGGACTGTGCATAAGATTTTGTTTGAACTTTCAGCCTGTCCATTGGCTTGTGGCTGATAAGGGGCTGATTTCTTATGAATCACTAAGAATTCATTCATTAGGGCTTCTATTACTTCATTGACGAAATGTGTACCCCTATCACTCACAATTTCAATAGGCAATCCAAACCTAGTGAATATGTTCTCAAAGAGAAACTTCACCGTAGTCCTCGCATCGTTTTTCTTGGTTGCTTTGGCCTTTACCCATTTGGTCAAATAATATGTTGCTATGATTATATACTCGGCATGAGAACCTTTAGCTGGTGCACTAATAGGTCCTACAAAATCTATTCCCCATTTGGTAAATGCTCTGGTACTCATCATAGGTTTTAGTGGCATTTCATCTCTTCTCATAGGATATTTTGTTCGTTGACAGGTGTCACATCTTTGGACGTAGGTGGCTGCATCTTTATGTAGAGTTGGCCACCATATTCCTGCGAAGAGAATCATTTTTGCAGTTTTATCTGCAAAAAAATGTCCTCCTGGAGCTCCTGTATGCGCCATCTCTAAGACAGAAAGATACTCATCTTCATGAATGCACATTCGTAGATGATTGTCCCTTCCTCTCTTGAAGATTTGTTTTCCTATAAGAACATAGTCTTTACTTTGCTCTATGAGGGCACGTTTTCTTGCTCGAGTAGCTTCTTCTGGGTACTCCTAGGTTTTCAAGAATTTTACCATAGGCATACTCCATTTGGGTGCTACAGTGGAGTAACATAGAGTAGAGTTCTCTTCTGGCCTTCGTTCTTGACAAGTTAGGCATGTAGATACATAATTATGTGTATCCCTCTGCATGGTTGGCCAATATATGCCTAATCTCTTCAGTGTTTGCCATGTTCCATTCACGTTTAAATGAGTTTTCCATTGATTTACATGTGCTTTTTGAAGCCACATCTCTTGTTCCTCTTCCTCCATGCATCTCATGAGTAACCCACTTGGATCTTGGTGGTATAAGCTTCCAACAATGATGTGGAGATTTTTAGCCTTCCATAACTCCTGACTTCTGTTTGTAGTGATCCCATGTTTAGGTCCGTATGTGAGAATAGGAATCAACTTTTCTGCCCATTGGGGACATACTTCGAGATTAAAAAGATAAGTATCTGGCAGATCATCTGGTACTCCTGTGGGGGGCTCTCCATGTGTCAAGAATGATAGGTGATCTGCTCGGATGTGTGTATTCCCTTTCTTGACTACTACTTCAAAATCAAATTCCATCAGCAATAAAAACCATCGTACTAGTCGTCCCGTATTACAAGGCTTATTGACTAAGTACATTAGGGCTTGATGATTGATGAGGAATTTGAATTTTTTTGCCAATAGGTAGTGTTGAAACTTCTTCACTGCATACACCATCCCTAAACCCTCTCGCTCTCTCGTGGTATAATTGCGTTCTGCTTGATTTAATTGTCTACTCGCATAGGCTATAGGGTGGTCTAACTTTCCTGTATCTGCAGGCTGCGCTAAGATGCACCCAATGGCAAACTTGGAAGCAACCGCGTGAATATGAAATGGTTTGTTCCAATCAGGAACTCTAAGGATTGGTGCTAAACTCAAGAGACTCTTCAATTCGTTGAAGGCCTTGTCGTATTCTTCTGTCCAAATAAACTGAGACAGTAATGCATAAAGGGGCCTAGCACTTATGGCATACATGTGGATAAACCTACGGTAGTATCCACAATGTCCCATAAATGCTTGCACTTCTTTAGCTGTCTTTGGTCTCGGCAAATCCAGAATCACTTTGATTTTGTCTTCATCCGTGGAAATTCCATTTTTAGAGACAATGTGTCCTAATATCTTCCCTTGTCAAACCATGAATACGCACTTCTCTGGATTAAGACAAACTCTTTATTGTCGGCATTTGGCAAAAATCTTACCTAGTTCTGGGATATGTTCTGATCGTATGGTTGAATAGGTGCATAAATCGTCCACGTATACCTCCATGCTCTTCCTTAAGAACTCCTTGAACACGTGACACATCAACCTTTGAAAAGTGGCTGGGGCATTAGTTAGACCAAAAGGCATAACCCTAAATGCGTACACTCCCCATTCAGTTGCAAAGCCTGTCTTATGTCGGTCCTCTGGAGCAATCACCACCTGATTATACCCTGAAAAGCCATCCAGAAAACTATAGACTTCCTTTCCTGCAACCCTTTCCAAAAGATGATCGGTGATAGGTAATGGGTAACTATCTCGTATGGTGGCAGCGTTTACTTTCTTCAAGTTAATACATACCCTTAACTTGCCATTCTTCTTCGGCACGACTACTAAAGGTGATACCCATTCCGTGTGTTTGATCTCATAAATGAAGCCTGCATCCAACAACTTATCTATCTCTTCCTTAATTTTTGTTGAGTAAACATCATTATATGTGTATAGTCTTTGTTTGGAAGGTTTGGCTTCTGATGTCATAGGGATTCTATGGGCACAAATAGAGGGATCTACTCCTTTTAAAATCCTTATATGTCCAAGCAAAGACATCCCTGTATTCTCGTATGAGTCATATTAACTCTTGTTCTTCCTCCATTGAGACATCTTGTCCTATAAAAGTGCACCGCTCTTCTCCTTCCTCCAAAGTTACTACTATTTTCTTGGTCTGTTCTTTGTTGGCATATGCTATTCATGGTTGTGCTTTCCGTTTTGGCATTTGGATAGAAATTTTCCTCTCTTCTACGTCGTATTTCTTGAAGTGGGCAGGCGCTTCGAATTGATCTTGAGGCTTGTTTTCTCCTTCTTCTTTTTCTTTATCTATTCCGTATCTTTTCCCCAATCTTGTACCACCTTAAGTTGTCTCATGAAAGGTCTTCCCAGTATCATCTCATAATTCCTAGCCTTTTCAAATTGACAGATTGCTAGGGTGTGCTCGAATTCAACTCCACAGGTAGTAAAGGTTACTTTTTCCAATAATCCCAGGGGTCGTTCAGCGTGTTTGTCTGCCATTTGAATCTTCATGCGTGTTGGTCTTAAAGCTAGTTTTCACCATTTCTCCCAAATTTCCTTGGTCGCGATTCCTACTCCTGCTTCCGAGTCTAAGATGGCTTTAGTGGTATAACCTCGGTAAGTGATTGGGAGGCATGTGTTTCCTTCATCTCCCTCACTGAAATCTCCAACCTTATCAACTGGGATTTTGATTGTGGTCACTTCATTAGGTATCTTCTTCTCATCTGACTTTGTCTCCAATTGACTGGTTAGCTTCTCCTTCAAATGTGGTTTTACCTTCAAGAGTTCTTCCAATGTTAGAGTACAAGGGATTTTTACCTTTTTAAGATGTTGTATAATATCCGATGTTTGGATGGATGGGTTCTGCTCTTTTCTTCTCACTGAGGGGATGCAATATAATTCAGAATTATGTTCGTATTCCCCTGTGTAATTTGGCAAAGCCTTCACAGTGTCATCATCCTAGGGCTTGAATTAGTTTACACTAATTCAGGGATATACATTACTCAGAAAAAGTATGTACAAGATATGTTGAAGAAGTTTCACTTGCAGGATGCTAAAGTAGCAAGCACTCCAATGGAGGTGAACCTAAAGCTAAGTGCCCATGAAGGTGATGAAGTCAAAGACATTACAGGTTATCAAAGTATGGTGGGTAGCTTGAACTATGCTACTCTTACAAGAATTGATATTGCATATGGAGTAAGTGTGCTAAGTCAATTTATGCACAAGCCAAGGATACCTCACTTAGAGGCTGCCAAGTTTGTATTTCCCTTACACTTCAGATATTGATATCAAAGTTTATTCAGATGCAGATTGGGCAGGATGCAAGGATGATAGGAGAAGCACTTCTGGATATATCTCTTTTGCAGGTGACAAACCTATTTCATGGTCTTCAAAGAAGCAACCTACTGTTGCTTTGTCTTCCACAGAGGCAGAATATAGAGGACTAGCTAATGCCACACAAGAAGCAATTTGGATTAAGCTTTTGTATACAGAATTGGGTTTGTATACTAGGTCACCAATTATCTTTGAGGATAATACAAGTTCTCTTCACCTTGTAGCTAATCCTATCTATCATGCTAGGACCAAACACATAGAGGTTCATTACCATTATGTGAGAGAGAAGTTGATAAGCAAGGAGATTCAACTTACCTATGTATTAACCAACATGCAATGTGCAGATTTGTTGACTAAAGCTTTGGATGGAACAAAACTTTGCAGGTTCAAATCCATGATTGGATTGCAAGATATACTTGAAGATTAAAGATGAAGACTTAAGCCAAAATGTTTGGCTTGAGGGGGAGCTGTTGGTGTAATTTGCAAGCCTACACATTTGGCTCAAAGGATGCACTAAAGTCTACACATACATGAAGAAGCATAGGAACGTATGCTAGTGGTTAACTACCACTTTACCTCATTGTAAAAGTCAATTTGACTTAGAATCTTTTGTAATCACCTACCAAAGTGAGTCGTGGAAAAAGTAGCTCATTTGATTGAAGGAATATCTCCAAGCATTTAGGAGCTTGATCATAGGGAGCCAAAATTTGAATTTGAATTCAAATCTTTGCTCATCACATATAAAAAATGAACTTGAAAAGTCGCGGTTAGAGAGATCATTCCCGAGTCTCATTCTACTGAGTTTGAGTGTGTGTGAGGACTATACCATAGCCTACATCTCTCTACACCATTAGGCAATGTTATTCATGCCAATGGGATTGTATACAAGTGTTAATTAATAGATACATTTACATCATTAATCTCTGAGTTCTCTGTTAGTCTACTCAAAAGTCTGTCAACTTGTCAAGGGCATATCTCGGTCAATTCTCCACCAAATCGAGTGATTCAAAGCTTGTTGGATTCAGCTCAAAGTAATCTACATGCTTTGAAAGTTTGAAGTAATTCTATTCAGAAATTTCAGAGAAATCTGCGTCGAGGTGAACTCTGGTCAATTTCTGCTACAATCCTAAAAAGTCGGGGGTATAGCTAAACTTGCTAAATTGATTTCTCTTAGCATAGTTTATCTTTTTACATCATTCCACTTGCAAATGGTAGATTACTAAGCTAATTAAATATCTGTATAAGGAATTTTATCAAGTTGTACTGTACTGGTCACACTGAGCAAAACAGTCAGCAGGTGTCAAGACTAAAATAGAAGGTTTTCTTGAGTTTGTGAACTTCAAAGTTATCTGTTTTGGTTCAATCATTACACACATTACTTCCAAAGCACATAGGCCATTTTTTGGTGTTATTGGAAAGCTAAGAAGGTCTACTTATCAACTCTGAAGCAAAAGAGGGCTGGTACAAAGTAGGTTTAGCAGTACCTACTCAGTCTCTTGGAGCATCCATCCATCTATCCCAACACCTTTCACACAAGAGACCGGCACTTTATTAACTAAAAAGCTAATTTCCTACTAATTTACAAGGGTAAGCTACAAATCTCTATGGGAATGCATCTAGAGGACTCCTCTAGAGCATTTACATTGGAAAATATGTTACAAAATGGCTATAATACAAGAACAATGTGTCCAAATCGGAAAAATTTTGGGGCCCTTCTTTTTCTCTGCCTCTTTGCTCTTCTTTGCTCTGCAACACTTGCTTTCCTGGGAATCTCTTTGGAAAAGAGGGGAACTCCTCATGGACTTCTATCTTTGTCAAGAGTGAAAATCTTCTGCACCATAGAACTTTGGACAAGAATAGCATCGTTATCTTCATGTGGGTTCCTGGAGGGACCAAGATTTGGTGCCTTTTCTAGTGGCCTGAGTGCTTGATTCTCTAATTCAATTGTGATGATCTTTTGGCTCACCCAAGCTTGAAGAAGTCCACTTCTTAGGATGAGGTTGATTGCATGATCATAGATCCAGTCTTGGCCCAAGACAAGAGGTTCGGTAAGATCCTCGTCTTCACACACTAGCACTTTGACTGCCATTAGAACCTCTTGAATGTAGAGGGGAAGTTCCACCTCACCCATGCAAGGGGTTTCCACACCTCCTAATCCTATGAGATAAGCCTCCACAGGATTGACCTTCAATTGGACTTGGTAGTAAGAAAGTCGGACTGCACTAGTGGCTACTCTTGAGTCAATTAAAGCTCTTAGGGTCCTTGCACTCTCTCCTTGTCCTACCTCTAAGGTCACAAAAGGTCATCGATCGACTATCCTATGGGAACGTTCACCTGAAGCCTTGCACATGGCCATGTGATAACCTAGAACTTCTTGAGTGTCAGACATAGGCTGATCTCTACATTGTCTTCACAATTTCATTCATCGGATGCATTCTAAAGCTTCTACCTATACTTCTTCTCGAATTCCCTTTTCCTCTTCTTTACGTTTCTTTGCAGTATTGAGTCAATTTAACATCTCCTCTATGAGGGGTTCTTGATATAACTTGACTCTACATCCACTGATGTAACTTGGTAGGATGTCGCCTTCTAGAGTGGCTAGTTGAACTACTCCACTTGTGGAGATCCTATTGATAATCATTGGTCCATAGTCTCTCTTCTCTAATTTCCGAGCATGTTGCTTCAAAGTGTAGAGTAAGACTAGGTCTCCTGCTTTCAAGCCCTTATCCTTCACATGTGCATCAAAATATGCCTTTTGTCATTTCTTGGCTGCATAAATTGTTGTTGCTACTCTCAATCTTGTTTCACCTACTCGTTCAAGATCAATGATTCTAGAGGAGATCTCATGGCCTGTCCAGTCATACTCTTGTGCTACTTTCAATGTAGGTATCAAGAAGTCCAATGGTAGCACTGCATTTTGGCCAAACACCATCTGAAAGGGTGTGGCTTGGAGTACCATTTTATAGGCAACTTTGTATGCCCAAAGAGTGTGGTGTAGCTGTTTGTTCCAATAAGAGCATTTATTATTCACCAATTTCGTCAACACATTGCATAGAATCTTATTGGTGCTCTCGGCTTGTCTGTTAGCTTGTGGATGATAGGGGGTAGAATTCTTATGTATCACCAAGAATTCTTGGAGAAGGCTTTCGATGACTTCATTCAAGAAGTGCGTGCCTCTATCACTTACTAGCTCTATTGGTAGCCCATATCTAGTGAACACATTCTCAAATAAGAACTTAGCACTCCTCTGAGCATCTTCTTTGTCGTAGCTTTTACTTCTACCCATTTGGTTAGATAGGCCATGGACACAATAATGTATTCAGCATGGGAACCCTTAGCTGGGGGATTAATAGGACCAACAAAGTCTATTCCCCATTTAGAGATAGCCCATCCACCCATCATAGGTTTCAATGGCATCTCATCTTTGCATATAGGATACTGAGTTCGCTGACAAACGTCACACCACTTCACATAGGTATGTGCATCCATGTGAAGGGTTGGCCACCACAAGCCTACAAATAGGATTGCCTTAATCACACGGTCTGGTCCAAAGTGTCCTGCTACACCTTGGTGAGCAGTTTCCAAGATCTTAAGATATTCACTCTCATGGACACATAATATAAGATATCCATATTTTCCATGCTTGTGTAAATTATCACCAATGAGTGAGTAGTCTAGTGCCTCTTGTTATAAACTTCTTTGCCTAGCCAGGGTCATATCTTGAGGGAATGTTTTCGTACTCAGGAAGGCTACCAATGGTTCACTCCAATATGGTATGAGAGACACTTGGTACAATGTAGCGTGCTCCATAGGTGGTCTAATACGACAGAATGGGCATTCCTTACACAACTTATGGACATCTGCTTCCATAGTCGGCCAGTGCACTCCGAGTCTCCTTAGTGCCTGCAAAGTTCTTTGCCTTAAGCAGTGTTGCTCTAATGCACCCACATGTGCTAATTGCAACCATTTTGCGTACTCCTCCTCTTCCACACAACAAGCTAATATACCTTGTTCTATATGCTTGTACATACTTCCTGCCATGATCTGGTACTTTTGGGCTTTTACTACCTCCCTATCTTGAGTGTTCATTACTGGATGTTTAGGTCGATATGTCAATACTGGCACTAATTTCTTGGCCCACTATGGTACAACTTCCAAATTGAACAAGTAAGCATCAAGGAGATCATCTGATACTCCTTGTGGGGCCTCTCCGGATGTGAGCCTCGAGAAATGATCTGCTCTCAAGTGAGTCTTGCCCTTCCTCACCACTACCTCAAAGTCATATTCCATTAGTAAGAGGAACCATCTTACTAATCTACCTATATTTCATGGCTTGTTTACCAAGTACAATAGAGCTTGATGATCAGTAAAAAATTTAAACTTATTTGCAAGCAAATAGTATCTAAACTTTTTAACCGCATATACCATGCCTAATCTTCTCGTTCGGTGGTGGTATAGTTTCGTTCAACTGCATTCAACTATCTACTAGCATAGGCAATTGGAAGATCCATATTACCTTCACCCGTAGATTGTGCAAGTACACACCCAATAGCATAATTGGATGCATCCACGTGAACATGAAAGGGTTTGTTCCAATCTGGTGTAGTCAAGATTGGTGCAGAACATAATCACCATTTAAGCTCATTGAAAGAGTTCTCACATTCTTTTGTCCACTCAAAGTTATTCAAAAGGGAGTACAACAGCTTCACAATGATCGCGTACATATGAATCAATCGGCGATAATAGCCACAATGCCCCATGAAAGCTTGTACTCCCTTGACATTCTTTGGCCTAGGTAGCTCCACAATAGCTCTAATTTTTTCCTCATCCGTAGATATGCCGTTCTTTGACACTATGTGTCCTAGAATCTTGCCTTGCCTAACCATGAAGATGCACTTTTCTGGGTCTAGGCAGACCTGATATTCTCTACATTTGTCAAAGATTTGTCTGAGTTTCGGTATATGTGCTTGTCTAATGTTGGAATGAGCACAAAGGTCATCAACATAGAATTCCAAGTTTTTCCTCAAGAACTCTCTAAACACATGGCACATCAACCTTTGAAAGGTCGCTAGTGCATTGGTAAGCCCAAATGGCATCACTTGAAAGGTGAATATGCCCCACTCTGTGGAAAAAGCCATCTTATGCTGATCTTCTGGTGCAATGGCTACTTGATTGTAACCATAGAACCCATCTAGGAAGTTGTAGACTTCCTTGCCTACTACCCTTTCTAAAAGATGCTCGGTGATAGGAAGGGGATAACTATCTCTGATAGTGGCTGCATTAACCTTCTTCAAGTTAATGCATACACGTAACTTGCCATTCTTCTTGGGTACCACTACAATGGAGGACACCCATTCAGTGTGTTCGATTTCATTGATAAATCTAGCTTCAACCAAGCGATATATCTCTTCTTTGATCTTGGCAACATAGTTGTCATTGTATGTGTATGGCTTCTGTTTAGAGGGTTTGGCATCTGAGGTAATGGGGATCGTATGTGAGCATATGTCAGGGTCTACACCTTTCAAGTCCTTGTAACTCCATGCAAACACATCTCTATATTCTTGTAGTAAGGCTATCAACCCCTGCTCCTCATCTTCACTTAGGTTGTATCCTATGTATGTGCATTGCTCTTCACTTTCCTCTATGGTCACTATGATTTTCTTGGTAGTTTCTTTGTTATCATAGGCCTCTCCTATGACTGCTTTGCATTTAGGCATCCTTATCATGACTGTCCTATCTTCCACTTCATACTTCTTGAAATTTTCAGGGACCTCAAACAAAGATTCTTCTTCCTTTGGTGTGACTTCTCCCTTCTTCCTCTTCTTGCCTTTGTTCTTAGTGGTCACTTGTGTGGTTAATCCCACCTCATTTGTAATTTCTTCGTGTCTCTGAGGGTGAGCTTCTACTTTGTAGAAATATTCCTCATCTGATGCAAAAGGAGGGTCCATAATAATTGACTCTAGATTGGAGTCACTTGCATCCTCGAATGCATCAGTGCTAGGTTCACATTCTTCAATAATCGGATCACACATGATTGGCTCTATTGTGAAGATGGAAATGTCATAGCCATCCTCGTCACAGTGGCATGTCCATTGTTCTTCATTGATGGCTACATCCATTGTTGCTAAAATTTCCTCCCAAATGTGAGGCTCAAATTCTTCATCTGGAAATACAACAGGTGTATAGGCTGGGTCTCGTATTGATCTATGAGTTTCCTTCACACTTACCTCTCTTGTCGTTTCCCTTTTCTCTTCCTCTTTGGCCACTTTACACATCCATAGGTGAGTGTCTTCATGCATCCATGAGGATCCTGATCCTATGGAATGCACTGACTCCGTATCATCTGTGGCTCTATGGATGGGATTCCATTGAATGGGGGGCACGTCTCTATGAGAGAAATCGTTGAGATTGACTTTGGTTGTAACACCTAAGTGTTGCAAATATAATTGGTTCCCCAATCCTGTACTAGTTGTAATTGTCTCACGAATGGTCTTCCCATAATCATCTCATAGGCTTGATTTTTGCTAAAGTCACATATAGCAAAAGTATGCTCAAACTCTACACCACAAGTAGTGAGAGTTATCCCTTCTAATAGCCCCAAGGGTCTTTTGATGTGACCATCAGCCATTTGTAGTTTCATTCTCATGGGCCTGAGTGCTGGCTTGTCCCATCACTTCCATAGGGAAGTGGTAGCAATTGCAACTCCTGCACCTGAGTCCAAAATTGCCTTGGTTGTGTAACCTTGATGAGTGATAGGAAGATAAGTGTTTTGTTCTTCTCCTTTGCTCATGTACCCTATCTTGTCCAATGGTATTTTTGGCACTGTTCTATGAGATCCTACCTGGGAACGAGGTTTTGCTATGTCTGGCACTTGTTTGGCTACATGTTTCCACAACTCGGACTTAACCTTGAGTAGCTCTTCTAAAGTGAGCTTGCACTGCACTTTAGTGTTCTTTACTACCTCTCTGTTCCTAGGTATGACTGAGTCTTTGTCTCTTATCAGGATTGTGGGTGCTCTCATACAAGTAGATTTTGCTTCCCATGGGCTGGTGAAATGAGGCAATTCCTGTAAGGAATTGGACTCGAAGTCTAACCGCTCACTTGATGGGGCATCCTCCTGTTCTCCATAAATGGAGGGAATGTTTTGTGGGAACTGGTCGTGTAGGTCATTCACAAGTTCAATGGGTGGAGGATTCTTACTTTCTTTTGCCCATTTCTCTTCTTGAATCTCTCGTAGGAATTCTGGTGAATATCTATTGATAGAAGAAGAGGTGTCTGATTCAGTGGAGTTAGGCACATAGGCTTCTTGGGGAGAAATGATTATTCTATCACTTGCCCTCTCCTTAGCTTGGGAGGTGACTCCTTTTCCAAACTTTGCAATTAACCTCTCCAATCTATCTAATAGACCATCAAAATGCAATTGTGTTCTAGTGGAGCTAGAGTAATTGAAGAGCTCACTGGCTTCAAACATGGCTTGAGCCAATTCCACCATCTTGGCACAAAGTTTTGTTTGTTCAAGCTCTAGGTCAGCTCTAGGGTAACACTTTTCATGATTTGTTACATTTGGCCCTTCCTAGATTCTTGCCTGATATGCCCTAAGCATCATGTCTATGTCCTTGGGAGTGGGATCGGCTAGGATTGATCCTACTCTGGGTGGTGGGTGGGTTACATGTGGTGGATTAGAAGGTTGGGGGATGGAAGGTGATGGGGATGGTAGTGGAGGTGATGTGTGAGAGTGCATTTGAGATGTGATTTCTATTATTTTGGCTTTGGTCTCTCGCAGACTTTCCTCAAGTTTGCTTATCTTCTTTGCTCATTGCCTTTTCATTCTCTCTCGACTATCCCTCCAAGCTCTTGTCCTTTTCTTAGCTAGGCTCTCAGTCTTGCTCACCTCAGAACTCTTTCTTGATGGAGAGTGTTAATCTCCAAAAGAACAACCTACTCTTGGATTTAGAACACCTCTATATCAAGAGTAAGTCAAAACCTTCACCAAATTAGAGGTCCAATCTCCAAATTATCAAAAGTTGAAAAATTCTGTGAAGAACATAAAACACAGAAAGTCTACTGCACAATTTCTTCTCATTGACCTATCAAACATGTAAAGTTTTCTATGAAATTTGATATGGAGTGTTGCCTAGAAGTTGCGCACCTCCTCCAAGTTAAATCTCATCAAAAGGTTTAGTATAACTTGAGAAATCAACTTCACAAGTTACCTATGTCTAAATCTACACTTCTCAGAAGTCGATTTTGACTCCCCTAACTTCTTAACTCTAATTCTCACAATGTCGAACCCGTTTTACCAAATCCTTTTGGCTGTAGATAGCTTATCTCTCAACTTAGATTTTGAACTATCATATGTGTAAAACTTTACACTGTGCACTGAGCATTACTCATTGTTGGAAGCAGTCAGAGGCACAGACGCCACGGAAGCATGTGAAGACGAAGCAGGGAGCCAGGCGGATCAATTTTTTAAACAAATATATTTCTTATTAATTCTCCAAACATTCAACAGTGATTATTATCACTAATTGTAACATATGTATCATAAGAAAACCCCATTTTGTAATCCATAGCTCCATTTTGTGCAAGCCGAGGAGTCCTCGAGCTTGAGGAGCTTAGGTAGAATGCGCGTACCAATTTTCGTTATTTTTAGACATCGTTTACCCTTCCAAATAGCATCTAGGACCTATTTTTTAACTAGGCCGGTCACTAGATGTGAAACCGGTCAAAACTAGTCTAGAACTATAAAAAGAGCTAGAGAGCTCATTTTTGTGTTTGGTTCATTTTGGTTAGTGTGAGCATAGAGCTAGTTGGAGCTTGTAAGAGTATTCTTGAGCAATAGAGCTAATTTCCCACCTTCCATTGTGTCTTGCTTGTCTCTTCATTGTGTGTGTGTATGTGTGTGTGCATCTTTGTGCTTCTCATCTTCACTCTCACATCATCTCACGTTCACGATCTTCATATCACTCCTACCTCTCCCTCGGATTGACATTAAGGAGGTGAAGCTTCTTAACGTGGTTCTCACCATTGTGCTAGAGCAACACCAAATTTGGCGCCGTTGCCGGGGATCGAGTCTAGGACGAATGTGTGATGGTAAGAGTATAGCAAGAAGTGGCGTTGGAAGGTAAAAATTTCAGTTTTTGTTGTTGTTTTTACTTAGTTTTTAGTGTTTTTCACCTTCCCCATACTCCATCTTCATCATCGCATCATCATCTCCATCTCCAAAAAAATCAGAAAATTCACCATATCCACCCATTCACCTCATTTTCCCTCATTTGTGCGTGCGAGAGAACGAGAGAGAGTTTTTGCGCTTGTATGCACTTGTGTTTTCTTGAGTTTTCTTGCAGGTACAGAGCTTCAGAGCATCAGGAAAGCTTCCAAAAGGTAAAAAATGTGCTTTCTGTCAGAGATTTCCGAGTGTGGCGGACCATCGCGATGGTCTGCAAATTTCGGTTTTTTAGGTAGGCGACCACACCACTAGATAGGCGATACTTGCGCATTCACGGAACCACAATCGCATTTCAAAAATTCGTTGTTTGGTGGACCATCGCGATTGGCTCAGCCCATCGCGATTGTGTCGCACCATCGCGATAGGCTCACGCCATCGCGACGGCTCGGCCGGACCATCGCGACGGTTCGCTTTTTCGGACCATCGCGACGGTTCACTTGAGCCATCGCGACGGTCCACTTGGACCATCGCGACGGTTCATTTGACCCCGGACCATCGCGATTGGCTTATGCCATCGCCACGACAGTGCCACGTGTCACGATAGACCATCGCGACGGTTCAACTTTTGGACCATCGCGACAGCCCAAAATCGGACCATCGCGATTGGCTCAAGCCATCGCATCGCGGACCATCGCGACGGTTCACTTCGGACCATCGCGATTGTCCACCGTTGACCGTTGACCGCGCCATCGCGATTGTCCGCCCGATCACGCCATCGCGACGGTTCAATTTTTGGACCATCGCGACGGTTCGACCTCACGCCATCGCGATCGTTCACTTCGAGCCATCGCGACGGTTCGACCTCACGCCATCGCGATCGTTCACTTCGAGCCATCGCGACGGTTCGACCTCACGCCATCGCGATCGTTCGTTTCGGGCCATCGCGATTGTCCAAATTCCACGCCATTGCGACGGTTCGCTCGGACCATCGCGACGGTCCCAGACCATCGCGATTGCCCACCCCCATCGCAAATTTTGGACTTCAATTTTTGACCAATTTTGAGGGTATTTTTGGAAAATTTTTGGACCATTAGACTCATAGGAGACCCCTTAGCTCATATTTGAGGGAAAATTGGATTGTCAGTTTTTACCCCCCAGGGCCTGAACGCTCATAACTTTTTCATCCGAAGTCCGTTTTTTGAGCTTAATAGCTCGTTAGAAAGCTCGTCTGGTTCACCTAGTCTGGGACTAGGAAGTCAGGGGGCACACATTGAAAATTTGAGCTTAAAAGGTGTATATACTCAAGTGTTTAATCATCTTGTGAATTGGTCTAACATTGGAATTTTCCAGGTCTAGCAAGGGCAATCCAAGGCAAGCAAGCAAGGCAGTGGAGACAGCAGAGCTTGGGAAGCACGGCTTCTTGGGCAACAGGGCATCAGAGCAACCAGAAAAGCCGACTCGAGGTTGGAAGATTACTCAACCCCCTCAGTCAATTCTTAGCTTAGGCTAAACGGTAGTTGTGGATTAACGACGATAGGAACGCCTCAAGTTCAAGATACCGAATTCTATCAAGTTTAAGACTAAAAGTAAAGGTGTGTGTGACGAAAACCTAAAGAAAAGAATATAAGTCCGACGGAACGAAAACTTAAAATCATAACGAAAGTCGAATTCCTGACGCATATATTAAGACAAGAATCCAAAGAAAAATTAAAAAGAATCAAGGAAGTAATCACAAAGGACCATTGACGATCTAAGTGTGTAATTGAGTGAGCAAGGAAGAAAATTAATGAACCTTAGATCGGGCAAACATATAGGTAAGTCGGACAGAAGAAGCCTTAGATCATCAGAGGCTAGTGTAAGAACCACAGCTCGATCTTGGGCTCAGCAATTGAATAGTAGTTATCCCTACGAGTTGAGCTCAGAGACTAGCGAATCAGAAATGGCATTTAGCGCAGACAGACCGGAAGGAGGGTCTCATGTAGCATACTTAGAAAAACCTGAAGGACCCTATAGAACGCAATTAGAGTTTCTCCGAACCAACCGACTAGGTGCTCGCATCTATGAGGATGGTTTGCGAAGGCAAGTGGTGCAACTGCACAACCCTGATCAACCCATTGGGTTGGAAAGACCAGTGGTGAAATTTGAGAGAGACGCTTACATAGACAAAGAAGGAACCATGTACGTCCTAAGTACGCAACCAAACGATACTAATGAGTTTGGCACAATTCAATTAGAGACGGAAGCGAAATTTCAAGGAAAAGAACCGTTAGAAGAACCTAGAACACCTAGAGGGAAATCCGTATTAACAAGAGTAATCATCCCAGAGTGGATCCCTCAAGATAACAGGAGCACAGAGTTGTTCGTAAATAAAGAGACAGATGAAGCCTTTTGGAGGTACAGAAAGGAAAACCCCAGTGAGGTAGGCATCATCACAATCTATGAATTCAAGGACCCAGATACACCTGGAAAGGTTGTATACCTGGATGAGACTTCAGAAAGAGTCTTTGTGGTGCCTGAGCGCGCTAAAAACACCTACACTTGGAGAGGTGAATTGATATTCCCTCCATCCCGAACAAACATGAATGCAAATCAACAAGGGGCAGGAACATCCTCAGCCCATGGAAATCAAAGAGAAGGAAATCACGAGAGACCGGAAGTAAGCTTCATTCACCCCATAGGGAGAGATGGAACAACCACAAACACTAATAGGACGGATAGACAAAGAGAACATGGAATACCAGGTGGTAGGGATGATTTTCCTCTACCTAGGCCACGTGAACACGCAAGAGTATTGAGACCCACTCAATTAGTGAAATCAATGAAGAATTACTTTGATGGGACAGGAGATCCCTATGACCACGTTGCAGAATTCAAGCAAGTATTAAGAGCAGAACAAGTAGAGGACATGTTCACGCAGTACAACGCATTTGGACTAACGTTAAAGAATACCGCTTTAACTTGGTTCCAACCATTGCAACAAAGGCAATTTAGAGACATCCATCACTTTTTAGAGTCATTCATCACAGAATTCTCTAAAAGTGGGGTTAGACATGACACGTCTTCGCTTATTCATAGCTTTAAACAGACCCCTCAGGAAACAGTAAGACTGGCAGGTCGTAGGTTCAGACAATATGTTGAACGATGTCCAATGCAAGAGCTACCCTCACAAGCCAAACAAGTATCACTGTTCTTAGATGGCTTGTTGAGCGCTAAACTACGCTCCTATGTGTACCTAAAAGAACCCAGAACGCTAGAGGAGTGTATAAGAATATGTATAGACATTGAGGACAACCTAGGAGAGGAATTAGAACTCTCAAAGGTCTATAAGGACTCAGATTGTTCTTCTCTAGCATCCACAAAATTGTCTACTTCGATAGAGGACCTAGCAGAAAAAGTGGCCCAAAAACTAGGAGTTTCTAGCAAACAGGTGCCCAAGCTACCGATGAACGTACGTTGTTACACTTGTGGTGGAAATCATTTGGCAAATGTGTGCCCCAATGCACCTCAACCTCACGCCAACCCTAGTGGCCAATATTGTACAATTGAGAGAAGGTACACGAATCATACGGCTCAGGACTGCCCATACAATAAACAAACTGTGAGACAGAACTACCCGCAAGCATACCAGCAGCCAGGTAGGTATCAAGGCCAATACAATGCTCAGCCTTATTACTATAGGCCTCCCCAGAACTACCCATACCAGGCTCAACAGAGACCTCAACCCGTCTTAGCTCAGCAGCCACCCCCACCAGCGAATGTCATCTCAGTCAAATACGCTACTGCAGAAGAGAACCTAAGTAGGGCCTTAGTGCCTTCTTCACCCCTGATCACCGAAAGTGACCCAAACTCAAACAGTTTTGACTCTACTCATGTAACTAGTCCACCCGCTTATTACACGGAGTCACCAGAACATGTGGAGACATATCATTATGATAGTCCACCAATGGAACCTAGTTGGGAGCCAGACTATACTAATGTGATGTACGCAAACCCAAACCCACGGCCCCAATTGAGACAACAGAGACCACAGGGCCCTAGAGGACCATGCTTTAGGTGCCAAGGAGATCATTTCATTAAGGATTGTCCACATCCCCCAATAGCAAGGCAATCGCAGTACTATAGCATCCAAGGCTTTTGCGCCGATTGTGGCAAAGAACACATAATCAAAGATTGTCCTAAGAACCCAGTTAACACATCAAATGTGACATCGATCAACGTGATAGGTATTGTAAACAACGCAGATGGATCCAACCCTACATACGTGCCTATCCAAGCTATAACCAGAGCCCAGGCGCTCTTACAAAACCAACAGCTTAATCAAGAGAAAGTAGCCGAAACTAGTGAAGTTGCAGAATCGAGTAGTAAAAAGACAAAATCTTGGAAAGATTCTAGAGAAAGGATAAAGAGAAAATGGAGTAAAAAGATAAGTGAGTTGGAAGGAAGTCTAAGAGAATCTAGAGCCAAAATACAAGAATTGGCTTCACAAGAATCAAACCAAGAAATCCCAGCTCAGAAATCAGGATCAGTCTTAGCGGAACCCATACCGGAAGATCTAGACATGATGTTTCGTGCATATCAGGCTAGAATAAAAGAGGGACCTCAAGTCACGGAAATGAGTAAAAACTACCCTCGAGCTGATCTAGAAATTGAGAGAACTAAACTTTGCATGAAGATGGTAGAACTAGCCCAAGCGTTGTTCGAAGCCTCTAGATATCTTAATTGGAATAACATGGCAAAACCGGAACTACACTTTCAAGGACTAATGGAGAGGCTAGAACACTTGATTGAAAGCAAAGAGAAAAAGGATCAGTCTAGGAACCCTACTGTCCCAGAGACACAGGAAAGGAATCCACCATCCCTGTCTCAAGTACCCAATACAGAAAGTCAAGATACCCTATCTTCCATACATAAGTACTCACATGAATTTCTGAGAGAAATACAAGAAGAGAAATGGAGAAAAGAACAAGGAACTCATCCTCCTATTCAAGAAATAGACGATTTGCAGGAACAATTTCCCCAAGACATCCCCTCTATATATGATGATGTAGAGGTGGAACAACTGAGTGAACCCACAGGATTTGAGTCTAATTCTCTACAAGAATTACCTCAGTTCACAGGGCCTTGGGAAGCTAAGTCTATTAGTATGAGAGCACCCACGATAATAGTGAGGAATGAAGAATCAGTGATCCCTAGAAATACGGAAGTGATCAAGAATACGAAAGTACAGTGTAATCTCACTCTGGAGGAATTGTTAAAGGTGAAACCAGAATTGTGGAAGCACGTAGCAAATCAATTCCCTGAGCTAGCTACCACACCCTCTCAGAGAGGATCACATAAGAAGGTACCAGAGATACCCGTGGAAAAGATTGGAGACGTAAGCGAAGGAGAGGAAGGTAACACATATCTTCCAATAACCCATCAAGGCTACACCACGAAAGCCATCTTAGATTCAGGAGCCGGAGTAGCAATAGCTACCACCGCTTTATGGAAACGTTGGGGTAAGCCAGCACTCAGACCCACTAGGATGAAGCTACAAATGGCTGATGGACACATAGAAAAACCATTAGGCTTACTAGAAGGAATATCTCTCACCACTTGTGGTGTAGAATTTGAGCATACCTTTGCCATTTGTGACTTTGCTAAAAATCACGCGTATGAGATGATATTGGGACGACCATTCATGCGTCAGTTGCAAATTGTACAAGATTGGGGAACTAATTCTTTGTACTTGCAACATTTAGGAGTGACTACTAAAGTCAATCTTAAAGACTATTCACACAGAGATGTACCCCCTATACAATGGAATACCATCCATAAAACACCAGTAGAGACGGAATCCGTGCACTCATTAGAATCAGATCCTTCTTGGTTGCATGAGGACACCCATTTATGGATGTGTAAAGTAGCCAAACAAGAGGAAGAACGATTAGAAACCAGGACCTTAGGTGTTGTTGGCAGTAGCCTTGGTACATCAGGAACTACAAGACGTGAAAGTCAAAGAAGGGAGTCAGAGCGAAGGGACAGCACGAGCAAACAGGGCAGTCAAAGAAGATCTGGCAAGTAGGCCAATATTTTTTCAAGACATTAATGCAAACCAGAGAGATGGACATGCAGGGAAGAAGAGCAAGTAGGGAGCTTGAAGATATGTATGGCAGATCACTAGCAGAAATCCCTACAACAACAGTGATTTTTATCACTAATAATCATTGTAAATCTCATTTCACATTTTTGTAGCTCCATTTTGTGCAAGCCAAGGAGTCCTTGAGCTTGAGGAGCCTTAGAAGTAGTTGCGTACCAATTTTCGTATTTTTTAGATCTCGTTTGAGCCCCCAAATAAGCCCTGGAACCTAATTTTTAACTAGGCCGGACACTAGGTCTGGACAGGGCCAAAAGCTAGTCAAAAACTATAAAAAGAGCTAGAGAGCTCATTTTTGAGGTTAGATTGTAATTGAAACGAACTTGTAAGAGCTTTTGAAAGTAATCTAAAGAACTCCATTGATCCTCTCTCTTTGTCTTGCCTTGTGTGCGCGTGTGTGTGTATGTGTGTGCATGCTTGTGTGCTTCTCACTCACGCACTTGTGCCGCCACTTGCTCGAGGTCTTCATACCATCCTCACGTCTTCCCGGATTGACATTAAAGGAGGTGCTACTCATCATTGAGCTACACCAAATTTTGGCGCCGTTGCCGGGGATCGAGCTTTGAGGACGAGCGTGTGATGGTAAGACGTAGAGTTGACGCGTTGGAGTTGTAGGTATTTTCTTCACTCTCATCGATTTTCTTTTACTTTCTTCACCATCTTCATCACCATCATCATCATCACCATCTTCCACCTCCATCTTCATCATCGCGAAAATTTCAGTTTTTTGACTATATCCCCATCTCCACCTCATTTCCCTCATTTCACTTGTGAGAGAGAGCGAGAGAGCGAATTTGCATGTGCTGTTTTTTGCATGTTTTGTGAGTATTCTGCAGGTACAGGCCGCATCATCATCCCCAGCACGCTGCGCAGGTACGGAAATCTGAGTAACTGTCTGTGTGTCGCCGAGCTCTGTCAATCGCGACCGACTGAAAAATTGCTCTAATTGCTAAACAAAGTGCATATCCATGACCTACAGGCCTAGAGCTTCCCAAAAATGTGTTTAGTTTTTTGAAATTCCACAGATTTCTGTCAATCGCGATCGCTCTGTCAATCGCGATCGACAAACCACGACGGACAGATCTGTCAATCGCGATCGACACGTCAATCGCGACCGACAGCCCACGACGGCTCTGTCAATCGCGACCGACAGAGTCAACGACCGATTGACCACGACCGACTGACCATACGCGCGACACGTGTCAATCGCGATCGAGCCATCAACCGCGATCGACTCATCAATCGCGACCGACACAGTCAACGACTGTTTGACCACGACGGACAGACCACGACGGCTCTGTCAATCGCGACCGACACAGTCAACGACTGTTTGACCACGATCGACAGACCCTCGCGACCGACCTGTCAATCGCGATCGACTCATCAATCGCGACCGACAGAGTCAACGACGCTTTGACCACGATTGTTTGACTTTTCGGCCACGTGTCAATCGCGACTGACCAGTCAATCGCGACTGACAGCCACGACGGACCTGTCAATCGCGATCGACACGTCGATCGCGACTGACCTGTCAATCGCGACCGACAGACTTTGCGAACGCGTTAGAGGGGCAAATTAGGTCAAATTTTCAAGACAAAATTATTGGTCTAACTTGTGATTAAGTGTGGGACAAACACTAGGGTGTGGTATTGCATCGCGAGGCCGTGCCACAAGCTACTCGAGTATTCCTGTTTGACTGTTAGCTTGTATTGAATCCTGATTTAACTCCCTAAACCCTGAACTGTCCTAACTTTTTCATACGAAATCCAATTTTTGAGCTCTTGGGCTTGTTGGAAAGCTCGTGGCATATACTACACGCCCTCAACTGTTTTTTATAAAGATAATGCATTGATTTTCAGAAAGGGTATTTTGAAGTTGACCATACCCAGGGGGCTCAAAGTCAGGGGTCTTTAGAATTATTTTTCTAAAAGTCACAATGCAAATATGTGTATATGTTACATGAATGAAAGTTGTTGGTTGTGTCCTTGAATCTAAGCATTGAGCTAACCGTGGGACTTTTATAGGTCCATTGAGAGCAACAGAGAGCGTACCAAGCAAGGTTTCTTTGCAAGCTTGAGAACCGGGTTCTTGAGCACCATAAAGCACGGGATCAACAAGTAAGGTTGGATTATTCTCAACTCCCTCTGTCATTTCCTAGCTCAAGCTAAGAACGAGTAGAGATGGGAGTAAGCCAGGGCGACGATAGGCAGCTATCAAGTTGAAGACTACCTAAAAAACTCAAGTTCAAGTTAAAAACATAATCTCTGTACTGTCGATAACCTAAAGGAAAAGAACCTAACGTGGAACGATCAACCTAAAGTACGAAGAACATTCAAGTGTTCCTGACGACGTGATATCAGACAAGACCATAAACACAATAATTAACTAAAAAGAATCAAGTGACTGGTACCAATTGATCGGCAACGAGGTTGTACTCTGGAAAAAAATTAGGCTAATCAGTTAGGCATATGAACCTTAGATCAGGACGACACCTAGCAAGAGAGAGACAAAGCCTTAGGTCTTCAGAGGCTAGTGTCAATCACACTGCAAGGTCTTGGGCCCAGCAGTTGAGCCACCACTCATACTACCCTAGCTCTGAGACCAGTGAGTCAGAAATGTCTCAAGGCATGGACAGACCCACGGGAAGTTCAGGAGTGCCTTACCTATACAGGGTAGAAGGCCCTTACAAAACGCAGCTAGAGTACCTTAGGACCAACCGATTAGGTGCTAGCATCTATGAGGACGGCCTAGGAAGATCCGTGGTCCAGATTAAAAACCCTGACCAATCTATAGGACTAGAACATCCAGCTGTCAAGTTTGAAAATGGTGCATACCTGGACAAAGAAGGAACTATATATGTTGTCACTAGTCACCCTGATAGGACAGATGACTTCGGAAATGTAATCTCAGAAGCGGACTTAGGTGACCTAGAACAAGGGAACATGGATGCGGAACCTAGAACCCCTCGAGGTAAATCAGTTCTCACTAGGATTATCGCGCCTGAATGGGTCCCCCAAGACAACAAGAGCATAGAGTTGCTCCTCAATCGAGAAACTGATGAAGCCTTTTGGAGGTATAAGTCTAATCAGCCAACAGACATAGGAAATATCATGATCTATGAGTTTAAGGATCCGGATAGCCCAGGCAGAGTGACCTACTTAGATCATGCTTCAGAACGGATCTTTGTGGTGACAGAAAATGATAGGCATGCCTACACTTGGAAGGGTGAATTTATTTTTCCCCAACCAAGATCAAATGTATCCTATGGTCACCCTGGGGCTGGAGCTTCCCAAGCTCATGGTACGCAAAGAGACAGAAGTAGAGATAGACCGGAAGTAAGTTTTGCCAACCCAGTGGGCAGAGAAAGAACGAGAACCGAGACGAATAGGGTAGAACCCGAGATGCATAGAGCCCACAGGAACCAAAGAAATGTAGATGGATTCCCTCTGCCAAGGCCTAGAGAGCACACAAGAACTTTGAGACCCACCCAGCTAGTCAAGTCCATGAAGAATTACTTTGACGGCACAGGAGATCCCTATGATCATGTGGCGGAGTTCAAGCAAGTCTTGAGAGCTGAACAAGTGGAAGATCTGTTCACGCAGTACAACGCCTTCGGTCTAACCCTTAGGAACACAGCACTTACATGGTTTCAGCCATTAGACGAGCGTCAGTTCAGGAGCATAGACCAACTCCTAGAGGCATTTATCGTAGAGTTCTCTAAGAGCGGCATAAGACACAATACATCCTCATTGATTCACAGCTTCAAACAGACCCCCCAAGAGACTGTCAGATTGGCCGGAAGAAGATTTAGACAATATCTTGAAAGGTGCCCTATTTCGGAGCTACCCACATCTGCTAAACAAGTAGCCTTATTTCTTGATGGATTGCTGAGTACGAAATTGAGATCCTACGTGTATCTGAAAGACCCTAGGACTATAGAAGAGTGTGTACGTATGTGCATTGACATTGAAGACAACCTAGGAGAAGAGCTAGAGCTGTCCAAAATTTACAAAGATTCAGATAGTGCATCTAGTCAATCTTCCACACAAGCCACATCAATTGAGGAACTGGCCGAAAAAGTAGCTCAGAAATTAGGTGTGACTAGCAAACAAATTCCAAGGTTTGCTCCTGTGAAAAGGTGCTATACATGCGGTGGTGACCATATGGCGAACGTCTGTCCCATTATGGCTCAACCCCAAGTAAACCCTAGTAGCCAGTACTGCACCATAGAACGGAGATACACCAACCACACCGCGCAAGATTGCCCATACAACAAGCAGGCAGTTAGGCAACCCTATCCGCAGCCCTACCAACAAGGCCGATACCAGAACCAAAATCCACCACCACAATATGCTAGACCCCAACAAACCTACCAACCACAATATCAAGCCCAACAGAGACCCCAACCGGTACTAGCTCAACAGCCCCCAAACCCCGCTAACGTGATTCCAGTAAAGTATGCTGTTGCAGAAGAAAACCTGAATAGGGCCATAGTACCAGTAACCTCATTGATCTCGGAAAGTGACCCAAGTGACCATAGCTTTGATTCTACACATGTCGATAGTCCCCAGGCTTACTACATGCAGTCCCCAGAACATGGTGAGTCTTACTATAGTGAAGAACCAAGTGAACCTAGTTGGGAGTCAGATTACACGAACGTCATGTATGCAAACCCCAACCCCAGGCCACAACCTAGGCAAGTAAGACCTCCATTCCCAAGAGGACCGTGCTACAGATGCCAAGGAGATCATATCGTTCGTGATTGTCCCTTGCCCCCACCTACACAACCCCAGTCAGTGACTATCCAAGGTTTTTGCCAAGATTGTGGAAAAGAGCATCTTTTACGAGATTGCCCAAAGAACCCCAATAATCTGCCAAAAATCACTCCGATCAATGTGATTGGGTTAGTTGTAGATTCATCAGGAAGCGTCACTTCCACTGCACCAGTGCAGGTAGTCACTAGAGCTCAGGCTTTGCAGCAAAACCAAGAGACAAACCAGGGTAAGAACTCAGAGGCTAGTGAAACCGAGAGCATAACAAAGAAAAGGACTAGAGCATGGAAAGATAGTCGGGAAAGAATGAAAAGACAATGGGCTAAAAAGATGAGTGAACTTGAGGAAAGCATAAGAGAAACCAAAGCGAGGATAACTGAACTCACAGCTCAAACTCCCTCTCACATCACCCCGCCTCCACCACTCCCATCTCCATCCGACTCACCACCTTCCCCACCGCCTCATCAAATCCCACCACCCCCTAGAGTAGGATCAGTTCTAGCAGATCCCACTCCTGAAGACCTAAACATGATGCTTAAAGCATATCAGGCCAGAATCCAAGAAGGGCCAAACGTCACGGATCATGACAAGTGCTATCCTAGAGCTGACCTAGAGATAGAAAGAACCAAACTGTGCGCGAAAATGGTCGCATTGGCTCAGACTATGTTTGAAGCCAGTCGCCTTTTCAATTACTCGGGCTCAGCCAAGACGCAATTACACTTGGATGGATTCCTAGAAAAGTTAGAGAGAATAATTGCCAGATCTGACAAGGAAGAAAAAAATCAGGAGAAAGAAAAAGCAAGCAAAAACCTGAGCCATTCCCCATCGGAAGTTTATGCAGCCAATTCCACTAAACCAGACAACTTCCCCTCCTTAGAAAGATTAGAGAGGCTAACTGCACAGCCAGAAAAGGAGCCTATCCCTCAAAAAAAGGAAAGGGCAAGAGAACGGATAAGCCAGCCTCTTCAGGAAGCTCATGTGCCTCCTCAAGGAGCCTATCTTCCTCCCCAAAGGTCACAGGTGCCTCCCTCGAAAGCTTATGTACCTCCACAGGTAACCCACATTCCTTCCGAGAGAGCGTATGAGCCTGTGCGGAAAAGTAATAGCATAAGTAATCCTCCCCAAGAAGCTTGTGCTTCAGCTATCTATGACAACGAGGAAAGAGCCAACGATAGGATAAGCCCTCCTTCCCAGGTAGCATATGTACCTAATTCTACGGAGCCAGACACTTCTTCTTCTATGAATCGGTTTGCACCAGACTTCCTACGAGAGATTCAAGAAGACAAATGGGATAACGAAAGTGAGGTCGCCCCTCCTTTTGAACTGGTGGACGATGCACACGACCAATTCCCACAAGACATCCCATCTATTTACGGGGAACATGAGAGTACTCAATCTCACGAGAGATTGGACTTTGAGTCCAATTCCATACAGGAGCTACCCCACTTCACAGGCCCATGGGAAGCAAAGTCCACATGTATGAGAACACCCACAGTCATGGTAAGGAACGACGACTCAGTCATCCCGAGGAACACGGAGGTAGTAACGAACACCAAGGTGCAACACGATCTCATTTTGGAAGAGCTGCCTGAGGATAGACCAAACGCGCGGAAATATGTAGCTAGTCAAGTAACTGAAATTGCAAAACCTCGTTCCCGGGTAGGATCCCATAGGACAGTGCCAGAAATTCCCTTGGATAAGATAGGAGATATGTGTGAAGGCGAAGAAGGGAACACCTATCTTCCCATCACCTACCAAGAGTACACCACCAAGGCGATTTTAGACTCAGGTGCAGGAGTTGCAATTGCCACTACTTCCCTTTGGAAGCGTTGGGGCAAGCCAGCACTCAGGCCAACAAGAATGAAATTGCAGATGGCCGATGGTCATATTGAGAGACCCTTAGGATTGCTGGAAGGGATAACTCTCACCACTTGTGGCGTTGAGTTCGAGCATAGTTTTGCTATATGTGACTTCAGCAAAAATCATGCCTATGAGATGATCTTAGGAAGACCATTCATGCGACAGTTGCAAGTGGTACAGGATTGGGGAACCAATTCTTTGTACCTGCAGCACTTAGGTGTTACAACCAAAGTCAATCTCAAAGATTACTCTCATAGGGATGTACCTCCTATCCAGTGGAATCCCATCCATAGAGCTAAAGATGACACAGAATCGGTGCATTCCATAGGATCAGGATCCTCCTGGATGCACGAAGACACTCACTTATGGATGTGCAAGGTAGCAGTAGAAGAAGAGAAGAGAGAGAAAGCCCGAGAGGTAGGTGCGAAAGAAACCCATAGATCAATCCAAGACCCAGCCTATGCACCTGTAGTTTTTCCAGACGAAGAATTTGAACCTCACGGTTGGGCAGAAATCTTAGCAACAATGGACGTAGCCATCAACGAAGAACAATGGACACCTCACTGTGATGAGGATGGTTATGATATTTCAGTCTTCTCCATAGAGCCAATCATGGGAGAGGCAGTTCTAGAAGAATGCGAACCTAGCCCTGATGCATTTGAGGATGCAAGTGACTCCGATCTAGAGTCAATCATTATGGACCCACCATTTGCATCAGATGAAGAATACTTCCATGAAGTAGAATTTCAACCCCAGAGGCATGGAGAGGTTACAACTAATGTAAGATTAACAACACATGTGACCCCGAAGGAAGAAGGAAAGAAACGGAAGAAGAAAGAAGTCTCACCAGAGGAGGAAGAATCTTTGTTTGAGGTCCCAGAAAATTTTAAGAAGTACGAGATAGATGACAGGAGAGTCATGATAAGAATGCCTAAACGAGAGGCACAATCAGGAGAGGCCTATGATAACAAAGAAACCACCAAGAAAATAGTAGTGGCCATAGAAGAAGGAGAGGAGAGATGCACGTATATAGGCCATGACCTGACAGAAGAAGAAGAGTACGAATTGATTACCTTGCTAAGAGAATACAGAGATGTATTCGCTTGGAGTTACAAGGATTTGAAAGGTGTTGACCCTGACATATGCTCACACACCATCCCCATGACCTCAGATGCCAAACCCTCTAAGCAAAAGCCTTATACATATAACGATAACTATGCTGCTAAGATCAAGGAAGAGATAGATAGACTGGTCGAAGCTGGATTTATCTATGAAATTGAGCACACTGAATGGGTATCCCCCATCGTGGTGGTGCCCAAGAAGAATGGCAAGCTGCGTGTGTGCATTAACTTGAAAAAGGTTAATGCCGCCACTATTCGAGATAACTATCCGCTTCCCATCACAGAACATCTCTTAGAAAGAGTGGCAGGCAAGGAAGTTTACAGCTTCCTTGATGGATTTTCGGGCTACAATCAAGTAGCCATAGCTCCAGAGGATCAGCATAAGACAGCCTTTGCCACAGAATGGGGCATTTTTGCTTTTAGAGTAATGCCATTTGGGCTTACCAATGCACCAGCTACCTTCCAGAGGCTGATGTGCCACGTGTTTAAGGAGTTTCTGAGGAAGAGTTTAGAAGTCTACGTTGATGATCTCTGTGCTCATTCGAATGTTAGACAAACCCATATTCCTGAACTCAGACAAATCTTTGACAAATGTAGAGAATACCAAGTCTGCTTGAACCCAGAAAAGTGTGTTTTTATGGTCAGGCAAGGCAAGATCCTAGGACACATAGTGTCAAAGAATGGCATATCTACTGACGAAGAAAAAGTGAGAGCCATAGCGGAGTTACCTAGGCCAAAGAATGTCAAGGAAGTACAAGCTTTCATGGGGCATTGCGGTTATTATCGACGATTTATACACATGTATGCTGTCATTGCAAAGCCCATGTACGGACTTCTGACAAACTTTGAGTGGACGGATGATTGTGAGAATTCCTTCCAGGAGCTTAAACGAAGATTATGTTCAGCACCAATCTTGACCACACCAGATTGGAATAAGCCATTCCATGTTCACGTGGATGCATCCAATTATGCTATTGGATGTGTACTTGCACAACCTACTGGTGAAGGTAATATGGACCTTCCAATTGCCTATGCCAGTAGACAATTGAATGCGGCTGAACGAAATTATACCACTACTGAACGAGAAGGATTATGCATGGTATATGCAGTTAAAAAGTTTAGACATTATTTGCTTGCAAATAAGTTTAAATTTTTTACGGACCATCAGGCATTGTTGTACTTAGTAAACAAGCCATGCAATACAGGTAGATTAGTAAGATGGTTTCTCTTACTAATGGAATATGACTTTGAGGTTGTGGTAAGAAAAGGTAGGACTCATTTGAGAGCCGATCATCTCTCTAGGCTCACATCGGGAGAAGCCCCACAAGGAGTGTCAGATGACCTTCCTGATGCTTACTTGTTTAATTTGGAAGTGGTGCCGCAGTGGGCCAAGCCAATAGTACCAGTATTGACCTACGGGCCTAACCATCCAGTGGTAAACACACGAAATAGAGAGGTTGTAAAAGCCCAAAAGTACCACATCATGGCAGGAAGCATGTACAAGCACACAGATCAAGGGATCTTGGCATGTTGCGTAGAAGAGGATGAGTATGCTAAATGGTTGCAATTAGCACATGTAGGTGCGTTAGAGCAACACCATTCCAAACAACGAACGCTGCAGACTCTAAAGAGATTCGGAGTGCATTGGCCAACTATGGAAGCGGATGTCCAGAAGCTGTGCAAGGAATGCCCAATCTGTTGCACTAAACCACCTGTGGAACATGCCACTCTCTATCAAGTATCCATTGTGCCAGATTGGAGTGAACCTCTAGTATCATTCTTGCGGACAAACACATTCCCCCCAGACATGACTCTAGCTAGGAAAAGGAGTTTAGAACAAGAAGCCCTGGATTATTCACTCATAGGTGATAATCTATATAAGCGCGGTAAAGATGGTTACCTGAGACTGTGTGTCCATGAAAGTGAGTATCTTAAGATCTTAGAAACTGCTCACCAAGGTGTAGCAGGAGGACACTTTGGACCAGATCGGGTAATCAAGGCAATACTATTTGCGGGCTTTTGGTGGCCTACACTTCACATGGATGCACATACCTATGTGAAACGGTGTGATATCTGTCAAAGGACTCAGAATCCTATACGCAAAGATGAGATGCCACTGAAACCTATGATGGGTGGACGTGCATTCTCTAAGTGGGGAATAGACTTCGTAGGCCCTATTAATCCCCCAGCGAAAGGTTCTCATGCGGAATACATCATTGTGGCAACAGATTATCTCACCAAGTGGGTAGAGGTAAAAGCTACAACCAAGAACGATGCTCAAACAACTGCCAAATTCTTGTTTGAGAATGTATTCACGAGATATGGACTACCCATAGAGCTTGTAAGTGATAGAGGCACTCATTTCTTGAACGAAGTGATTGAAAATCTACTCCAAGAATTCTTGGTAATACACAAGAAGTCTGCCCCTTATCACCCTCAAGCTAATGGTCAAGCTGAGAGCACTAATAAGATTTTGTGCAATGTGCTGACAAAATTAGTGAACACTAAACGCTCTGACTGGGACAAACAGCTACACCATGCTGTTTGGGCATACCGAGTTGCCTACAAAACAGTACTCCAAGCCACCCCCTTTCAGATGGTATTCGGCCAAAACGCTGTGCTACCCTTGGACTTCCTGATCCCTACATTGAGAGTAGCACAAGAGCACGAATGGACAAGTCATGAGCTATCCTCTAGAATTTTTGACCTTGAACGATTAGGAGAAACAAGACTGCGGGCTGCTGCAGGCATATATGCTGCCAAGAAGAGACAGAAGGCATACTTTGATGCCCACGTAAAGGATAAGGGTTTGAAAGCAGGAGATCTAGTCTTAGTCTATACACTAAAACAACACGCGAGGAAGTTAGAAAAGAGAGGCTACGGACCTATGATCATCAATAGGATCTCCACAAGTGGAGCAGTACAATTGGCCACATTAGAGGGTGATGTTCTCCCTAACTATATTAGCGGATGCAGAGTCAAGTTGTATCAGGAACCCCTCACGGAGGAAATGCTTAGCCGACTCAACACTGCTAAGAAACGCAAAGAGGAAGAAAAGAGAATTAGAGAAGAAGCTCAAGCAGAGGCTTTAGAACGCATCAGAAGGATGAAACTACGAAGGCAAGGTAGAGATCAGCCTGGAACGAATGACTATGCAGACCAAGGATTTCCCATAGCCATGTGTGAAGTTGCAGGAACAAGCTCGAATAGAATAATTGATAGACGTCCTTTCATAACCATAGACATAGGACAAGGAAAGAGTACAAGAACCGTAAGAGCATTGATTGACTCAGGAGCTGCCACTAGCGCTGTTAAGTTGTCTTACTGTCAAGAGTTACAGTTAACTGTCCATCCTGTGGAAGCATACCTCATAGGATTGGGAGGTGTGGAAACCCCTTGCATGGGCGAGGTGGAACTTCCCCTCTACATTCACGAGGAGGCAATGAGCGTTAAAGTACTAGTGTGTCAAGATGAGGACCTCACTGAACCTCTCGTCTTGGGTCAAGATTGGATTTATGACCAAGCAGTCAATTTAAACCTAAGAAGTGGACTTCTCCAGGTTTGGGTCAATCATAGTCGAGTTACAGTAGAATTAGACAATGGAGCACTCAAGGAACTAGGAAAGGCACAGACTCCTGGTCCTTCCAGGGGTACACATGAAGATGACCATGCTGTTCTTGTCCAAAACTATGTGTTGCAGAGGAATGATATTTGCAAACAAGGAGTCAGGAATGCAACGGAACTCCCTTCTTTTCCAAAGGCTAGAAGGAGGCAGCAACCCAAGGTGGATCAAAGGCAGAAGAAGCAGGGTACTACCTATGTCAGAGATCAAAAGTACCTGCGCAGCAGAATGGCCCAAAAAACAAACCAGGTATGGGTGCGGAAAGGCGAACGACCGGTTGCACCACCGTCAACTACAGGGGCAAAGCCTCTTATTAGTGACCAACAACACAACGCTAATAAGAAGTCTTTCAGAAATTCTTCTGCTAAAGTAAAATCTATTTGGGTGCCCAAGAAGTCGATGAAGGCAAGCCCACAATCAAGACAAATTTGGGTGCCTAAGGCTTGCTTGATGGCACAAGTTGCTACGCTGAGGCCACAACCTAAACGGCATAACGCAGTTATGCATGCTGTCAGATTTCACTCGTTCTCGACACTCATGTACACACCAAAACCCAAGAACGTGCATGTAATCGATTGTATATGGGTCCCAAAAAGGCCTCGTTTTCAAACCACGACACCGACAAAGCTCTGTAGAGACTCTCCGAAACCGAAAGCAAAGCCCACTCACTGCATTTGGCAGCCTAGGGTCTGTAATAAACCCCCCGACCCCAATTTGTAAATTCATAACCCACTTACTAACTGCAATAGTTTCCTAGGACAACACAATCACTAACTACACACACTGTCTTAATGCACTTACTAACCACTAACTCACCATCTACCTTATGTTAATGTTGTAACGGGGACAACAACGGATTTATTTTGTCCATTACAATGTTAACACTTGGTTCTATATTCTCACAGAACCAATCAGCAAACAGGGCCATGGCAGAAGCAGGTACCAGCTCTCAAGCCGGATCTGGTCCCCAGATCGTGGACATAGAAACACTTCTCCTTGAGCCACGTCTCACTGCAAGACCGCAAGAGCTTCAAGAAGTGCATGTGCTCCCCATCCAGGATCCTCCTCAAGGACACACTTCTCAAGTAGGTAAGCATGCGCATTGGTTCAGTGATGTTGCTGGACCATTGGGCGATGGAACCTACTTCTGGGAAGCAGAATTGGAGTTCAATGGCAAATGGGGTCGATACCACTTTTTCACACGCGAATTTGAAAGCTACCATAATGCCGAAGTCATGAGGTCAGTTTGGGTCAAGGCGGGTGTGGAAAGTTACTTCAGGGCCCACATACCAAAGCCGGATTTTTTACGATGTTCATATCTGATCAGTACAATCACGCCAAGCAGGACCAAAGGAGGCGACAGCACCTTTGTGTTGCCATCACTGCTGCCGGGTAATGAGCTTAAAAGGTTCAAGCTGGACCTCAATCTGGTAAGAGAAGCATTGGGAATGTATGGCATGCACATCCCAACAGAAAAGGAAACCATGGTCCCAGGTCGCATGAAGCACAAGGATCTGAATAAGTTGAAGGATATGGTAGCAATGACACCTACCATCGCGCTTCACCTGCGAACCATCATGCAACACTTTGCGTTTCCCGCCCAAGAACGATTCACAATGCCCCCGAAAAAAATATGGTTCAGTTTATATCTAGCAGAAACCGAAAGCCTGCCCATCAATGTTCCACACTGGATCATAGACCAGATCCACCTAGCACATCAAAGGTGGAACAAGAAACAGAAGAATGTGCTCCACGGGTGTTGTGCTTTGACCAGAATAATCTATAGATGCTTGGCTTATGACGTGCCTGTTCAGCGGGCACTCGTATGGTCCCGAGTCCAAGAATTCCAAAGAAGACTATCAACAGCAGGTCCCCCATCCAAGAAGATGAGGGGGGGAGTCCAACTACCCTGTGCTCAACCAAGGGGAGCTACCGCTACACCAGAAATCACTCCTCCCCAGACACGACGAGTTAGGCCATTCACAATCCGGTTACCAAGACCAAGCACGGAGGGGCCTAATCTGGTGTTTCCACCCATTCCATCCGATTTGGAATTCCCGCAGGGATTTACTCTTGAGGACCTCACGGATGAAGAAATTGCCAGATTAATCTATGACTCTAACCTCGAAGCGGAAGCAGCGCGAGCTCAGGAACCACAACCCAAAACAACATCGGCCCCCACCCAACCACAAACTGTAGAAGTCGATGTAGATGAACAAGAGGCAGGAGGAGATGAAGAAGAGGCCGACGAAGAACAACACCAAGAATATGACGAACTCTCCGAGTTAGCAAGTGCCCCAGCATATTCGGCACAAATCAAGAGACTATATCGAACCATGCAACTGGTTCAGGAACAGCATAAGATGTCTCTAGAACAGGGCAAAAGACTCATGAACGACTTGCTATCGGAGGAAGGTGTGGACGAGTTGTTCATTGAGTCCATGAACCTTCATGCCGACGCCGTGGGACTGGATGAGGCCATTCATGAGGCAGTGGCCTACATCCACAGGTTTGAAAAAAGAGTTCCCGTTCGTCCCAGGAGGTCCGGGAAGCAAATTCACATCAATACATCAGCACCAGGCGAGTCAGCGCAAGCAGAAGAATATCACGAAGCACCGTTGTCACCACCATCCCCACCTCACACTACACAATTCACTCCACCGCAGGACACTAGCACCACCACATCCACTACCACTACCATTGTCATGGGCATCCCACTCTCTCCGGGAATCCATTACGGGGGCGTCACCATGCCCACCTTCACCACCCTGTTCACCGATGTCACATCCACTCCACCCACGATTCCCATCTACACCGTCACTCAAACCGTTGACACGATGGAAACCTCACCTGCCACAGCACCACTTCCTCCCCCCATGACACCTTCCTCACCTATACCCCCTCCACCCACATCTCCGCCTACATCCACATCATTCACCTCTCCCATTCCCGCCCCCATTCCCCCTGCATCTTCACCCTTCCCAGCATTATTTAATGTAAATAACATATTCTTAGCATTAAACCAATGTGTATACCAGCTCCAGCATGAGTACAAAGCTCTGGACAACCGGTATCAGAGTCTGGAAACGCACCATCAAAACTTACAAAGACAATTTCTCACTCTACAAACAGAAAATGCAGAACTGAATCAACGCTACACGACGCTTGAGCAGGCTCACCAAACCTTATTGGCGGCCCCCCAACCATCGACAGAATCAGGTGCCAAACAACTAGAAGCTCTGCTCGAGGTATACCAAGCCGATAATCTCAAAGTCCGGCGTAACCTGGCACTTCTCAGAAAACACATGGCGGCCGCCCTAGAAGAAAACAAGAGGCTGCAGCAGCAAAATGAAGCAAATCTAGAAGCAGCAATGGAAGGCTCTCCACACGAAATTGATCCAGAGCAGTTTAAAGCTGTGCCCTCAGAGACAATGAAGACAATCTTGGACAGCTATGCAGATCTATTAGAAGCTCATGATGACTTGGAAAGGGAACGTGATGCGCTGCGCAATCAACTCCAAGAGCAACAGACAGCACCCAAAGTCACAGAAACGACCACGACTTCAGAAGAAGTCATGGCATTGAAAGAGCAGGTGGCCGAATTACAGGCAAGATTACTCACACATGAAAGGCAACCCTCTCCAGTGGTCGAACCTGAACCCGAGGAATTGGTACCCATCGAGGTAGATGAGACGTATGAGGAACCTTATGTTCCTATGCCAATGCCAGGTGGTGAACAAACCGCAGAAGGAATGGATACGCTAGAAATCGAAGTACCTGAGTGGCTCCAAACACTAGAGAAAACGGCATCAACTCATGAAGATCGAGTGGCAGTTCAAATCCAATCTATGGCAAAGATAGAGGACACTATTATTAAATCAGAATACTTCCGCAGCATGTCCCACCATAGATGGATCGGAACCAATGATGATCAATATGTGCCCTATTGTATACTCCTGGCGGACTACAATGCAGAAATCCAACATAAATGTGGCAAACCTCCAACGTTCGCTACACAATTTGGGCCAGATGACATCCCAGAGAGTGCTAAAAAAGGATCCATTCATCAACCCACTTGGAGGATCCGACTCCTCGAAACCTATCCGGAGATGGTTCGCACCTGGACGAATATGCCTCTTTTTATTAAATATAACCCTTGTTATGTTCCTGTACTCCGCAGACGTACATGGCCAGAGTTTACCATTGCAGTCAAGAATATCAAGGGATGCGCCAAATGGTTAAACTACGTCTATCTAGCACCCCCTCAAGGACCTCCCACCGTCAATTACATGATCTCCACCATACGGCACTGGAGCATCCGATTAAAGAATACCCCTGATGTAATGGCCCAGATGTGCATGAAAATTTTTGAGTTAATGCTTATTACATTCAGGACATTCAAGAATGTCAAGGACCCACACTTCTCAGGCGTCGGATTCCTTACAGGAAACCAAGATTTAGTTTATGACATGAGCACCACTCCTTCCATAGAGGTGATATACGCTTGGCACGCCAGAATAAAATACCTCCCAGCCTGCTTTAAATTAACATTCGAAGAGATGTTCATAACAGGGTTCTGGGAATACCACTCAGAAATATTTGTACCCAGACCCTCACATCTCCTCCATTTATTTGCTGTGGAGCGAACCATTCACTCAGAGCAGTTACGGGTGCCACATCCAGATGTCCCAGGGCCAGTCAATTGGGATGCATTGCTGACAGATCTAGCAAGGGGACTCAGGTTAGAAGAACACCACCTCGCCGCCGATGTTGTACAATACTACGTACAAAAAGCAGCTAGACAAGGGTCTGTCAGGGGCGACAGACGCGAGAGTGGGGGGGGTGTTGGCAGTAGCCTTGGTACATCAGGAACTACAAGACGTGAAAGTCAAAGAAGGGAGTCAGAGCGAAGGGACAGCACGAGCAAACAGGGCAGTCAAAGAAGATCTGGCAAGTAGGCCAATATTTTTTCAAGACATTAATGCAAACCAGAGAGATGGACATGCAGGGAAGAAGAGCAAGTAGGGAGCTTGAAGATATGTATGGCAGATCACTAGCAGAAATCCCTACAACAACAGTGATTTTTATCACTAATAATCATTGTAAATCTCATTTCACATTTTTGTAGCTCCATTTTGTGCAAGCCAAGGAGTCCTTGAGCTTGAGGAGCCTTAGAAGTAGTTGCGTACCAATTTTCGTATTTTTTAGATCTCGTTTGAGCCCCCAAATAAGCCCTGGAACCTAATTTTTAACTAGGCCGGACACTAGGTCTGGACAGGGCCAAAAGCTAGTCAAAAACTATAAAAAGAGCTAGAGAGCTCATTTTTGAGGTTAGATTGTAATTGAAACGAACTTGTAAGAGCTTTTGAAAGTAATCTAAAGAACTCCATTGATCCTCTCTCTTTGTCTTGCCTTGTGTGCGCGTGTGTGTGTATGTGTGTGCATGCTTGTGTGCTTCTCACTCACGCACTTGTGCCGCCACTTGCTCGAGGTCTTCATACCATCCTCACGTCTTCCCGGATTGACATTAAAGGAGGTGCTACTCATCATTGAGCTACAGGTGCGGAACAACATCCACGAACCCTTCAAGATCCAGCCTACGCACCTGTAGTATTCCCAGACGAGGAGTTTGAACCCCATGGTTGGGCGGAAATCCTAGCAACCATGGATGTAGCCATCAATGAAGAACAATGGACACCCCACTGTGACGAGGATGGCTATGACATTTCAGTTTTTACAATAGAGCCAATCATGTGCGATGCAATTTTAGAAGAGTGTGAACCAGACACTGATGCATTTGAGGATGCAAGCGATTTTGATTTAGAATCAATTATCATGGACCCACCCTTTGCATCAGAGGAAGAATATTTCTACGAAGTAGAGACTCACACTCAGAGACACGAGGAAATTACGAACGAGGTAAGGTTAGCCACTCAAGTGACTGATAAGAGTGAAGGCAAGAAGAGAAAGAAGAAAGAAACCATGTCGGAAAAAGAGGAATCTTTATTTGAAGTACCCGAGAATTTCAAGAAATATGAAATCGACGATAGAAGAATCATGGTACGAATGCCCAACAGAAAGGCGAATGACGGACAAGTATATGATAACCGGGAGAAAACCAAGAAAGTCATAGTTGCCATAGAAGGAGAAGAAGAAAAATGCACATACGTAGGGCATGATTTGACGACTGAAGAAGAAGAAGAGTTAGTTGCCCTATTGCGCGAATATAGAGATGTTTTTGCTTGGAGTTACAAAGATTTGAAAGGAGTAGATCCAGATATATGTTCTCATAGAATCCCTATGACTCCAGATGCAAAACCGACAAAACAAAAACCTTACACGTATAATGATAACTACGCTGCGAAGATTAAAGAGGAGATAGATCGGTTGATAGAAGCAGGATTCATTTACAAAATTGAGCATACCGAATGGGTATCCCCCATTGTGGTTGTGCCCAAGAAGAATGGAAAATTGCGTGTGTGTATTAACCTTAAAAAAGTTAATGCCGCCACGATTAGAGATAGTTATCCTCTTCCTATCACGGAACACCTATTGGAAAGAGTTGCGGGCAAGGAAGTTTACAGTTTTCTTGATGGATTCTCAGGCTATAACCAAGTAGCCATTGCTCCAGAAGACCAACACAAGACGGCTTTTGCCACAGAATGGGGCATATTTGCATTTCGTGTAATGCCATTTGGCTTGACAAATGCACCCGCTACTTTCCAGCGACTCATGTGTCATGTTTTTAAGGAATTCTTACGCAAGAGCTTGGAAGTTTATGTCGATGACTTATGTGCACATTCAAATGTAAGGCAGACACATATTCCAGAGTTAAGACAAATATTTGACAAATGTCGAGAATATCAGGTTTGTTTGAACCCAGAAAAATGCGTTTTCATGGTCAGACAAGGCAAAATTCTAGGACACATTGTGTCAAAAAACGGAATCTCTACGGACGAGGAAAAAGTGAAGGTAATTGCAGAATTACCAAGACCAACTAATGTGAAAGAGGTACAGGCATTCATGGGCCATTGCGGCTATTATAGGAGATTCATACACATGTATGCAATCATAGCCAAGCCTCTGTACTCTCTTTTGACCAATTTTGAGTGGACAGATGAATGCGAAAATTCATTCAATGAACTTAAACGACGTTTGTGCTCAGCACCTATATTAACCACTCCAGATTGGAGTAAGCCATTTCATGTACATGTGGATGCATCCAATTACGCCATAGGATGTGTATTAGCACAACCCACGAATGAAGGTAACATAGATCTCCCCATAGCTTACGCTAGCAGACAACTGAACGCAGCAGAGAGAAATTATACCACGACGGAACGAGAAGGATTAGGGATGATCTACGCAGTAAAGAAATTCAGGCACTACTTGTTGGCCAACAAGTTCAAGTTCTTTACGGATCATCAAGCCCTATTATATTTAGTCAACAAACCATGTAACACAGGACGACTGATACGTTGGTTTCTACTGCTCATGGAGTATGATTTTGAAGTGGTAGTTAGGAAAGGAAAGACGCATCTTAGAGCTGACCACCTCTCAAGATTAACCTCAGGAGAAGCTCCTCAAGGAGTAGCTGATGATCTACCAGATGCATACTTATTTAACCTTGAGATAGCACCAGAATGGGCTAAGCCGTTAGTCCCTATTCTGACATACGGACCCAAGAGTCCTAGGATAAAGATCAAAGAAGGAGAGATTACCAAATCTCAGAGGTACCAAATAATAGCAGGAAGCATATATAAACAAGATAATCAAAAGATTCTTGCTTGTTGTGTAGATGAATCAGAACATGCGAATTGGTTGCAATTAGCACACTTAGGTGCACTAAAGCAACATCATTCAAAACATAGAACACTACAGACTATGCATAGATTAGGAGTATATTGGCCTTCTATGGAAGCAGATGTCCACAAGTTGTGTAAAGAATGTCAGGTGTGTTGTGAAAGACCACCAGTAGAGCATGCGACATTATATCATGTGTCTCTCACACCAGACTGGAGTGAACCATTAGTGACCTACTTGAGGACGAACACATTCCCTCAAGGAATGACCTTAGCTCGACAACGTAGTCTAGAGCAGGAAGCTCACGACTATTCACTTATTGGCGATAATCTATACAAAAGAGGACGAGATGGATATCTAAGACAATGTGTTCATGAGAGCGATTATCTTAGCATACTAGAGACTGCACACCAAGGTGTTGCAGGAGGTCATTTTGGACCAGATAGGATAATCAAAGCCATTCTCTTTGCAGGACTATGGTGGCCCACTCTTCACATGGATGCTCATACCTATGTAAAGAGATGTGACGTGTGCCAAAGAACTTAGTTTCCTACTCGCAGAGATGAAATGCCATTGAAACCCATGATGGGCGGACGTGCATTTTCTAAGTGGGGTATAGACTTTGTAGGACCCATTAACCCCCCTGCAAAAGGTACACATGCAGAATACATTATTGTTGCCACAGATTATCTTACAAAATGGGTAGAGGCAAAGGCCACAAAAAAGAATGATGCTCACACTACTGCAAAATTCTTATTTGAAAATGTCTTTACAAGATATGGATTGCCTATAGAGTTAGTGAGCGATCGAGGCACTCACTTTCTAAACCAAGTCATTGAATATTTGTTACAGGATTTTATGGTGATTCACAAGAAATCTGCACCATATCATCCTCAGGCCAATGGTCAGGCTGAAAGCACTAACAAGATACTTTGTACCGTACTGACGAAACTCGTGAACAATAAACGTTCAGATTGGGACAAACAGCTAAATCACGCTGTTTGGGCATATCGAGTGGCCTACAAGACCGTACTCAATGCAACTCCCTTTCAGATGGTTTTTGGTCAGAATGCAGTGCTTCCCTTGGACTTCTTGATACCGACCCTTAAGGTTGCACAAGAACATGAGTGGACCGGCCATGAATTATCAGCGAGAATAATGGACTTGGAACGATTAGGAGAAACCAGGCTGAAAGCAGCAGCAGGAATATACGCAGCGAAGAAGCGACAGAAAGCATATTTTGATGCACATGTGAAAGATAAAGGCCTAAAGGAAGGAGATTTAGTTCTAGTGTATACACTGAAACAGCACGCACGGAAGTTAGAAAAGCGAGGTTATGGACCTATGATCATTAACAGACTCTCGACGAGCGGAGCAGTACAGTTAGCCACCTTAGAAGGAGATATAATGCCTAATTACATTAGTGGCTGTAGAGTCAGGCTATATCAAGAACCTCTTACTGAGGATATGCTTAGACGACTCACGTTGGCAAAGAAGCGTAAGGAGGAAGAAAATAGAATACGAGCAGAAGCTCAGGCAGAAGCCATAGAACGCATTAAGCGCATGAAGCTAAGAAGACAAGGACTAGGGAGAGAACATTATAACCATCTGGAAACACCACCCAGATATCCCATGGCCATGTGTCAAGTAAAGTCAACCACTCATCCTAGCATAGTGGACAGGAGACCATTCCTTACAGTTAGGCTAGAGCACGGTAACCATAGCCAAGAACTCAGGGCTTTGATTGACTCAGGTGCTGCGACTAGTGCGATTAGATGGTCCCACTATAAGGCTTCAGGAATAGAAATGCGGCCAATTGAGGCATACCTCATAGGCCTAGGAGGCATGGAAACCCCTTGCATGGGTGAGGTGGACCTTCCTATCCTCATTAAGGACTTGACCATGACAGCGAAGCTATTAGTGTGCCATGATGACGACCTGATAGAACCCCTAATCCTTGGCCAAGATTGGCTATACGATCACTCAGTGGACCTAAATCTTAGACACGGCTCCTTACAGATTGGAACCTTAGAGCAGAAGCGAGTGATACCGCTCGACTTCCCTAACGGCATTCCGCTTGACGGTTGTGACCCTAGACCCTATGAAACGCATGCGACGGAAGACCGGAAGATCTTTAATCCGACCAGTCACGTTACATCTACACCAACCCACTCGGGCTTGGCTATAGACAGTTGTCAGTCAGAAGGACGACAGGAGATCTTCCCTGGGACTTCCTGCAAACTAGAAGAGACAGTTACCCAACAGCAAGGGCAGAAGGGCACAATCAGAGGTCAGGTGGGTTGCATCAGCGGCCAAATGAGCACGACACCCTACGGTGCTCATCCTTCCAAGCTTGTTGCGGACTGGCCTAGATTAAAGTTACAAAAGGCATCACTTCCTAATGGGCAGGTCACGCAAGTGTTGGAACTCCCTTCTTTTCCAAAGTAGAGTGTCCATCCGACCTCTCAACCCCAGCCACAACAGAGTCAACCACGACGAAGGAACCCGGACCGACGGCAGTATCAGAAGACACAACAAGGAAGGCAATTTAGGCCACCCAAGGGAAGCGGCACCAGACAAATATGGGTGCCAAAAGGACAAAAAGCACCGAAGAACTCCAACCAAGCAGAGATCGACAAGAAAAAGGCAAGGCAGAAACAGAATCAGTATGCACCATCCCCTCGACCTCCTTCTACAGGTCCGAGCATTCGACAAATTTGGATCGCCAAGAAATACCTTACCCATAGACCCACACCCACGCAGATTTGGGTACCCAAACCATGTATCATAGCTCAACCCTTAAGCCATGTAATACATACCCCTCGCAAATCTTTCCATCCCTCAACACCACCACACCCGATACCACCTTTTACCCCTCAGCAGAAACCCACCACCCATTCAAGGACTCTTAGGAAATGGATACCGAAACGTGTCCAACCGTCTTCCCCTAACCCATTGTCTAACTACCCCCCGACTAACATACAACCTTGTGCTAAATCTCTAACCTTTAAACCTGGTATAAATTCACACACCATCATCACACACCACTCGTAATCTCATCTCATCAAGAAATGTATGCATGATCTGAAACGTGTAGGTGTCTAAAGACCTGCACTAGTGCTGCAAGAAACATTGCATCCATCACATCACAGCACTTGGCTACACGGGTTACGCATCAGTTATGGAAAGGGATTGCGGTCTCACTTTAATGGGATCATGATTAATTTCCATGCTAATGTGTTAATCTTTTGTAGCAGATCTTTCTCACTAGCGCACCAGCCACCATGCAAACTGACGAAGGAACATCAGGAGCAGGCCCCAGTGTAGCAGCAGTACCACTCAACGTGCTACGAGCAGAGTCCCACCCTACTGCTCCACCGCCGGAATTTCAGGGATTTCCAGGGCCCATGCCTATCGATAACCCCCCTATGGGCTACACCGAAAAGATACACAGGAACTCTCATTGGTTTCAGGGCCTGGCAGGACCCCTCGCGGACGCAGACTTTATATTTGAATCCTCTCTGACTTTTGATGACCGCACGTGGGGAAAGTACCAGTTTTTCTCCAGAGAATTCGAAGCCCTACAAAGCACCCAGGATTTAACTCATGTTTGGGCCAGAGCCGGCTTCACAGAATATTTCAGTGATCCTCTACCCAAACCGGATTTTTATAGGTGCTATTACTTGATCACTACCTTACTGGCATCAGAGAATAAGGACATCCCAGGAACCTTCATCTTGCCTACCCTAGTGGATGATCCACCTTACAAGAGATTTTATCTCTCTAAGGACCTAATCAGAGCAGCCATCAAGATTCATGGAACCCACACTCCCACAGACCGAGAGAGATTAATTCCAGAACCGATGAAACGTGGGGATGTCACGAAGTGGGAAGAGATTTCGGCCATTACACCTGAGTTGTCAAAGCCACTAAGAATATGCATGCAACATTTTGCATTTCCAGCTCAGGACAGATTTACCATGCCACACAAAAGAATATGGTTCGGATTATATTTGGCATGTACGGGACCTCAAACAGTTGATCTGGCAAGCTGGATCATAGACCAAATGTATCTGGCACAGCACAGATGGGAGCGTAAAAAAGTGCTTAACGGATGTTGTGCACTCACAAGAATTGTGTATATGTGTTTGGCTTATGACTTGCCCATCGAGCGTGCATTAACAGGAGAGGAATTAAAGGCATTCAAGAGCACAGCGAAGAAAGCTAGGAAGCCCAGTAGGACACGGGCAGGTAAGCGCATGCGAGGCACCATCCCTTGCCTCCAAGTGCCAGAGTCGCCATCACCACAACCCTCTCCAGAGCGACCACAGACAGAAGCTGCTCCCACTGTACAACCTATTCGCATACGATTGTCCAGACCAGTGACTACAGAGGCCACCACTAGTACCGCTGCACCCCAGGCAACTGCCACCTCAGAACCCCCCACCACAACCGCAGAAGCTCCCACCACTATTGGTGCGGAAGCGTTTTCTTTCCCGATACCACATATGGAGGCCGACCCCATAAACACGACATTTGATTTTGAGATGCCTGATGCATTCTCAAACGAATTTCAGTATTCAGAAGCACAACTGTTCTCCCAGGAATATGAACGTCCCAGCTACCCGACTACGCCGCGAGACTTGCCACAGGGACAAGCTGTGTCGGGCTCTGAAGAAGAAAGAACCGAAACAGACGACGATCAAGGCGACGATGAAGCCAGCCAGGGTTCACATGACGACCAGACAGAGGGGCAAGGCCAACAAACCGACACGCACGGCGACACCAGCACATATGAAGATGACACTTTCGAAGCCGCAGCGTACACAATGGCCATAAAGAAATTATATCGTACCATGGAGAAAGTCTGGGCACGAAAGAGGTTAACTGAGGAGGAGAGCCAGGCATTAATTGAACAGGAACTCATCTCCGGAGGATTCGAAGACGCCTATATCAGAGGGTTCAGAGAGTTAGTCAAATCAGTAGGCTCCCATGAAGCACTCAGGTTTTTACAAAGAAAGCAACTACCACAGTTTGATCCCCGCCGAGTGCGACTACTCTCAAAACCTGGGGAGTATATTCGTGTACCAACAGGAGCCCAATCTTCAGCACAAGCCAGGGAGGCACGCCTCGCCCCCGAACGTTCAGTAACCGCAGAAACCATTCTTGTAGATTCGCCACCCCGTACCACCATTGTACATACCACTACTATCCTCGAAATAACATCCACCCCTTCGACTCCTCTCTCACCTCATCTTTCACCAACCCATCCCGTATCACCCGCACACCCACCTGCTTTCCCCACATCCACACCTGTACAAAGCAACGTAGCCACAACCTCTTCCTTACCCACTCATACCACCAGGCCCACACCCAACCCTCTGCATCCATATGTTAACCCCTTCACCCCTTCATCCTTCCCAGCGTTTCCCCCACCTCTAAGACCCCCATTCCCCTTCCTAACCCCACTAACCTTCTCACCCGTCTCACCTCCCCAACCTACCATAACCCCTATTTCCCCGTTTCACCAAACTATTCCAACCATCCCCCCTGTAAACTACTCTACGTTTGTAAATCCCGTATTCACACCTACACAACCACCCACAATCACACCACTTTTCACAGTCACAACACTAAACATGTCCAATGGCATGGACATATCACCATCCACCTCACCACCACCCACTCCCCTCACAGCACCCTCATATTTAGGCACTTCACAATTTTCCACAATCACCACTGCATCCACTGTCCCAACCCCATTTCCCATTCCCACTGCATCTACTCCCGCTGCATCCACATTTAGCACTTCACTACTACTATCGCCCACCATAGACACAACATTTCAACACATGTTCGCATGCATGACGCAAGTCCGCGAGGAGTTTGCATCACTCGGCACCCACTATCAACAGCTGCAGACGACAACGAATGAATTACAAACGCAGCTTAATTTGTTATCAATTGAGAACGCCTCACTGAACAGCCGATACCAGGATTTACGAGAGGCCTATCACAAGTTAGAACTAGAAAGTGAGGAGAAAAGCAAAGAGGCCACCGCGGATTTGGATAACCTACTTAGAGCCCAGACTGTCCGCAATGCAACGCTCACTAGAAATATGGGCTTACTAAGAAGACACTTAGCCGCAGCAAAAGAGGAGAACCAGAGACTCCAAGAGCAGAACAGAGAGAACTTGGAGGCGGCTTTAGATCATCCAGAACAGCCACTAAGTCCGAGCAGATTCAAGGCAATCCCATCTGAGTCGATGCGGATGTTGCTAGACGACCATGTTAGATTGCTCGAGGACTATGATCGTATGAACGAAGAACATCAAAAGTTAAAGGAAGATCACAAGTTGCTACAGCTCAGAGAACCAGCAACACAACAAGTACACGTAGCAGCAGAACTACCAGCACCTGCGGACCCTGCCCCTGAAATTTTAGAGGAACTCAACGCACTCCGGGCCCAGGTAACAAATCTTGAATCTAGGATTGCCATCTATGAAGCACCACCAAGGCCAGACTCCCCACCTGAGCTACCAGCTGAGGAAGAAACCGTCACTATCCCGGTGGAGGAGACCTTCGAAGAGGCTTATGAACCGATACCCATCCCAGGCGGACGTGTCACGGCCGAAGGCCAGATGACCTACGAATTACCTACCCCCGCGTGGATGAAGACAGTAGAAGAACTCGGAACGACACACTCGGCCAGAGTAGAGGCACAGCTACATGCCATGGCCATAATTGAAGAGAAAATTTTACAATCACCATTCTTTGCTCAAATGGCCCCGCGACGATACATATCCGGGCATGAGCTTCAGTATAAACCATACTTCATGTTAATGGCAGAATATCAGTTAACCATAGAGAAAGAAACCGGCATGAAACCAACGCATGCCACTCAATTCGAGCCAGAGGACTTGCCACCAAGGGCGCAGAGAGGTGAAATCCTTCAACCAGACTGGCGCAAAGATTTACTGCAAAATTATCCAGAGATGATGAGCACGTGGGTAAAAGCGCCGCTTCACTTAAAATTTAATCCGTGCTGGGGACCAGTACCACGACGCCGCTCTTGGACTGCCTTCGCTATAAAGCTACAGAACAATAAGCAGTGCCAAGACTGGTTGAACTATCCCTACCTCAAGCCACCAGTCGCGTTACCCACAGTAGGCTACATGATGGCGACGATCCGCCACTGGCTCCCTCGATTAAAACACATGGATGATATTGCCGCGCACATGACTGTCAAAATCTTTGACATGATGCAGATGGTCTTTAAAGTCTTCCGGCGCATCAAGGCTCCCCATGTTAACACCCCGGGCTTTGAGCATGGCAACTTTGATTTAGTCTATGATATGAGCACAACGCCATCGCTACGGGTGTGTTACGCCTGGCACTGCAGGATCAAATATCTACCGGCATGTTACAAGCAAACATTCGAAGAAATGTTCACCACCGGTTTTTGGGAGTACCATTCCGAAGTATTCATAAGCAGGCCCACACACTTATTGCAATTATTCGCCTGTGAACGAATGGTGTACTCCACACATTATCAGCTCCCACCACCAGACGAGCCGCAACCTATCGACTGGGAGAAACTCGAGGCTGATCTAGCCCGAGGTATTCGTGTATCAGAGCACACCCTCGCTCAAGACCTCCTACAGAATTACATCCGGCAGACCTCACAACAAGGTTCTGTCAGGGACGACAGAAGCGAGAGGGAGGGGGGTGTTGGAAGCAGTCAGAGGCACAGACGCCACGGAAGCATGTGAAGACGAAGCAGGGAGCCAGGCGGATCAATTTTTTAAACAAATATATTTCTTATTAATTCTCCAAACATTCAACAGTGATTATTATCACTAATTGTAACATATGTATCATAAGAAAACCCCATTTTGTAATCCATAGCTCCATTTTGTGCAAGCCGAGGAGTCCTCGAGCTTGAGGAGCTTAGGTAGAATGCGCGTACCAATTTTCGTTATTTTTAGACATCGTTTACCCTTCCAAATAGCATCTAGGACCTATTTTTTAACTAGGCCGGTCACTAGATGTGAAACCGGTCAAAACTAGTCTAGAAACTATAAAAAGAGCTAGAGAGCTCATTTTTGTGTTTGGTTCATTTTGGTTAGTGTGAGCATAGAGCTAGTTGGAGCTTGTAAGAGTATTCTTGAGCAATAGAGCTAATTTCCCACCTTCCATTGTGTCTTGCTTGTCTCTTCATTGTGTGTGTGTATGTGTGTGTGCATCTTTGTGCTTCTCATCTTCACTCTCACATCATCTCACGTTCACGATCTTCATATCACTCCTACCTCTCCCTCGGATTGACATTAAGGAGGTGAAGCTTCTTAACGTGGTTCTCACCATTGTGCTAGAGCAACACTCATTTCTTTGGATTCGAAATCTGCGCCTGTTTCAGAGAACTGTGTACACTCATCACATATGAATGTTCCTATTAACAATTCTCATAGCCTATTTACAATTAGACTCTGAAACTCAAGTCATAGAATCATTAACTATGAACTTAGATATCCTCAAAAGGATTTCACAAATGATCTACTACAGACGGAGCAGACACAGAAACATCGGGCGCAAAAATTCTGTCATTTCTGAAGAAGACTACAACTGAATGAGAGAGAGACTTCAACTCACTTCTCATGTGTCTAATGACATTTACAACTCTTCATTCCTCTATTCCTATGCTCATACATAGTCTCTCTTTGTCTTCTCTCTATACCCCGACATTTTTCCAAAAGTATTTATAGGGAATTATGTACAAACTTTTATCAAAGCATAAGTATATGTAACCTATTTCTTAACTAATGTACATATGTGTACATGTCCTTCACTCTTGTGAATGTATCCATCTTCTTTGCTTCAAATCTTCAATTGGTGATTGGTCTGCACCAATAGCTCCCCCTCAATCATCAATTGAGGTTTCTCTTATCTTCTTTATACCTGCCATGTCTTTAAACTTCTGTAGCTTTGGTCCATCCAAGCTCTTTGTAAGCATATCAGCTATCTGATCCTTTGTTGAAGTATGTATGACTTCAATCTCCTTATCCATCACCTTCTCTCTTAGAAAGTGATACTGAATCTCAATGTGTTTGGTCCTGGCATGAAAAACAGGATTAGCAGCTAAATACAATGAACTCATGTTATCTCCATATATCATTGGTATTCCATGCACAATGTCAAAACTCTTCATCAAGGTCTTGAGCCAAATCACTTCCTTTGTAGCTTCAACCATCCCTTTGTACTCTGCTTCTGTAGATGACAAAGCAATTGTATGTTGCTTCTTTGAGCACCAAGAGATTAACTTATCTCCCACATAACACATGTATCCATAGGTTGATCTTCTATCATCTGGATTACCTGCCCAATCTACATCACTATAGATCTTAATGTTTGTATCTGATGTAAACCCATAATACAAACCTTCTTTGAGTGTACCCTTAATGTACCTCAACACTCTTTGTCCTGCAATCCAATGCTCTTTCCTAGGACAATGCATAAATTGAGACAAAACCCCTACTGCATATGATAAATCAGGTCTAGTTAAAGTAGCATAGATAAGACTACCAACCAAACTCTGATATTGTCTCATGTCCTTGAATTCTTCACCTCCAAATTTACTCAATCTGTGATTCACCTCCATTGGTGTAGGTGCTACCCTGCAATCATCCATTTTAAACTTGATTAACAAGTTCTTCAAATACCTTTCTTGGGTCACAAATACTCCATGTTGAGTATATGTAATCTCCATGCCCAAGAAGTATGACAAGTCTCCCAAGTCACTTATTTTGAACTCCTTTTCCATTTGCTTCTTGAGTCTTTGTATTCCTTCTTCATCTGTACCTGTAAGGATTATATCATCAACATATATGCACATGTATATGAGACCATTATCACTTGCTTTGACAAGCAAGCTACTATATGCTTTAGACACCTGAAATCCAAGTTCTTTCAAGAACTTTACAAGTCTATAATTCCATGCCCTTGGGTCCTGCTTTAAGCCATACAAAGCTCTCTTGAGCTTGCACACATGATCTGGATACCTTTTATCTCTGAACCCTTGAGGTTGCTCCATGAATACATCATCTCAAATATAACCATTTAAAAAAGCATTTTTCACATCAAGTTGACATAACTTCCAACCTTTACATGCAGCAATAGCTATAAGTGTCCTGATGGTTGTCATCTTTGCCACAGGACTATAAGTCTCATCATAGTCAACACCATAAGTCTGAGCAAACCCTTTGACAACAAGTCTAGCTTTGTATCTAGACACAATTCCATCTGCAAACCTCTTGGTCTTGTAAACCCACTTACATCCAATGATCTTCTGACTATTTGGCTTTGGAACCAAATCCCATGTTTGATTCTCCAATAGTGCATCATATTCTTCCTGCATAGCTTTCTCCCATTTTTCTTTACCTTTTGCCTCTTCATATGTAGAAGGGTCTTCATCTGTTTTCACCATATAAGCATAATCTTTTGTGGCCAAAAAAGAAGTATCATAACTATACCTTGTAGGTTGCCATTTATTCCTTGTAGACCTCCTAAGCTCTCCACTTCTTGAGGTTTCTGGTTCTTCATATTCAGGATCAAATCTTGGTGTTTCTTCCACTTCAACCTGCACTTCATTATTCTCTTGTTCATCAAATATCTGAACCTTTGATTTACCTTTCCTTTGGCTCACTTTCTTCTTCATCACCTGTATTGATATTGATTGTACCTGCATACCAAGTACTTTGCTCATCAAATGTAACATCTTTAGAAACCATGATTGTTTTGTAGATGGACTCCACAATCTATAACCCATCTGCTTATCATCATAACCAATGAAAACATATTTTTCAGCTTTAGGCTCCAACTTGTGCCTTAATTGTGATGGCACATATGCATATGCCACACATCCAAAAACTCTGCAATGATCCAAGGTAGGTCTCTTACCCCACCAAGCCTCATATGGTGTCATACCCTGCAAGGCTTTACATGGTAACCTATTGACCAAATAAGTAGCTGTATTTACAGCCTCAGCCCACAAATAATTAGGGCAATTTTTCTCCTTCATCATGGATCTTGCAAACTCAACAAGTGTTCTGTTTCTCCTTTCTGCTACCCCATTTTGTTGAGGAGAGTACCTGCAAGTAACTTCCCTTTTTATGCCTGCATTCCACAAGTAATCACTGAATTCATTAGAGAAATACTCTCCCCCTCCATCTGACCTTAGTCTTTTCAACTTATGACCTGTAATTCTTTCTGCATATGCATGATAGTGTTTAAATGTATTAAACACTTCTGACTTATCTTTGATCACATAAATAGTGATCCATCTAGTAGCATCATCAACATAAATCACATAATACCTTGACCCATTTATACTGAAATCCTTTGATGGTCCCCACACATCTGTGTGTACCAATTCAAGCTTCTCTGAATACATAAAACCATGCTTGGAGTAGGAAAGCTTATGAGCCTCACCTAATTGACATGCCTCACATTTATATGTCATATGTTGACCTGCAACATTAGGCAATCCAAGCACTGAACCATTGTTAATCAAGTCTTTAATACCTCTTTCATTGCAATGTCCAAGCCTCTTGTGCCAAAGATCTAACTCAGAGATCTTATGTCCTCCATATGTAAACAAGGCATGACCAACATTACCTTGAATCTTCAATGTGAACAATCTTCCTTCTTTCTTCCCTGAAACAATCTGTTTATAACCTTGACTAGGGTCTTCCACATATAATCCATCATTAGTGAACCTTACTTCATATCCCTTTTCAACAATTTGTCCTACACTTATCAAATTCTTAGGAATTGTAGGAACATACAAAACCTTACTCAATAAGGTGCTACCATCCTTGGCCTTCACTGATCCAATTGACTTCACATTGTGCTTTGTGTTGTCACCTGTTTGAACAACATGATTAAAAACCTTATTCTCCAAATCAGTCATCAAAGCTATATTACCACTTAGGTGATTGCTACACCCTGAGTCAATATAGAAGACTCTTTGATCTTCACTCTGCCTTTCACAAGTTGCATTCATTATCAATGTTGAATCTTCCTTTTGATCTGAAGCATAATTGTAGTAGGTGTTGTTATATTGTTGACTTTGGAAACCTCTACCTACATTTCTTCCAAAGTAACCCCTACTACCTCTGCCTCTGAAATTACCTCTTTGATTTCTGCCACCTCTTCCTCTTGCATTATAATTTTGACTATATCCATTATTACTCTGAGTATTGTGCCAACAATCATTTGCTAAGTGATTTGTCTTACCACAAATCCAGCAAGCTTTGCCTCCATCTTTGTTATTCCTGCCTCTTCCTCTACCTTTGCCACCTCCTCTTCCTCTTAGGAAGTTGGCTTGACTAGTTGTGCCTTCTTCTTCATTAGCTTGTTGCTTTCCTTTGCTATTCTTCTTCTTGTCTTTTGAGTACATTGCATGACCTGTACTTTTATCACCATCTCCTTTAACATCCTGCTCAAATGTTAGCATATGACCTAGCAACTGATTTAAATCAGGAGTGAAATGATCAAGTGATAATTCTGTAGAAAAAATTAATGGCTTCCATTTGTCATCACCTCTCAAACCTGTAAGAATTTGCCTTACCAATTTATCCTCCTCAATGTCTTCATCAACAGCTCCTAAAGCATCTGCAATGTCTTTCATCCTTGTTACATAGTCTGAAATGGATTGAGAAGCCTTCTTCTTAAAGGTGGTAAACTCTGCCCATAGGGATGCCTTCCTTGACTTGGTAGTATTCTAGAAATGCTCCTCCAAAGCATTCCAAATATCAGTTGCACTTTCAAGACCTCGAATATGAGGTAACAAGTAATATTGAGTGCCATATATATAATGCTCCTAGCTTGAGCATCTTTCTTCATCCAATTTTTCAAATCTGCTAACTCTTCCCTAGTTGGAACACTAGGATCTCTGAATTGTGGCTTCTCTTCTTCTCCTGTGATATAAGCTATTAAATCTTTGCTCATAAGATGAGCTTCCATCCTCATTGACCATGCAGGATAGTTTTCCCTATCCAATTTCTCTATCTGTAGAGAATCTCCCATCTTGTGTCCACCTGTGTATTGAAATCTTCAAGCTTTATAAATGATATATGTACCTTTGCTTCGAATTAGACTCCTTTTGTCTTTCTTGATGTTGTATGGTCTCCTCCTCAAGCTTTGCCTTCAAGCTTTCACCTTTTAGTTCTTCAAATGTTGAATTTCTTGAATCTGCAGCAGTCGGGATCCTCCTTTCTTTGATTTTGATGTCTCCTACTCTGATACCACTGATGGAGAGTGTTAATCTCCAAAAGAACAACCTACTCTTGGATTTAGAACACCTCTATATCAAGAGTAAGTCAAAACCTTCACCAAATTAGAGGTCCAATCTCCAAATTATCAAAAGTTGAAAAATTCTGTGAAGAAGATAAAACACAGAAAGTCTGCTGCACAATTTCTTCTCATTGACCTATCAAACATGTAAAGTTTTCTATGAAATTTGATATGGAGTGTCGCCTAGAAGTTGCGCACCTCCTCCAAGTTAAATCTCATCAAAAGGTTTAGTATAACTTGAGAAATCAACTTCACAAGTTACCTATGTCTAAATCTGCACTTCTCAGAAGTCGATTTTGACACCCCTAACTTCTTAACTCTAATTCTCACAATGTCGAACCCGTTTTACCAAATCCTTTTGGCTATAGATAGCTTATCTCTCAACTTAGATTTTGAACTATCATATGTGTAAAACTTTACGCTGTGCACTGAGCATTACTCATTTCTTTGGATTCGAAATCTGCGCCTGTTTCAGAGAACTGTGTACACTCATCACATATGAATGTTCCTATTAACAATTCTCATAGCCTGTTTACAATTAGACTCTGAAACTCAAGTCATAGACTCATTAACTATGAACTTAGATATCCTCAAAAGGATTTCACAAATGATCTACTACAGACGGAGCAGACACAGAAACATCGGGCACAAAAATTTTGTCATTTCTGAAGAAGACTACAACTGAATGAGAGAGAGACTTCAACTCACTTCTCATGTGTCTAATGACATTTACAACTCTTCATTCCTCTATTCCTATGCTCATACATAGTCTCTCTTTGTCTTCTCTCTATACCCCGACATTTTTCCAAAAGTATTTATAGGCAATTATGTACAAACTTTTATCAAAGCATAAGTATATGTAACCTATTTCTTAACTAATGTACATATGTGTACATGTCCTTCACTCTTGTGAATGTATCCATCTTCTTTGCTTCAAATCTTCAATTGGTGATTGGTCTGCACCAACATTTCTTGGCCTAATCCCTAGTTCTGTTGTATTGCCTAAGCTCTTGTGACTACTTGCACTAGGGCAGTGGAAGTCACACTGCTCGTGGAGTCTACCACTAACTCAATAACATTGATAGGAGCCGTTTTTGGCATAGGTGTAGGCATAGGGCAATCATGAATGAGGTGATCTCCCTGACATCAGTAGCATGGTCCCCTTGTGTTGAAGTTGAAGGTCAAGGACAAAGCATAGGAGCACATCAAAGAGGTGGACACACAAGAAGAAGGAGCACATAGGGAGCTCCAAGAAGTACATGTCAAATTTTCAAAAGGAATCCCTATAAAAATAGCGATTTTCATCACTAAAAGCCATTGTAAATACCATTTCCTATTTTTGTAACTCCATTTTTTTCAAGCCGAGGAGTCCTCAAGCTTGAGGAGTATCAGAAGTATCATCCTACCAATTTTCATAATTTTTTGACTTCGTTTGAGCCCTCAAATAAGCCCTGGAACCTAATTTTTAACTAGGCCGGACACTAGGTCTGGACAAGGCCAAAACTACTCAAAAAACTATAAAAAGAGGTAGAGAGCTCATTTTTTAGGTTAGCTTGTTAGAGAATAGAGCTTTGTAAGAGAACTCTTTTGCAATCAAAGCTTTCCATTGTTCCTCTCTTTGATCTTACCTTGTGCGCGTGTGTGTGTATGTGTGCGCATGTTTGTGTGCTTTCACTCACGCACTTCTACCTTCACTTGCTCGTGGTCTTCATACCGGTCCTCACATCTTCGTGGATTGACAAGTAAAGGAGGTGGTGCTTACGCTTGAGCTACACCAAATTTTGGCGTCGTTGCCGGGGAGAGCTTCGAGGACGAGCGTTGTGATGGTAAGATCGTAGATTTGCGACGTTGGAAGGTAAAAAAACTATCATTTTTGTTCATTTTCTGATTTTTCCTCTTCATCTTCATCATCATCACCATCTCCATCTTCTTCCATCTTCTTCATAATAGAAATTTCTTGTTTTTTAGTGCATTTTCACCATTTTCACACCATTTTTCATGCATTATTGTGTGAGAAAGAGTTAGGAGATGCAAGGGAGAGCATGCGCCTGTGTTTTTTCATGATTTTCTGCACATATGGAGCTCACCATTGCTTGGCGCTCAGGAATTTGAATTTCCCACCAAAAAACACGATAACACGATTCTAACTGAAAATCGCAATTTTCATAAAATTCAAATTAAAAAAATATATATGATTTTCTACTTCCCGCCTAAAAGCTTTTGAAAAGGACACGATTCTGAGGTCATTCTCAGAATCACGATTCTCTGGTTGTGCTCAAAATCTTGATTCTCTAAATCTCTCAAAAAGCACAATTCTGAGAAGACACAATTTTCAGTGGGCTCAAAATCGCGATTTTCACAAATCACAATTTTTAGCCAAAAACACGATTTTGTGAAAACATGCTTCTCTGTGGCTCCAAAATCACGATTTTCAAAAAACACAATTTTCATCCAAAATCGTGATTTTTCATGATTTTTTGAAAACACGATTTTCACGAAGGCACAAAATCGCGATTTTCAAAACACGATTTTCAGAACACGATTTTCAAGAACACGATTTTCAAGAACACGATTTTCAATCAAAATCGCGATTTTCTGTTCATTCTCAAAATCGCGATTTTCAGGCCAAAAAACATGATTTTGACCAAACACGATTTTCATTCAGAATCACGATTTTGTGATCATTCTCAAAATCGTGTTTTTCACGATTCTCACTCAAAATCACGTTTTTCACGATTCTCACTCAAAATCGGTTTTTCACGATTCTCACTCAAAATCGCAATTTTTATAAGAGCTCAGCATCGTGATTTTTGGACCCCCAAAAATCGCGATTTTCATTAGAGCTCAGAATCGCGATCTTCAGACCCCCAAAAATCGTGATTTTCATTCAAAATTGTGATTTCCAATGTTGTCAAAATCGTGATTTTCACACAAAATCATGATTTTTTCAAAAGGTCCTGTTTCCCTGTTTTGACCCCCAGGAGCCTGATTTGACATAACTTTTTCATCAAAAGTCCATTTTTGAGCTCTATAGCTTGTTGGAAAGCTCGTTTCGAATCCTACATGGCCTCAACTTTTTTTTTATAAGAATAATGTGTTGATTTTTAGATACGATAAATTGAAGTTGACCCTCGGGTGGGATTAGGAAACCAAGGGGGCTGCAAAGGATTTTGAGCAATACAAAGGGGAATTTTGGGACTAGAAGACAAAGCTTATGAACCTGAGGTCTAGTAGACACCTAGGCAAGGATAAACAAAGCATTAGATCTTCTAAGGCTAGTGTCAACCATACAGCTAAGTCTTGGGCACAACAACTAAGTGGTTATCCTTACGTACTAAGTTCAGACACAAGTGATTCAGAAATGTCTTTTAGCATGGGGAAACCTGTAGGGGGCTCAGGAATTGCCTACCTACAAACACCAGAAGGTCCATATAAGACACAGTTGGAGTATATTCGGACCAATTGATTAGGTGCTCGCATCTATGAGGATGGCCTGAGGCGATCAGTGGTCCAACTCAAAAATCCAGATCAACCCTTTGGACTTGAACACCCAGTAGTCAAGTTCAAAGAGGCTTCATACATTGATAAGGAAGGAACCATGTATGTGGTCACCAACCTACCAGATAGGACGATGAGTTTGGAAATATCATTCCTGAAAATGAGATAGGAGACCTAGAACAAGGAAATGTAGGACAAGGACCCCAGACTCCTAGAGGTAAGTCAGTTTTGACCAGAGTGATCACTCCAGATTGGATCCCTCAAGACAACAAGAGCATAGAACTATTCTTGAATAGAGAAACGGAGGAAGCCTTTTGGAGATTCAAGCCAGATCAACCTAGCCAATTGGGTATAGTCATCGTCTACGAATTCAAAGATCCTGAGATACTAGGCAAAGTTGTCTACCTCGATAACACATCGGAGAAAATGTTCTTGGTATCAGAGCATGATAGGCACGCATATACTTGGCAGGGTGAATTGATCTTTCCTCCACCACGATCCAATGTTTCTCATGGCCTCCAAGGAGTAGGATCATCCCACGCTCATGAAGCCCAGAGAGAAAGAACTAGAGAGAGACCTGAGGTAAGTTTTGCACACACTGTGGGCAAAAATAGATCAGGATTTGAAAATGACATGAAAGAGAGAGACATCAAGCACATAGGCAACAAAGAGATGAACATGATTTTCCATTGCCTAGACCCCGAGAGCACCCAAGAACCCTTAGACCCACTCAAGTGATCAAGGAAATGAAGAATTATTTTGACCGGATAGGAGATCCTTACGATCGTGTGGCCGAGTTCAAACAAGTGTTAAGAGCTGAATAGGTTGAGGATTTGTTCACCCAGTACGAGGCATTCGCTTTGACTCTCAAGGGCACTGCCTTAGCTTGGTTTCAACCACTGAGTAGTCGCAACTATCACAATATAGGTCAACTGCTAGATGAATTCACTGTAGAATTTTCCAAGAGTGGTATCAGGCATAACACATCATCTTTGATCCACAGCTTCAAGCAGACACCCCAAGAAACAGTGCAGGTAGAAGGTTCAGACAGTACCTAGAAAGATGCCCTGCTCCAGAGTTACCCACACCAGCCAAACAAGTGGCTTTGTTTTTAGATGGCTTACTAAGCACCAAGCTAAGATCATATGTGTACTTGAAAGAGCCTAGAAGCATAAAAGAGTGTGTGCGGACCTGCATTGGCATAGAAGACAACTTGGGTGAGGAGTTAGGACTATCCAAACTCTATAAAGGCTCTGACAATTCTGCTAGTCATACCTCCAGAGCCACCACTGAACTGGATGAGATAGCAGAGCAAGTTGCCAAGAAGCTAGGAGTTCAAAATAGACAAATACCAAGAGTCACCTCATTGAATCGGTGTTATACTTGCGGATGGACCACATGGCTAATGTATGCCCATTGCACAACCAGAACATGAGAGAAAGGAATGCTCCATATTGCACTATTGAGAGAAAATACACAAACCACACGGCTCAAGATTGTCCATACAATAGACAGGCTGTTAGATAGAATTATCAACAACCTTACCAATAGGGTAGGTATCAGAACCAATACTAACAGCCATATTATCGACCACAACAACAATATCAGGAACCATATAGGCCACAACCAGTCCTAGGAAACCAACCACCAACGCCTGCCAATGTAATTCTAGTTAATTATGCAGTGGCACAAGAGAACCTTGATAGAGCATTGGTGCCAGTGACCCCACTAATCTCAAAAAATGACTCTCATGCTCATAGTTCAGACTACTCCCATGAAGGTAGTCCACATGCTTATTACACAGAGTCACTTGAGCATAGTGAGACTTATCCATATCAATATGAGGCACCACCTATGGAACAAAATTGGGAGCTAGAATAATCCAATGTCATGTACACAAATCCTAACCCTAGGCCCCAATTGAGACAAATGAGACCACAAGTCCCTAGAGGACCATGTTTTAGGTGTCAGGGCGACCATTTCATTCGTGAATGTCCCCACTCACCAACTCTGGGACAAGGACAAAACATCACAATACAAGCCTTTTGTCTTGAGTGTGGTAAAGACCATCTCCCCAGAGATTGTCCGAGAAACCCCTCTAGTGCGCCCAAGGTCACACCCATAAATGTGGTAGGCTTAGTGGTGGATTCAAGTGCTAGTAGCAGTAATGCGGCTCCTATACAAGCTGTCACTAGAGCACAAGCATCAATAAGATAAACTAGTAGAGCAATCAGAGTCGAGTGAATCAGGAGAGCCTAGTAAGAGGAAAACAAGAACATGGAAAGATACCAGAGAGAAGGCCAATCGCAAGTGGAATAAAAAGTTATCGGAACTAGAAGAAAGTCTGAAAGAAGCGAAAACAAAAATAAATGAAGTTGCATCTCAAAGTCCCTCGCATGCCGAAACTCCATCCACTCCACTTCATCCCACCCCACCACCCGTTGTAAATAGGCCACAACCAGGCTCTGTTCTTGCAGATCCAACCCCAAAAGGCTTGTACATGATGTTCAAGGCCTACCAGACTCGACTTCAAGAAGGGCCAACAGTTGCAAACCTAGACAAGAGTTACCCTAGAGCAGATTTAGAGATTGAATGGACAAAAATGTGCATGAAAATGGTAGAAGTAGCTCAAGCTATGCTTGAGACTAGTCAAAAGTTCAATCAGACAAACTCTATCAAACTGGATTTGCATTTCCAGGGCTTACTAGAAAGATTAGAGCAGTTGGTAAAAAAACCACAAGTTTCTTTTGTTGAAGAAACACTCACGTATTTGACAAGCAAACAGGCGTAGAAAAGAAAAAAGGAGAAGCAGAATCAGAGAAAATCAAAAGCCTTAGTGGAAGGACAAATCCACGACCGTTATGTACAGTACAGAATCTCCCAGGATCAGAGTACGTTACGCCGAATCAAATTATAGAAAGAGAGAACGTGCAAAGGAATAATAGAAGGGAAGTGCAAACAAGAACGTGCTTAAGAAGAGCGTGCAGTATAAATAAGAGCACATATAGAAGAAAGAGAGAGAGAGAGAGGAGAATAGAGATAGAGAGAGAGACGAAATATAGCAGATGCGTAGAGATATAGATAGAAGACGACATAGATCGCGTATGTAGAAGAAGACGCCAGAGATCGCGTATGTATAGATGAATAACAGAACCCTGAGATATCGGGTATTCATCTGAGAGAGATGGTAATAAGAAACTACTCAGTATAGGAGAGTTTCTGTAGCTTGAGCAAGAAGAGGCCAAGCTCACTTGTACACATCTTCTCTAATAGAAAACACATGTTCATGTGGATGTTTGTGTGTACTGTTTTGTATGCGGAAGAAACAGAGTATGTTTTAAAGTAAGTTAACAGTTAACGTTTTCTCAGTAATCGCATTTTCGGTCAGTTGCAGTTCTTATTGTAAAAGTATTTTTCCGGTAGAAGAACGAAGTAGATCTCATAGAGTAATGCAAAGTTTTGTGTGAGAGATAGCTCATTCTGTAGCTAGACATCTCTACTTTTAGTTGATTAAGGTTTCCGGTGAAAAAGATATCTATACACAGTACAAAGTGTGACCGGAAAGAGGCTGTTTGAACTAGTGGAGTTTTTCTTTAAACTTCAGAAAGTGTTCAGTAAGTTAAGGAAGCTTTTGCGTCACTTCCTTACTTCATGTATGTTTACTTGAAGTAATTATAAATAGATTTGAAGTTCATTCCGGTACAATTCCGGTACGATTACGGTGTCAGTCCAGTGACAGTCTGGTGAAGTTTTGGTGAAATTTCTTCCAGTGAATTTAGAGCGCAGTCTTATATGTTGAGCGCTATACTTCGCTAAGCTATTGGTTGATTACAGAAGTGTTCTGAATCACTCTAGCTTAGTTCTTCTTGGGCTGGCGATTTCCGCAGGCTTACTAAGGTTCAGCCTTCGTCGCGTCGACAAGGAGTGGTATCAGAGTAAAGAAAGTATACCACATTTCCGCAACAGTGGTATCAAAGCTAGGCGTATCTAATCAGAGCCAGAGCTAGGCGTATCTAATCAGAGTCAGAGCTAGGCGTATCTAATCAGAGCCAGAGCCAGGCATATCTAATCAGAGCCCAGAGTATTCACCATTATTGGAAACAAGAGCCGGTTAACCATAACGAGTGGAACCAGAACGAGAAAGATTCTGAAGAGCAGAAAAGATTCTCAAAAGCTCACCGGAAGTAACAGAAACAAGAAGATCATGACAGACCACGTTACTATTGATAAGTTGGACAGAGATAATTATCCTGCATGGGTAATGCATGGAAGCCTCACTTATGAGTAAGGACTTAATGATGTACGTGACCGGAGAAGAAAAGAAGCCGACTTTTGAAGATGATAGTCAATCAGAAAAAGAAGAATTAGAAGCCTTGAAGCTGTGGCAGAAGAAAGATGCAACGGCAAGAGCCTACATCTATAATACCGTAACAGATCATCTACTACCGCATATTAGAGGTCTGGAGAAAGCAGAGGACATATGGAGTGCATTGGAAGATCATTTCCAAAATACTACAAAAGCCAGGAAGGCTAGTTTATGGTCCGAGTTTACGACATTCAGAAAGAAGTCGAGTCAAAGCATAACTGACTATGTCACTAAAATGAAGGATCTAGCAGATAGTCTTGGATCCATAAATGAGGAAGTGGAAGATCATAGATTGATAGCGCAAGTTCTCACAGGATTAAGAGGAGATGAAAGGTGGAAACCTTTTGTATTATCAACTGAACTTTCTTTAAATCATTTTGTGCCAGATTTAAATCAGTTGCTTGGTTTGATGCTCACATATGAGCAAGACCTGAAAGGAGATGCAGATAAAGGACAAAGCTCTGCAATGTATATGAAGAACAAAAAGAAAGAAAAAGGTAAGACAAAAGACGAAGAAGAGTCGAGTTCTCAGGCCTATTACGCAAGAGGTAAAGGCACTGGCAGAGGAAGAGCAAGAGGCTTTGGAAGAGGAAGAAGTAGCCAGAATACCAACAAGAAGGCTTGCTGGATCTGTGGACTCAGTAATCATTTGGCTCATGATTGCTGGCACAATCAACAAGGATCAAATCAAAATCAAAACAGTAATAGCAGAGGCAGAAGCGGAAGATATCAAAGAGGAAGACAAAATCAAAGAGGAGGCTATGGTAGAGGTGGAGTAAGAAGTTGGGGACAGAATCAATCCTACAACACCACCTACAACAACGACGCAAACGACACGCAGAATGAAAGTCATACATCGTTGATGATGAACTCTATTAGCACATCGGAAAACGAAGACCTAAAGGTTTTTTACATTGATTCTGGATGCTCTAATCATCTGTCAGGAAATATAGAACTGATGTCAGAACTAGAAAAAGGTAGTTCTAGTCACACTGTTCAAACAGGTGACAATAGGAGACATAGCGCACACTCAATTGGAAAAGTGAAATGCAAGAGTGGAGCAGATTTGCTAACCAATGTTTTGTATGTTCCAACAATACCGAAAAATTTGATTAGCATGGGACAGATAGTTGAGAAAGGTCTCCAAGTCAGATTTACAAATAAAGGTGTATTTGTAGAAGATCCCGAGAACGGATACAATCAGATCGTTTCTGGAAAGAAAGAAGGAAGACTCTTTACTTTAAGAGTACAAGGGAACATTGGCCAAGCGTTGCTCACACATGGAGAAAAGGTAATTATAGAACTTGATTTATGGCATAAGAGATTGGGTCATTTCAATGAAAAAGGCATTAAAGCTATGATAACGAATGAGTCAGTATTGGGATTACCAAATATACAGAATCAACATATGATTCACAAGTGTGAAGCATGTGAGTTGGGAAAAGCCCAAAAGTTACCTTTCCAGAAGAAAGGATTCAAACATGATGAAGTACTCGAGCTTATTCATACAGATGTATGGGGGCCAACGAAAGAAGGATCAATCAGCGAATCAAGGTACTATGTTTTATTCATTGATGATGCAACAAGGTGGATAACTCTTTATGTTTTGAAAGAGAAATCAGAAGTATTTGGAGCTTTCAGGCATTTTCATGCATATGCTGAAAGACTTACCGGATGAAAACTTAAAAGACTGAGGTCTGATGGAGGGGGAGAATACTTCTCCTGAGAATCAATGACTATCTTTGGAATGCAGGTATTAAGAGAGAAATAACCTGTAGATATACACCACAACAAAATGGAGTAGCAGAAAGAAGGAACCGAGTTCTAGTTGAATTTGCATGAGCCATGCTAAATATAAAAGATTGTCCAAATTATCTTTGGGCTGAAGTTGTAAACACAGCTACATACTTGGTAAACAGATTACCATGTACAGCATTGAAAGGAATGACCCTTTATGAAGCATGGTGGGGAAAGAAGCCAACACTTGATCACTACAAAGTGTTTGGATCAGTAGCGTATGCTTATGTACCGTCTCAACTCAGACATAAGCTTGAACCGAAAGCAGAGAAATATGTGTTCGTTGGATACGATGAAAAACAGATGGGTTATAGATTATGGAGTCCTCTAACGAAATAGTTTATTGTTTCTAGAGATGTTACATTTGATGAACAGAAAAGTTGGTATGCAGATCGAAGTCATACGACTGAAGAATTTGAAGAAGAAATAAGGAGAAGAGAGAAAGGGAAATCAATTGTGCAGGTGAACAGAGATGAAAATCATATGAAGGCAAGTACGTCCAGGAACGGATCAGGTATGAGAAATGAAGACAATGAAGAAGTGCATTCAGATACATATGAAGAGTTTGAACCAAGAAGGTCAAACAGGAATAGAAGACAACCAGAAAGGTATTCATATGATACCTCATACATAACTCAGAAAGACTATGCATATATGGTCAAAGATGATGAAGAACCACAGAGCTATGATGAAGCAAAAGGCAACAAGCAATAGGAAGAAGCAATGGAAGAAGAAATCAGCGCACTGGAAGAGAACAAGACATGGGAACTTGTTCCGAAACCAAATGGTAAGAAAGTAATTGGAAATAAATGGGTTTTCAAAATAAAGAAATTTGCAGATGGAAGGATAGCCAGATACAAAGCGAGGCTGGTGGTCAAAGGCTATGCCCAGACGCATGGTATAGATTATGACGAGACGTTTAGTCTGGTGGCAAGGATGTCAACCATAAGGACAGTGATTGCTGTAGCAGCATCGAAAGGATGGAAGCTAAGTCAGCTAGATATAAAGAACGCATTTCTGAATGGATACATTTCTGATGAAGTGTACATGGAACAACTTGAAGGATTTGAAAATTCCAGAAACCCAAACTTCGTTTGCAGGTTAAGAAAAGCACTTTATGGACTGAAGCAAGCTCCAAGAGCTTGGAATTACAGACTTGTGAAATATCTAAATGAACTTGGATACCAAAGTTCGAAGGCAGACGCAAGTCTACTTATAAAGAGAACAGAAGAAGGAATGATCTACATTTGTATTTATGTAGACGACTTAATAATCACAGGAACATTAGATGAAGGGATTACAGAAGTAAAGAAACTACTCGAAAGAGAGTTCAAGATTAGTGACCTAGGAAAGTTGTCATACTTTCTAGGAATGGAAATCACATACACAGATCATGGTGTATATGTGACACAAGAAAGGTATCTCCTAAACTTACTGAAGAAGTTTAATATGGAGAATTGCAGAGAAGCTTCAACACCGCTTGAAGTAAATCATAAACTCAGCAGATACAGTGGAGCAGAGTTTAAAGATATGAAGAAATATCAGTCATTTGTAGGAAGTTTAATTTATGCTAGACTAACAAGACCGGATCTTAGTTATGCAGTGGGAGTTCTCTCACAATTCATGCATTGTCCGACAGATCAACATTGGGTTGCAGGACAAAGAGTTCTTAGATATATTAAAAGAACTGTAAAAGAAGGATTATATTATCCTTTTACGTCCGACATAAAGCTCAGAGCATACAGTGACTCAGACTGGGCTGGAAGTCAAGATGACAGAAGATCAACACACGGGTATATGATATACCTAGGAGATAAGCTGGTTAGCTGGTGTTCAAAGAAGCAACACACAGTAGCGTTATCGTCAGCAGCTAAAGAAATAATATGGATGCAGACCTTGTTCAAAAACATGGGTATTGATCAAGGTATACCTATCATACATGGAGATAATATGAGCTCTCTATATGTTGCAGCAAACCCAGTATTTCATGCAAGAACAAAGCACATAGAAATTCAATATCATTTCCTGAGGGAAAAGGTAATGGAGAAGGAGCTAGAAATTGTATACACTCCGACAAAGGATCAGATTGCAGATATGTTAACAAAGAGTTTGGATGGAACGAAGACAAACAGATTCAAAGAAATGGCAGGTATAAAAGAAAGAAAAATATATGAAAGACCGGAAGAAGTCAAATTAGTGATTGAGGGGGAGCTGTTGAAGAAACACTCACGAATTTGACAAGCAAACAGGCGTAGAAAAGAAAAAAGGAGAAGCAGAATCAGAGAAAATCAAAAGCCTTAGTGGAAGGACAAATCCACGACCGTTATGTACAGTACAGAATCTCCCAGGATCAGAGTACGTTACGCCGAATCAAATTATACAAAGAGAGAACGTGCAAAGGAATAATAGAAGGGAAGTGCGAACAAGAACGTGCTTAAGAAGAGCGTGCAGTATAAATGAGAGCACATATAGAAGAAAGAGAGAGAGAGAGGAGAATAGAGATAGAGAGAGAGACGAAATATAGCAGATGCGCAGAGATATAGATAGAAGACGCCATAGATCGCGTATGTAGAAGAAGACGCCAGAGATCGCGTATGTATAGATGAATAACAGAACCATGAGATATCGGGTATTCATCTGAGAGAGATGGTAATTATAAATAGATTTGAAGTTCATTCCGGTACGATTACGGTGTCAGTCCAGTGACAGTCTAGTGAAGTTTTGGTGAAATTTCTTCCAGTGAATTTAGAGCGCAGTCTTATATGTTGAGCGCTAGACTTCGCTAAGCTATTGGTTGATTACAGAAGTGTTCTGAATCACTCTAGCTTAGTTCGTCTTGGGCGTGGCGATTTCCGCAGGCTTACTAAGGTTCAGCCTTCGTCGCGTCGACAAGGAGTGGTATCAGAGTAAAGAAAGTATACCACATTTCCGCAACAGTGGTATCAGAGCTAGGCGTATCTAATCAGAGCCAGAGCTAGGCGTATCTAATCAGAGTCAGAGCTAGGCGTATCTAATCAGAGCCAGAGCCAGGCATATCTAATCAGAGCCCAGAGTATTCACCATTATTGGAAATAAGAGCCGGTTAACCATAACGAGTGGAACCAGAACGAGAAAGATTCTGAAGAGCAGAAAAGATTCTCAAAAGCTCACCAGAAGTAACAGAAACAAGAAGATCATGACAGACCACGTTACTATTGATAAGTTGGACAGAGATAATTATCCCGCATGGGTAATGGGCATGGAAGCCTTACTTATGAGTAAGGACTTAATTATGTACGTGACCGGAGAAGAAAAGAAGCCGACTTTTGAAGATGATAGTCAACCGAAAAAAGAAGAATTAGAAGCCTTGAAGCTGTGGCAGAAGAAAGATGCAACGGCAAGAGCCTACATCTATAATACCGTAACAGATCATCTACTACCGCATATTAGAGGTCTGGAGAAAGCAGAGGACATATGGAGTGCATTGGAAGATCATTTCCAAAATACTACAAAAGCCAGGAAGGCTAGTTTATGGTCCGAGTTTACGACATTCAGAAAGAAGTCGAGTCAAAGCATAACTGACTATGTCACTAAAATGAAGGATCTAGCAGATAGTCTTGGATCCATAAATGAGGAAGTCGAAGATCATAGATTGATAGCGCAAGTTCTCACAGGATTAAGAGGAGATGAAAGGTGGAAACCTTTTGTATTATCAATTGAACTTTCTTTAAATCATTTTGTGCCAGATTTAAATCAGTTGCTCGGTTTGATGGTCACATATGAGCAAGACCTGAAAGGAGATGCAGATAAAGGAAAAAGCTCTGCAATGTATATGAAGAACAAAAAGAAAGAAAAAGGTAAGACAAAAGACGAAGAAGAGTCGAGTTCTCAGGCCTATTACGCAAGAGGTAAAGGCACTGGCAGAGGAAGAGCAAGAGGCTTTGGAAGATGAAGAAGTAGCCAGAATACCAACAAGAAGGCTTGCTGGATCTGTGGACTCAGTAATGATTTGGCTCATGATTGCTGGCACAATCAACAAGGATCAAATCAAAATCAAAACAGTAATAGCAGAGGCAGAAGCGGAAGATATCAAAGAGGAAGACAAAATCAAAGAGGAGGCTATGGTAGAGGTGGAGTAAGAAGTTGGGGACAGAATCAATCCTACAACACCACCTACAACAACTACGCAAACGACACGCAGAATGAAAGTCATACATCATTGATGATGAACTCTATCAGCACATCGGAAAACGAAGACCTAAAGGTATTTTACATTGATTCTGGATGCTCTAATCATCTGTCAGGAAATATAGAACTGATGTCAGAACTAGAAAAAGGTAGTTCTAGTCACACTGTTCAAACAGGTGACAATACGAGACATAGCGTACACTCAATTGGAAAAGTGAAATGCAAGAGTGGAGCAGATTTGCTAACCAATGTTTTGTATGTTCCAACAATACCGAAAAATTTGATTAGCATGGGACAGATAGTTGAGAAAGGTCTCCAAGTCAGATTTACAAATAAAGGTGTATTTGTAGAAGATCCCGAGAACGGATACAATCAGATCGTTTCTGGAAAGAAAGAAGGAAGAATCTTTACTTTAAGAGTACGAGGGAACATTGGCCAAGCGTTGCTCACACATGGAGAAAAGGTAATTACAGAACTTGATTTATGGCATAAGAGATTGGGTCATTTCAATGAAAAAGGAATTAAAGCTATGATAATGAATCAGTCAGTATTGGGATTCCAAATATACAGAATCAACATATGATTCACAAGTGTGAAGCATGTCAGTTGGGAAAAGCCCACAGGTTACCTTTCCAGAAGAAAGGATTCAAACATGATGAAGTACTCGAGCTTATTCATACAGATGTATGGGGGCCAACGAAAGAAGGATCAATCAGCGGATCAAGGTACTATGTTTTATTCATTGATGATGCAACAAGGTGGATAACTCTTTATGTTTTGAAAGAGAAATCAGAAGTATTTGGAGCTTTCAGGCATTTTCATGCATATGCTGAAAGACTTACCGGACGAAAACTTAAAAGACTCAGTTCTGATGGAGGGAGAGAATACTTCTCCCGAGAATTCAATGACTATCTTTGGAATGCAGGTATTAAGAGAGAAATAACCTGCGGATATACACCACAACAAAATGGAGTAGCAGAAAGAAGGAACCGAGTTCTAGTTGAATTTGCACGAGCCATGCTAAATGAAAAAGATTGTCCAAATTATCTTTGGGCTGAAGTTGTAAACACAGCTACATACTTGGTAAACAGATTACCATGTACAGCATTGAAAGGAATGACCCCTTATGAAGCATGGTGGGGAAAGAAGCCAACACTTGATCACTGCAAAGTGTTTGGATCAGTAGCGTATGCTTATGTACCGTCTCAACTCAGACATAAGCTTGAACCGAAAGCAGAGAAATATGTGTTCGTTGGATATGATGAAAAATAGATGGGTTATAGATTATGGAGTCCTCTAACGAAATAGTTTATTGTTTCTAGAGATGTTACATTTGATGAACAAAAAAGTTGGTATGCAGATCAAAGTCATACGACTGAAGAATTTGAAGAAGAAATAAGGAGAAGAGAGAAAGGGAAATCAATTGTGCAGGTGAACAGAGATGAAAATCATATGCAGGCAAGTACGTCCAAGAACGGATCAGGTATGAGAAATGAAGACAATGAAGAAGTGCATTCAGATACATATGAAGAGTTTGAACCAAGAAGGTCAAACAGGAATAGAAGACAACCAGAAAGGTATTCATATGATACCTCATACATAACTCAGAAAGACTATGCATATATGGTCAAAGATGATGAAGAACCACAGAGCTATGATGAAGCAAAAGGCAACAAGCAATGGGAAGAAGCAATGGAAGAAGAAATCAGCGCACTGGAAGAGAACAAGACATGGGATCTTAAATGGGTTTTCAAAATAAAGAAATTTGCAGATGGAAGGATAGCCAGATACAAAGCGAGGCTGGTGGTCAAAGGCTATGTCCAAACGCATGGTATAGATTATGACGAGACGTTTAGTCCGGTGGCAAGGATGTCAACCATAAGGACAGTGATTGCTGTAGCAGCATCGAAAGGATGGAAGCTAAGTCAGCTAGATATAAACAACGCATTTCTGAATGGATACATTTCTGATGAAGTGTACATGGAACAACCTGAAGGATTTGAAAATTCCAAAAACCCAAACTTCGTTTGCAGGTTAAGAAAAGCACTTTATGGACTGAAGCAAGTTCCAAGAGCTTGAATTATAGACTTGTGAAATATCTAAATGAACTTGGATACCAAAGTTCGAAGGCAGACGCAAGTCTACTTATAAAGAGAACAGAAGAAGGAATGATCTACATTTGTATTTATGTAGACGACTTAATAATCACAGGAACATCAGATGAAGGGATTACAGAAGTAAAGAAACTACTCGAAAGAGAGTTCAAGATTAGTGACCTAGGAAAGTTGTCATACTTTCTAGGAATGGAAATCACATACACAGATCATGGTGTATATGTGACACAAGAAAGGTATCTCCTAAACTTACTGAAGAAGTTTAATATGGAGAATTGCAGAGAAGCTTCAACACCGCTTGAAGTAAATCATAAACTCAGCAGATACAGTGGAGCAGAGTTTAAAGATATGAAGAAATATCAGTCATTAGTAGGAAGTTTAATTTATGCTACACTAACAAGACCGGATCTTAGTTATGCAGTGGGAGTTCTCTCACAGTTCATGCATTGTCCGACAGATCAACATTGGGTTGCAGGACAAAGAGTTCTTAGATATATTAAAAGAACTGTAAAAGAAGGATTATATTATCCTTTTACGTCCGACATAAAGCTCAGAGCATACAATGACTCAGACTGGGCTAGAAGTCAAGATGACAGAAGATCAACACACGGGTATATGATATACCTAGGAGATAAGCTGGTTAGTTGGTGTTCAAAGAAGCAACACACAGTAGCGTTATCGTCAACAGAAGCAGAGTATAAAGGACTTGTAGAAGCAGCTAAAGAAATAATATGGATGCAGACCTTGTTCAAAAACATGGGTATTGATCAAGGTATACCTATCATACATGGAGATAATATGAGCTCTCTATATCTTGCAGCAAACCCAGTATTTCATGCAAGAACAAAGCACATAGAAATTCAATATCATTTCCTGAGGGAAAAGGTAATGGAGAAGGAGCTAGAAATTGTATACACTCCGACAAAGGATCAGATTGCAGATATGTTAACAAAGAGTTTGGATGGAACGAAGACAAACAGATTCAAAGAAATGGCAGGTATAAAAGAAAGAAAAATATATGAAAGACCGGAAGAAGTCAAATTAGTGATTGAGGGGGAGCTGTTGAAGAAACACTCACGAATTTGACAAGCAAGCAGGCGTAGAAAAGAAAAAAGGAGAAGCAGAATCAGAGAAAATCAAAAGCCTTAGTGGAAGGACGAATCCACGACCGTTATGTACAGTAGAGAATCTCCCAGGATCAGAGTACGTTACGCCGAATCAAATTATACAAAGAGAGAACATGCAAAGGAATAATAAAAGGGAAGTGCGAACAAGAACGTGCTTAAGAGGAGCGTGCAGTATAAATAAGAGCACATATAGAAGAAAGAGAGAGAGAGAGGAGAATAGAGATAGAGAGAGAGATGAAATATAGCAGATGCGCAGAGATATAGATAGAAGACGCCATAGATCGCGTATGTAGAAGAAGACGCCAGAGATCGCGTATGTATAGATGAATAACAGAACCATGAGATATCGGGTATTCATCTGAGAGAGATGGTAATAAGAAACTACTCAGTATAGGAGAGTTTCTGTAGCTTGAGCAAGAAGAGGCCAAGCTCACTTGTACACATCTTCTCTAATAGAAAACACATGTTCATGTGGATGTTTGTGCGTACTGTTTTGTATGCGGAAGAAACAGAGTATGTTTTAAAGTTAGTTAACAGTTAACGTTTTCTCAGTAACCGCATTTTCGCTCAGTTGCAGTTCTTACTGTAAAAGTATTTTTCCGGTAGAAGAACGAAGTAGATCTCATAGAGTAATGCGAAGTTTTGTGTGAGAGATAGCTCATTCTGTAGCTAGACATCTCTACTTTTAGTTGATTAAGGTTTCCGGTGAAAAAGATATATATACACAGTACAAAGTGTGATCGGAAAGAGGCTGTCTGAACTAGTGGAGTTTTTCTTTAAACTTCAGAAAGTGTTCAGTAAGTTAAGGAAGCTTTTGCGTCACTTCCTTACTTCATGTATGTTTACTTGAAGTAATTATAAATAGATTTGAAGTTCATTCCGGTATAATTCCGGTACGATTACGGTGTCATTCTAGTGACAGTCTAGTGAAGTTTTGGTGAAATTTCTTCCAGTGAATTTAGAGCGCAGTCTTATATGTTGAGCGCTAGACTTTGCTAAGCTATTGGTTGATTACAGAAGTGTTCTGAATCACTCTAGCTTAGTTCTTCTTGGGCGTGGCGATTTTCGCAGGCTTACTAAGGTTCAGCCTTCGTCGCGTCGACAAGGAGTGGTATCAGAGTAAAGAAAGTATACCACATTTCCGCAACATCTTTACCTCCACCAGCTCAACCAGTTGTTGAGAGAGGAATCTCACCACCAATGGGAGCTTATGTTCCTAATACCACGGATGTTGGAATACTTCCTTCAATTCAGGAGCACCCTCAAGAGTTCTTGTGGGAAATACAAGAAGAGAAATGGGCCAAGGAGAAGGGTAATCCTCCTCCTATTCCAGAGATTGATGATCTTCATGATCAATTTCCCCAAGACATTTTGTCTATCTATGGAGACCAAATAGAGCAACAAGAAGATGAAAGATTACATTTTGAATCTAATTCTTTACAAGAGTTGCCACAATTCCCAGGCCCATGGGAATCTGAATCTCTTTAGATCAGAGCTCCCACGATACTGGTAAGACATGAAGACTCAGTGGTCCCAAGGAACACTGATGTCGTGAAGAACACTAAGGTTCAATGTCATCTCACTGTAGAAGAGCTACTCAAAGCAAAACCTGAGCTATGGAATTATGTGAAGGATCAGGTCCCAGAACTTGATTCCAATATGCCAAAAGGAGGCTCTAACCAGAAAGTACCAGAGATACCTCTAGACAAAATAGGGGACATGAGTGAAGGTGAAGAAGGTAATACTTATCTCCATTCAAGAATGCATTTTTTATATCCAATTGACTTAGGGTCCATCCTTTTGAAGCTGCAATAGCAATGATTGTCCTTATAGTTGACATCTTAGCTACAGGACTGAATGTCTCATCATAATCTATGCCATAAGTCTGGGCATAGCCTTTCACCACCAGTCTAGCTTTGTATCTGGCTATACTTCCATCTGCAAGCTTCTTCACTTTATAAACCCATTTATTTCCAATTACTTTCTTACCATTTGGTTTAGGAACAAGTTCCCATGTCTTGTTCTCCTCCAGTGCATTGAACTCTTCCTTCATTGCTTCTTCCCATTGTTTCTTACCTTTAGCTTCATCATAGTTCTGAGGTTCTTCATCATCTTTCACCATATATGCATAGTTCTTCTGAGTTATGTAAGAAGTATCATAAGAATACCTTTTTGGTTGTCTTCTAGTCCTGCTTGAACTTCTTGGTTCACATTCTTCATAAGTATCTGGATACACTTCTTCATCAAATATTGGAGCTTCTTCATTTCTTCTTGTTAATCCACTTGTGGATGTACTTGCTTGCATATAGTCTTCATCTCTATTTACCTGCACAATTGATTTACCTTTCTCACATCTTCTTACCTCTTCTTCAAATTCTTCAGCTGTATGACTTTGATCTGCATACCAACTTTTCTGTTCATCAAATGTAACATTTCTAGAAACAAGAAATTGTTTGGTTAGAGGATTCCACAACCTGTAACCCATCTGCTTTTCATCATAACCAATGAACACATATTTTGCTGCCTTTGGTTCAAGTTTATGCCTAAGTTGTGATGGCACATAAGCATATGCAATTGATCCAAACACTCTACAATGATCTAGTGTTGGTTTCTTACCCCACCAAGCTTCATATGGAGTCATTCCATTCAGAGCTGCACATGGTAATCTATTCACAAGATATGTAGCTGTATTTACAGCCTCAGCCCAAAGATAATTTGGACAGCTCTTCTCCTTTAGCATAGCTCTAGCAAACTCAACCAAAGTCCTGTTCCTTCTTTCTGCTACACCATTTTGTTGTGGTGTATACCTGCAAGTTATTTCTCTCTTAATACCTGCATTCCAAAGATAATCATTGAACTATTGGGAGAAATATTCTCCCCCTCCATCAGACCTCAGTCTCTTAAGCTTTTGACCTGTGACTCTCTCTGCATATGCATGAAAATGCTTGAAGGCTCCAAACACTTCTGATCTTTCCTTCAAAACATATAATGTTATCCATCTTGTAGCATCATCAATGAAAAGAACATAATACCTTGAGCCACTGATAGATCCTTCTTTTGTTGGTCCCCATACATCTGTATGAATGAGCTCAAGTACTCCATCATGTTTGAATCCTTTCTTTTGAAATGGTAACCTGTGTGCTTTACCCATTTGACATGCTTCACATTTATAAATCATATGTTGACTTTGCACATTTGGTAATCCTAGTACAGACTGATTAGCAACCATAGCTTTAATTCCTCTTTCATTGAAATGACCTAATCTCTTATGCCAGAGATCAAGTTCTGTAATCACTCCTTCACCATGTGTAAGCAAAGCTTGACCAATGTTTCCTTGCACTCTTAAAGTAAAGAGTCTACCTTCTTTCTTACCAGAGACAATCTGATTATATCCATTCTCTGGATCTTCCACAAATACTCCTTCATTTGTAAACCTGACTTGAAAACCTTTTTCAACTATCTGTCCCACACTAATCAAGTTTTTAGGTATTGTAGGAACATACAAAACATTGGTTAGCAAATCTGCTCCACTCTTGCATTTCACTTTTCCAATTGAATGTACACTATGTCTTGTATTATCACCAGTTTGAACTGTGTGACTCGAAATACCTTTTTCCAATTCTGACATCAATTCTATGTTTCCTGACAAATGATTAGAACATCCAGAGTCAATGTAAAATACCTTTAGATCTTCTTTATCTGATGTGTTGATTGAGTTCATCATCAATTATGTATGACTTTCATTCTGTGTGTCATTTGCATAGTTGTAGTAGGTGGTGTTGTAGGATTGATTCTGTCCCCAACTTCTTCCTCCACCTCTACCGTAGCCTCCTCTTTGACTTTGTCTACCTCTCTGAAAATTACTTTGATATCTTCCACCTCGACCTCTGCTATTGTTGTTTTGATTCTGGTTTGATCCTTGTTGATTGTGCCAACAGTCATGAGCCAAATGATTACTCAATCCACAGATCCAGCAAGCCTTCTTGTTGTTATTTTTATTACCTCTTCCTCTTCCAAAACCTCTTGCTCTTCCTCTGCCAGTGCCTTTACCTCTTGAATAATAAACTTGAGAAGTTGACTCTTCTTCATCCTTTGCTTTACCTTTATCTCCTTTCTTCTTGTTCTTCATGTACATTGCAGAACTTTGTCCTTTATCTCCATCTCCCTTCAAGTCTTTCTCATATGTGAGCATCAAACCAAGCAACTGGTTCAAATCTGGAACATAATGATTTAATGAAAGTTCTGTTGATAAGACAAAAGGTTTCCACCTTTCATCTCCTCTCAAACCTGCAAGTCGTTGAGCAATCAATCTGTGATCTTCAACATCTTCATCTATGGATCCAAGACTATCTGCTAAATCCTTCATCTTAGTGACATAATCACTAATGGTTTGACTTGGCTTCTTCTTGAATGTTGTAAACTCTGACCATAGACTTGCTTTCCTTGCTTTAGTAGTGCTTTGGAAATGATACTCCAATGCATTCCATATATCTTCAGATGATTCCAATCCTCTGATGTGTGGTAGCAAATGATCAGAGATTGTATTGTAGATGTAGGCTTTTGCACTTGCATCCTTCTTCTGCCAATGCTTTAAAGCATCAAGTTCTTCTTTCTTTGGTCGGCTTTCATCTTCAAATACTGGTTTCTCTTCTTCACCTGTAACATATATCATGAGATCCTTACTCATAAGTAAGGCTTCCATTCTCATTACCCATGCGGGGTAATTATCTCTGTCCAGTTTGTCAATGGAGATATGATCTTCCATAGTTCTTTTCTTCTGCTGCAACCTGTGAGCTTAAAGGATAAAGGATAATACCTTTTGAAGTTCTTTGTGTATGAGGATACTTTTGAAGTAACCTTTTGATGCCTTGTGTCTTCAAATGCTTCACCTTTCAAACTTTAATGGAAAACTTTTACAAAGCTTCTCGTACCTTTGTCGTCTTCTGCTCTCGAGAATCTTTCTGCTCTGATACCACTTGTTTTTTTTTTAATATAAAGGAAGTTCGGCAATAGCCTACTCTCCCGGACTTGAATTAAATTAAGAAACAAAGGTACAATAGAAGGGGACTAGTGCCCACGGGACCCCCCGAATCCCACAAAGCAGGGGAAGCTAGGTTGATTCCTAGGTTGCTTTACAAAGAAGGTTGATCACCCTCTCGTCACCCTCATGCGGGACCCACTTGGGTTTGAGCTTGTTGTTGATCAAGAGGAGGATTTGGTGGTGCCTGAAGGGGGGGGGACTTCTTACTGTTGAAAATCCTTTTGCCAAGGAGGAAAAGCGATTTTTCAATCAACCACTCCCTGGGGGGGTCGCCGAAGTTGAGAGCACACCGCTCCCGCCAAATTTTCCACAGGACTTCCCCTCTGATTGCGTTCCAGAGAGCCGCAGAACATCCTATCGCTTCTCCCAAAAGGACTTGTTTCCAACTAAGCTGTTTCTGAATTCTGATTTTCAGTCCAACCGTCTGCCAGATTCTGTAGGAGTTGGGGCAAGTAAGGAAGATGTGTGGGACATCTTCGATAGCACGGTGGCAGCGCTTACACCACGGAGGGATCCCACAAATTTTGCTTGCTTTATGGTTAGTCCAAATTCCTCAATGAAGAATTTGCCATAAGAGGACAGACTTCTTAATCTCTATAAGTGGGTGCCAGATACCCATGAATTTCATGTCCCACCGAAGCCGCGTCCAAGACAGGCACCACTTCTTGTTGAGGCTGATCTGGATGTCAGTCGTTTCTTTGATGTTCGGGATTTTGAGTAGGCTATTTCCATTGTGCCATTTTAGACCACGCGCGTTCGGAGTATCATGTCCCATTAGAAGGCGAGTTTTGTGACGCTCCCAAGCGAGGCATCTGCTTTGCAAGGTGTTCCATTCTTCGTAGGAGATGTTTATGCGGGGGTCGATATCCTCGTAGTTGATCCAGCTGTTGGTGTCTTGTTTCCAGAGGTGTTTCCATTTTTTGAATCCTTTGTTCCATAACTTCTTGGCATTTTGAATGTTCCACGACTCCACCCTCCGGATGCCATGTATCGGAAACCAGATAGAGTCGTTTTGTCTGATTCCAGCCGCCCACTTCCAGTCTTCACTAATTCTTGTGAAGCTTTTGACTTTGTTCCAGCCCTTCCAAAGGGAGCACACGAGATTGGAGCCTTTCGGGATGACGGGGATCGGGGAGAATAGCAGGGTCATGATGTCTAGATTCTTCCAGTTCGGGTGCCCCGTGAGGGCCAACTCATGCTTGTTTCTGAAGATCAGCTTGGCCCACGAGGCCTCCCTATTGCACCAAGCCTTGATCATCCATTTGGCTGCCAGTTTGTTGGCCATACACCCAATGTCTAGGATACCCAGCCCCCCGCTATCTCTAGGGCTGGTGCAGATGGCCCATTTGATTTTTGGCACCCCCCTTCTGTTATGATCACCCGTCCAAAGAAAGTTTCTACAAATACTATTCAGTTTGGACAGGCCTTGCTCGTTCGGTCTCCAGCATGAGAGGAAATAGATGGTAGAAGAGAGGAGGAACGTGTTGATAACCATCGCGCGTCCAGCAAGATTGATTTGCATACCTCTCCAATAGTTGAGCTTGTTTTCGAGTTTGGCCATCACCCAACTCCATCGCTGCTCCATAGAGACGCCAAACCCCAAGGGGATTCCAAGAAGGCGAAAGATTTGGCCCTGCGGAATGATTTGACAGCCATGATCAGTGAGAAGGCCAGGGTGATGGCCCACTATAGCCCTGAAGGCGGTCTTAGAGTGGTTGATTTTGGATCCAGAGGCATCACAGAAGGTAGCAAGACACCTCCAGAAAGTCTCCAGGCTCGTATTATCATTGTGAACGAACGCGTTCATATCATCGGCAAAAAGTCTCATGATGATTTGTCCGTGGTCGTGAGGCAGCCGGAGGCCTTTGATACTGCCAGCCTCCACATGATGTGTCACCAGTCTGCTCAGCCCCTCAGTGGCGACGGCAAAGAGAAGGGGGGCCAGAGGGCACCCTTGTCTAATAGACCTTTTAAGGTGAATTGTCTTCGAAAGTTTGCCGTTAACGTTAATTTGGGTCGTTGCGTTTCTGAGAAGGGTCGCGATCATCTTGGTGAATTTCTGACTACATCCGAGATCTAGGAGCGACTGTTGAATATAGTCCCATTCTAGCCTGTCGTAGGCTTTGTCAAAATCGATCTTGAGGAAGACCACATCTTGGTTAGACTCATTTGCAAATTGAATGCCTTCCCAAATATCCATAATGGTTTCCAGGATAGACCTGCCTTTGATGAAACCTTTTTGGTCCTCACTAAGCCAAGATCTCAGGTGGCACGAGAGTCTGTTGGCGATGACTTTGGCGATGATCTTGTAACCAGTTTGGAGCATCGTAATAGGCCGCCAGTTCTCGATTCTGTTCTTTTCCCCCTTCTTATGAATCAACTTGATAATTCCATTGTTTAGGCAAGACGGAAGAGCACCAAACTTTAGTGCTTCTTGCCAGACCATCCGAAGAGGGGTGGCAACCACCAGCTTGAAGGATTTAAAGAACTCGTTAGTAAGTCCGTCGGATCCCGGGCTTTTCCCGAGAGGGAGGGCATCAATGACCTCTATGATTTCTGATTCAGAGATCGGAGCATGAAGCAGAGAGAGGAGGTTGGGTGGAATCCTCCGGGGGGAAACCCTAGAGATGGCAGCCATACAGTCCCTTCTATGGTGGGAGAGGGGGTTCGAGGTTCCCAGGAGTCTCGTGAAGTGCCCTTCGATGATGTCTAAATTATCTTCTTCCGAATTGCATACATTGCCAAGTGGATCAAGCAGTAGTGGGATCGCTTCTCTGTTGTGTTTCCTTTTAAGGATACGGCACATCTCTTTGGTGGGTTTGTCGGCTTTGCCAGCCCACCACTCCTTAAAGAAGATTTGCAAGTTTTTCCTTTGTATTTCTTCCTCGTATCTCAACATTGCTCTGATTTTTCGGAGACCTTTCTGGGCTTGATGTTTTCCTTTGTTCACTTCCTCCTCGAGCCGCCAGAGTCTGTGGTAAAGAGCCACCCTCCGAGCCCGCCTCACAGTCTCAAGCATCTTCTTGGTTCTGATCATGATCTTACGAGACTTGTCGACCGCATTTCTCCAGCACTTGGCTGGGGCCAAGCCAGAGGCGAACGCCACCTTCCAAACGTCGGCAATTTCTTGATGAACGGAGGGGAGAGAGAAGGTGGATGCGTTGGCATGGAACCACGGAGCCTTGCGGGTCTTGTTGGCAGGATGTAAAGTGATAACGATCGGGTAGTGATCAGAGATCGTGAGGTCAGTGCGTTGCGTGATGGTAGGAAGGCCCCACTGTTGGGTAAAACTCTGAGAAATGTAGCATCTGTCGAGTCTAGCTTTCCTCAGGTCCTCGCCCGCAAGAAATGAATTAATGTGACACTAGAACACCTCTATGGTCACCATTAACTCATTGCCACTCCAAACTTTGAGAAATGATAGCCTAAAGTGAGAACTTTGCTTCTACAGAAATTCCTAGTCACCGAAATGACATACCTTCAGTATTTTGCTAATTTCTCCTAGCTCAAGTATTATTTCTCCATGAAACTTTATAGGCTGAAACTAGAAGAGTAGAGCTTTCCAACAAGCTATCATGTGCATCAAACGGAACTCAAGTTATGGCTCTCACAAGATGACCCTGTATGACCTTCCAAAACTGGAAATTTTACCTGTTTTAGTAAGAGCGCCTGTTTAAAATTAGAATTCGATGCCTAGCATCGACTTGCAACGAGAATTCGATGCCGGGCATCGACTTGGGATGCTTTTGGCCACTTTTCAGCAGGGATTCGATGCCGGGCATCGACTTCCCGCATAAAGTCTTGATCTTTTGGACACCAAAAAAAAACTATAGGTGATTTCATGCACACTTAGAATATGACTTATCAACTGGAATTCGATGCCAGGCATCGAGTTGCTCCAACAACATCATCTTTTCAAGAAGATTTGGCAGTAGATAAAAATAAGATATGAAGATAAGGACTTATCAAGTGAGATTCGATGCCACGCATCGACTTGCTTGGAAAACTTCAACCTTTCAAATCATTACACAGAAGACAAACACTGGAGATGGAGGAAGAAGACTTATACACAGAACTTTAACTAGTTCTTGTCATAACTATGGAAACTCAGAAGTTTTACAGATGCTTTCTCACTCAGAGAAGCCCGACTATAATCAGTCGTATAAAATGAACTCCTTTCTTCTTTCTCTCTATTCTCTCTCTCTCTCTCTCTCTCTCTCTCTCTCTCTCTCTCTCTCTCTCTCTCTCTCTCTCTCTCTCTGCGTCAGTTGATACAAACTAACTTATATAGATTTTCGTATTCTCGTGATTTTTAAAAAACTTCTAGAACTAAAGTGAACTAACTTTACAAATATGATACACTTGTGAATTTGTCCCTTCACATAGGCATGGTGTTTTCTTCCTAAGATTTGACCTTCAAATATATGTCCAATTAGTGAGTGTTTCTCCAACACTACTTAAAAATTAGGTTCTATAGCTTATTTGAGGGCTCAAATGGAATTTAAAAATTACAAAAATTGGTATGTAGCTAATTCTAATACTCCTCAAGCTAAAGGACTCTTTGGCTTGAACAAAATGGAGTCTGTTCTACGAAAACGGAATTTACAATGTTTGTGTAGTGATGAAAATCACTTGAGTTGGAAATAGTTCATGAAAAAAATGATTAGGCCTTGTTACCGGATTGTGCATGATTGCTCCTTTGTGCTAGTATGCTCTTCATTTAGCTTGTATGCCAACAACTGCGCTTCCCAAAATTCTAGCCATGAACGATGTCTTGGCATAGGATAAAAAGCTGGGTTGACTTGTAATAGATAAGGCACATCCTACAAGTGCACTAGACTATAGGGTTCTTTTCCAAAAACCTTTTTCTCCAAACTAGATCTACTATATTATATTGTTCTTCCATATAACTAAAGATGTTGATAAAAAAGTTTAGGTCCTCATTGATATTCCTCTGAGTTATTCTTATGTATCATCATGTTTGTTCCTTCATTAGTTTCTATGGTATGATAAGATATTTGTTGTTAATCTTCACATCTTTCATACATTGTACTACTAAATATTCAAACTCTTGTGTAAAGCGAAGCTCTGAGCCCATTCCATTTGGTCTATCTCTGCTACAAATGGCATATGTAGGATGTTAGGATCAATACATGTTGCATCCTTTACTCGTGATGGATCAATGGAGAGAGAGAGAGAGGATGTACCTCGGTCTCCATAGTATGCCCTTGAGGAACAAGCAATATGTGTGGCCAGATGTCCATATCTCAAGTATCCTTTTGAGCTTTCAAAGTGTTGATCTATTCTTTTAACTATTGTATCAATTGATCTCACTCTACCATTGTGTCCTTTTTCTCTTGTAACTCTCTCTCAATTTGCATTTTGCTTTCACATAGCCTTTTCAATTAACTTATCAACATCTTGGTTGAAGTGTTCAAGATATAGCCTTGAGGACTCATCTAATTTCTTTTTTAATTCTCGAGTGTTTACAACATATTTATCTTCAATCTAGCCTCTCAGTGCACTCTCCTTTGCAAGTTGAAACTACTCACTAAGGATTTTGAATTGATTTTTCTCCATATTTTCTTTTTCATATACTCTATCAATCTCCATCATTTCGTTTTGTATGTCCCTTGTGTTTTGAATCATAGTAGGAACAATTGTCTTGAGTTGATTCACATCGGCATTTAACCAAGTGGTCAAGAATGGTGGAGATTGATTTCTACCTACTTGTTTCATTCAACAGTATGTGTGGTCTCACTTAATGGTCGTTTAATATGTAATTGTAGATTTGGTTGCACAGTCTCTTGAACCTCAATGTTGTCATGCAAACTTTTAGCTTGAAAAGATATCACTTCATCCATACTTCATTGTTAGCCTTCCACCATTACCCTTAGTGGTAGAGATGGTACTTCTTGTTTCCATGAGAGCTCCTCTAAATTAGTTTCTTTGTTAATATCAATAGGCACTATTGGTTTGGTGGCCAGTGAATTGTAACAAAGCAAAATCCATGCATGGATGGGGTGTTTGGATTGGTGATTCCTCAAGGGATAATTTTTGTTTTTGTTGTTGTAGTTGTTGTTCATTTCTATCTCGTACATGATGTTGTTCTTCCAATATCCATCATCATTTACATCGATTTCCAAGTCTATATTTAGTTGAAATTGGTAACACCATGCTAGTTTATTGATAATGATGACCCTGTACTGTGAGACTTACTTGTTCATGAGTGGTCCAAAGAGCTTCCTCTAATTCCTCTTAAGTGATGGGAGCTCGTGATGCCAATGTAGATGTGGGTAAAGTGTATGCCCTCTTGGTTGTTGAAGTGACTACTACCTCTTCACATTCTCTTACTCTTTTTTATCCTTACATTTTAGGGGTGGCACTTGTTTCTAGCCTTGAAGAACTTGCATGTTTCCTTTTCTTTAGAACCGATGCTGAATTGACATATCGAGCCATTCCCAACGAGGTAGGGATAATAAAAATTTGGTTTGTTCCTTCAATTCATCATAAATCAATATTGTCAATGTTCTACCAACATTTAATATTCTTGATGCCCCATTGATTTTTTTCCTTGAATTATCTTTCTTGGACATATGGTGTTAAATTGATCTAATAGCCCAATTTCTACACAACATGTGACAGTAATTGAACTACTATTTTCTATGGTGCAGTATATTGATTTATACTAGGAAGCAAAAGTGTTGATGTACCAAATTCATTGCTTCTTCCATATCAATTCTAATAATATCTATGAATGTATTTTTCTTTGCATCATGTACTTCATCCTTCAAATCCACTATGCCATCTTTGGTCCAACAGAAGGCTTCTTTGATCAGTTCATGTGTAAATTTGATGGTCATTGGCTTCCCTTTTAGATCCATTACTATAGCTTCTGGCACAAAAGGTTGGTCCATTGTTGGATGAAGTGTATTCATTAGCTAAGCACATCTTTCAAAATATGGCATGTATATTGGCAAGCTCAGGTATGCATCTATTCCTACTTGTTTCCATACATTTTGAGTGAAGGGCATGTTGTGCACAATGTGAAAGTCTTGACTTAACATTATGAATTGATGACCCCTATCCACAATACAAGTGGTAACATGGAATATGTGCTCTTGAATCGATTTCCATCATGTAGCCAGTGTCCTCTTTCCCTTGTAGCACATTTACTTGATAAGGTGGCAACAAACAGCATCCTTGTTGATTCTTCAATTGACACATCTGTTGATGGAGCACATAGTAATTCATTAGTACTATTTAAAACATTGGTGGTAGATTAGTGCTTGCAAATTAGTGTGCATGTAGATTGTCGAGTCCTCCTTGTGGATGTGATTTCCTCTGATGCAAATTGTATATTGTGATCTTGTAGGGACTTCAAGTCCCTTTTTTAATAAATAACCCTAAAGGTTAGTAATTGTTGGGAGACATGGATGGATGCCACAAGAGGATGAGTTGGTACTACTAATCCCTGCACTGTACCTACCCTCTTTCACTTCATAGTTGTGTTGTAGGACCCTTTAGCTTGCTAATGACACTAAATAAGTGCCTATGTACTTTGGATATGATGCTTCAAACAATTAGATCAAAAAAGATAACTTTGCAACTAACTTGTGACCAAAAACTTGTTATTTTGGTCTTGACACCTGCTGGATATTTTGCTGAGTGCTCATAGTATAATAGCAATCAGGAAAATTACTTTTGAAGGTATCTAATTAGCTTAGAGAGCTAATGATCCAAGTGGAATCACTTAAAATGATAAACCATACACTGAGCAATCAACTTAGCAAGTGAAAGCTTACCCCCGATTTTTTAGGAGCTACACAGAGAATGAACAGTGAGCACTTCGAGGTAGTTTTCTACCAATTCGCTGCATCAAACTTCTTCAACTTTTGATAGCTTGTAGTAGACTTTGAGCTGGTTCCAACAAGCTATAGAATCTGAAAATGACTGAGCGATCACTGAGATATTGGCATCACAAGTATACTGTTCTGAGTAGACATAGCAGAGATGAGACATATGTGATCAATAATGCAATGTATTACATAACAATTTTATACAAGATCATTGGTAAAATATGATGCACAATGATTGTAATAAGAGTAAGCTATAGTGTAATCCACTCAACATATACAAATGATCAGCAATAAGCTCAAGAATGGGGGCACTAATGGCCACGAGATTACATTGCTCTTTTATAAGAGTCTTCTTTGAAATTTGAATTTGAATTCAAATGAGGCTCCACCTAGAAGTAATCCTCTAAGTTACGAGTGGTTCTAGCAAATGAAACTCGTAGCTTTTATCTCTCATAACATCACAAGATTTTGGGTTACAAAATTCCTCAAGTAAAAAGCACCTTTTACGAATGTTAATGATCAAGCAATTACAAGCTAAGGTTCTCATGCTTCTTCATGTAGTTACACATGTTTGCTTCCATGCCTAGCCAAGTGTGATGGCTTGGGTATTTGCACCAATGGCTCCCCCTCAAGACAAACATCTTGGCTTGCTCTTCTTCATCAATCCTTTTGAATGTCCTGCAATCCAATCACAACTTTAAATCAGCAAAGTTTAGTACCATCAAGTGCTTTGGTAAATAAATATGCACATTGCATATTAGTGGACACATATGCAAGTTGAATCTCCTTGCTCAATAGCTTCTCTCTAACATAATGTTAGGGAACTTCTATATGCTTGGTTCTTGCATGATAGATAGGATTGGCTGCTAGATGTAAAGAACTTGTATTATCACCAAAGATCATAGGTGAGTGAGTATGAAGTCCCAAATCTGCACATGCAATCTAATCCATATGGCTTCTTGTGTAGCATTGGCAAATCCCCTGTATTCAGCCTCTATTGAAGATAAAGCAACAGTAGGTTGCTTCTTGGAAGACCATGAAATGGGCTTATCACCTGCAAAAGAGAGATAACCAAAAGTACTCCTCCTATCATCTTTGCAAGTTGCCCAATTTGCATATGAGTATAGCTTGATGTCTAAATCTGATGTGTATGGAAAGTATAAACCTTGATTTTGAGTACTGTTGGGGGATTCTTGGACAAGAAGGGATTTGAGTGTTTGTAGGAGAAATGGGTAAGACAAGAAGAGAAAATACACACTGGAAGCCTCTGTCGATTGATTACAATAAGACAAATACAATATTGAAGCACAATACAAGCCAATGCTTCTGTGCAAAATCCCACAAAGGGCTCAATTACAAAATACCAAATACCCAAGGGACTTCTTGCTTCCGGCCTCCTCCGCACCAAACCTCCACCCTCTCCAAGCCTGCACTTGTGCACACCTTGCACCAAGCTTCCACTAAGGGGGAGGGATGGGTACCTTCTATCGGCACGCGCACACTTCAATAAGACCTTGGGATCTTTGGGAGACTAGCTTAGCACTCCTCTGCACACTTCCTTGGTCACTCTTCATGCACACCTTGCACTTCACTTCTCTGTGTCGCACACTGTGTGTCCCTTGCACTTCTCTCTCTTGCTCCACTTAGACTATGCTTCTCTTGCTTACACTAGAATGGTCCAAGAATAGTCCTTGCCTTGAGTTGAGTGTCGATTCACGTACGCTCCCAATTGCAAGAGTATCTTGGTGCTCACTTTGATGTCCCAAGGTTGTCTTCACAAGTGGCAGCCAATGAATCCCTGTTTTGTCTTGTAGTGACTTTAGGATAAAACAAAAATTTTTAACTGGGGGGGCATACTTTCACTTCTGCATACGCTGCCCCTTCACATACCTTCACATTGTCCTTTTAAGTCTTCACTTTTGCACATAAGAGAGGGTTCACCTGAACTTTCCAAAACACTTTGAACCTTAGGGAAATTAGAGAAATACCTCTCCAACCTCCAACCCACTTTCTCCAATTCACCCTTTGTGGACAATTAATTGTGCACTACCTGTGCACTTTGACACCTGCACTTTAGCACTTTGACTTTGCACCTGTTGAATTTGACCTTGACATTGTTGACATTGTTGACTTTGAATAGTTTGACTTTGACCTTTTGACTTTGACTATGGTTGACTTTGACTACGGTTGAATTTGACCAATATGACTTTTATGGGCTCAACAGTTGCCCACCACCTAATGTGCTCTGCGTCTCGGAGAGCTACAACCAAAACTCTCAGCATAGAAGACACAATGATTCTGGAGCTGCAAAACTTCAAAAGGACACCTGAGCAGCCACCAAGTCCACCAGAAACAGGAGAGAACAAGCACCAGAGAAGAACCAAAAGGGGGATTTTGCGCATGGAGAAACAAAGGAGGGAAATGCGAGGGTAGAAAGGAGGTGGAGGGGAGGGTTGAGGGGTGGAGAGGGATAGGGTAGGGAGGGTTAAGGATGTGGCTGGGCAGATGGGTAAAGGGAGGGATTGGAAGTATGATTATTTTGGTCTAGAGAGGGTTAAAATGATAAAAAAATAGAGCTACAGAGGGTGCATATGGTAAATGATGAAACATAATGTAAGATTAAGTGAGAATAGACCATATGGACAATGTGGTGGAATAAAAACATGTGATAAATGTGCTCAAAACATGTGGGTTTTGACCAAAACTCAGAGAAAATGTGGGATTTTGGAAACATTAATGCAAAAGATGAATCTAGAGGTGCCAAAATACATGAAAATGACCCCACTTTTGAAAAAAATGGCCAGCCGAGGCACGATCCAGAGCCAAAAGATTTGAACCCTCGAATTATATATATATATATATATATATATATATATATATATATATATATATATATATATATATATATATATATATATATATATATATATATATATATATATATATATATATATATTATATTTTATTTTTTTATTTTTTTATTATTTATAAAAAAATCCGAACGCAGAATCTTATTAAATAAAAAAATTAAAAGAACAAAATAAAATAAATAGAATATATATATATATATATAATAAACTAAACTAAATTAAAATTAAAATAATAAAATAAAAAAAACTGGGACGCCGGGGGCGGAGGGGAATAAAAACAAAACCATTAAAAAAATTAAAAAAAAGAAAAAGACAAAAAAAACGGCGGCGGGCACGCGGGCTTTGGGGGGTAAAACACTTAAAAAAAATTAAATAAAAAAGCAAAATGAAAAAAAAAAGGCGGGGGAAGGGGGGGTGTCGCGCGGGGGGGGGGGGGGGGGGGGGGGGGGGGGGGGGAGGGAAGGGGGGGAAGGGGGCTGCGGGTGGGTGGGGGGCTGCGGGTGGGTGGGGGGCTGCGAGTGGGCGGGCGGGTGCGGGTGGGCAGGTGGGGGGGAAAGTTTTTTTTTTTTTTTTTGAAATAAAGGTGCCTGGGGGGCCCCCTGTTTTTTTAATAAGTACCCAAAATGATAGAAAATTATGGAAAAACCCAGAAAAAATCCAAAAAAACCTAAAAAATTCCAAAAAAAATTTGAAAAATTTTTGCACAGGTTTTAGCCTAGATTTCTCACTCAAAACCACAGAGAGCTTCCCTTATTTCTCCAATTTGGCAAGAAAATGATACTTGGCAAAGGATGAAAGATACCCAAAAAATTCAAAAAATGCATGAAAAATTCCTAGAAAATTTCCAAAATTATACTTATGCCAAGGCCTAAGAAAGAGTTGCTAAATTTGCTAAAAACGCAAAGAACAAGCATGAAAATTGATGAAATCTACTAAAACTTAAGTAAAAATGACAGGACAAGACTATGTACAACCTGGACAAATTATGCAAGTTCCAGGTGATCCATAAATCTTCAGTTTTGTTGATGATGGGCCTTGAGCCTTGTATTGTTGACTCAAAGAAACTCCTCCATAATCTCCAATTGTACTGCACTTCATTGGTTTTGTCTTCTTGTTGGGCCCACTGATCATCTGATAGGGGTACCCTAAATCCTTCAATAAAATATTGTCTCCTCCATACTGCAACTTTTGTATCATTGTGTCAGCAGCTTTATAGCTTAATGTGCAAAATTTCATTTTCACTATTCTAGCTTTTTCATCAAATGGAACCCTCTATTTCCAAAGACTTGCAAGTACTCCTTCCACATCCTCAGGTACTCCTTCCACATCCTTGTAAAGCCCTGCACTCACTATCATAAAAATTGACATAACAGATGATATCCACACCAGTAGCCATAAAAAAGTGGCCAGTGACATATGAATTGGAGTAGCTTCATCACTGCTGCACTTAAGGGCTTTGCTTTTCTTCTCTTTGCTATGGCCTTTGACTGAGACTGTTTTACTCGAATCAGTAACCTGAGTGATTTCCTCTTTTTCTTCATATGCTTCTTCTCTGCTTGAGTTTGGAAAAATTCCATAGCAGGAAGATGGGTCTTTTGCATGGAGCCAAGCCAACATGTTTTCATCTTCATATAAATCGGCTACTTCAAATAGATCTGCTTCTGGGTTGTCCAACAATTCTTCTTCCATCCAAATACCAATTGTCTGCATCATGCTAGTATTTCTCTGATTGTCTGGTCCTTCTTCTAAAATTAGCTGCTGCAACTCTTTTCCCTCTTGCTTTACCCACATTGTGTCCTTGCCCCAGTCATGCAGCACATTGGCATGCCTTAACCAAGGTCTCCCAACTAACAGGGGGAAACAACAAAGTCCAAGTTAAAGATGGTACCTTGTATCTTGACATGAACTCCAGGGACCACTCCCATAGGCCTTACTATGCTTTGGTCTGCCATTGTTACAGTGAAGTTGGCAGGTCTTGATGGGTATAGTCCAATCTTTTTCATGGTATATTCAAGCATCAAGTTAATGCCAGAACCACCATCCACAATAACTCATGGTAGCCTTAAAACAACAAAGTCCAAGTTAAAGATGGTACGTTGTATCTTGACATGAACTCCAGGGACCACTCCCATAGGCCTTACTATGCTTTGGTCTGCCATTGTTACAGTGAAGTTGGCAGGTCTTGATGGGTATAGTCCAATCTTTTTCATGGTATATTCAAGCATCAAGTTAATGCCAGAACCACTATCCACAATAACTCCTTGAAAGTCATGACCTTTGATAGATACTGTCAGCCGAGGACTTTTATAATATGTAAGGGTGCTTCCCCTACAATTTTTCCTTTATGTAAAACAGCAGTCTTTGCTACCAAACTTGTAGTGGAAGCCTCATCAATTATCTGCAATAGTTCTGACCTGAATTTCCCATCCATCTTTATTAAATCAAAAATACTAACCTCCTTTTTCATGGATTTGAGAAGTTTTGAAGCCTCTGATTCCTAAAGAGCATGGGCTCCAATTGACTTACCAAACTCCTCCTGAGCCCTGTTGAATGCATGCCCAATGGCATCACTGGTACATATGGGATCTCCTTTTTTTCTTGTATCTGCACATGCAGTGGCCTTGTCTTCAGATGTCTCTTTGTCTTTGTTCAATCCATCAATTCTTGGTTGTTGAGCTATATCTACTTGTGCCTTTCCTTTATTTCTTGTCTGCACTGTAAAAGATTCTATTTCTTCTAGCTGCACCACCCTGGTAGATGGTGATGGCTCATTGACCTGATCTAACATTTCTTCTTTGTGTACAAAAATCATTTGAATATGGGGCCCCGATGAAGGGGCTTGATTCTTAGGACAACAATTTGTATAGTGGTCTCTGGCCTCTGGGCAGTTTTTGTAAGGAGGGGCATTTTCTGGTAGAGTGCACCTACTCTGATAGTGTCCACATTCTCCACATCTGAAACAAATGATTGGCCTTCTAGGCCCATTTGCAAAGTTATTCCTCTGTCTAGGGTTGTAAGTGTTACCTTGATTGGGTGAAGCTGCCATTACATTTGCTGGTGGTAGGGGTCCTCCTTGTGTCCAATATGTTGTTGCAGGTATTCCCCTTGATTGGCATTCCTGGGCCTCATGACTAGCTTTCCTGCATAATTGGCAAGTCACACTTAATAGAGGACATTCACTTACTATATGCCCTTGCTTGTTGCACATGGAACACCAAAGTCCACTCTTGATGCCACCCCCTTTGAGTTCCTGCAGCTCCTGTCGCAGTTGGGCCAATTCCTCTGCTTGGGCCTCCTCCCCCTTTTGGAGCTTTAATGCTTCAATCTCCCTTCGCAACTGAGTAATAACATTCTCCTCCTCTTTGTGGGGCTTATTCCTTTTTAAGCCCTCCAGCTCCTTCCTTAACTGGATTACTGGATCCTCCATTTCTGTAGAATATGGTAGTTCAGAAGAAGTTTTTCCATACTGTTGCCTTATCTGTTCCAATCTTGTAGTTGTGTTGATGAATTTCTCTATGGAGGCTGTAGGCAACACTAATTCCTTGATTTTGCATTGGGTGGCCACTATAAGTGGCTTAGCTAACCATTTCTTAACAAAAAAATCATGTGGTGGGTCTGCTAATTTAGCTATTAGTGCCTTGGCCCTAGTCACAAACTCTGGGTACTTTTCACCTGGACCCAGTCTCAAATTCTCTAATTCCTCTATGATGATCTCTGCAGTATTTCCATGCTGAAATTGATTTTTGAATGCATCTTTCATTAGGTCCCAAGTTGTAAAATGGTTCTCAGCAAACTGGCTGAACCATTTATCTGCTAATCCTTCTAATGTGGCCGGGACGAGTATCAAAAAGGCATCCTCCCTACCCATTAAGCCTCTAGTTTTGCATAGTGCCAAAAACCTTCTAATATGCTCGTCACGATCTTTCTGAGCTAGGCCTTTGAAGGAAGGAAATTTTATATTTAATCTTGATAGTAAGGTTTCCAAGTCTACCTGACCAGCCATGCTCCTTACTGATGAAGTTGATGAAAGTGGACTAGATGATCTTCTAACAACCTTCCTTCTTGTTTGCTTGCAGGTGACCCTCAATGTTTGGGACCGGGTTGCGGTCATGGGCTGTTCATAGTCCTCTTAGTATGAGATAATTTATAAGAATATGTAATGCTTAGTCCATTGAAGTAGTACTGTCGACACTGGAATATTGCTCTCCAACTGCAATATATCTTCTCTTATGCTCAGATCTCCTTGGATATCCCACCGGGTGTGCTATTGGGGGATTCTTGGACAAGAAGGGATTTGAGTGTTTGTAGGAGAAATGGGTAAGACAAGAAGAGAAAATACACACGTGAAGCCTCTGTCGATTGATTACAATAAGACAAATACAATATTGAAGCATAATACAAGCCAATGCTTCTGTGAAAAATCCCACAGAGGGCTCATACAAAATACCAAATACCCAAGGGACTTGTTGCTGCCGGCCTCCTCTGCACCAAACCTCCACCCTCTCCAAGCCTGCACTTGTGCACACCTTGCACCAAGCTTCCACTAAGGGGAGGGATGGGTACCTTCTGTCGGCACGCGCACACTTCAATAAGACCTTGGGATCTTTGGGAGACTAGCTTAGCACTCCTCTACACACTTCCTTGGTCACTCTTCATGCACACCTTGCACTTCACTTCTCTGTGTCGCACACTGTGTGTCCCTTGCACTTCTCTCTCTTGCTCCACTTAGACTATGCTTCTCTTGCTTACACTAGAATGGTCCAAGAATAGTCCTTTCCTTGAGTTGAGTGTCGATTCACGTATGCTCCTAACTGCAAGAGTATCTTGGTGCTCACTTTGATGTCCCAAGATTGTCTTTACAAGTGGCAGCCAACGAATCCCTGTTTTGTCCTGTAGTGACTTTAGGCTAAAATAAAAAATTTTAATTGGGGGGGCATACTTTCACTTCTGCGTACGCTGCCCCTTCACATACCTTCACATTTTCCTTTCAAGTCTTCACTTTTGCACATAAGAGAGGGTTCACCTGAACTTTCCAAAACACTTCCAAAACACTTTGAACCTTAGGGAAATTAGAGAAATACCTCTGCAACCTCCAACCCACTTTCTCCAATTCACCCTTTGTGGACAATTAATTGTGCACTACTTGTGCACTTTGACACCTGCACTTTAGCACTTTGACTTTGCACCTATTGACTTTGACCTTGACATTGTTGACTTTGAATAGTTCGACTTTGACCTTTTGACTCATACTTTCTTTGAGTAATGTAAATTCCAGAATTTGTATCGACCAATTCCAGAATTTGTATAGTCCAAGAAAATACTTTAGAAACCCTAGGTCACTGATTTTGATTTCCTACATCATTTGGTTCTTGATCTGTTTGATGCCATTGGCATCACTTCCTGTAAGAATGATAACATCAACATACACACATAAATATATCAATTCTGAGTTGCTTCTCTTGACAAACAGATAAGAATCTGCCTTGCTTATGATGAATCCTTGATCTTGAAGATAGGTACTCAACCGATGATTCCATGCCCTAGGTGCCTGCTTCAAGCCATAAAGATCTTTGTTCAATTTGCATACATAATTTACCTTGCTTGGTTCTTCATAGCCAAGAGGTTGAGCCATGTAAACCTCTTCTGAAATCCAGCCATTGAGAAAGGCATTTTTCACATTCAATTGATACATATTCCAATTCCTAGATGCAGCCACACTTACCAATACTCTGATGGTTGGCATTTTAGCCATAGGTGAGAATGTTTCCTCATAATCAACTCCTTGGGTTTGTGCAAAACCCTTAGCCACAAGTCTAGCTTTATACCTGTTTATGGATCCATCTGAGTTTCTCTTGATTTTGTAAATCCATATAGAACCTATCACCTTCATTGTTGCCTTCCTTGGTACTACCCAAGTATCATTCTCTTGGAGTGCTTCTATTTCTTCATCCATAGATTCCTTCTATTGTGCCTTGGTCTTTGCCTCTTCATATGAAGTAGGTTCTTCAAGTGATAAATCCTTAGCAAGATAAATGGAATGCTTAGTAACTAATGAAGTGTCATACCCATATCTGATTGGCTTCTTGCTCTCCCTTTGTGATCTCCTTAGAGTTTGGTTGGATGATTCAGGTAAGTCTTCCAACCTCTTCATCTTGGCCTTGCCCTTTGATTTCCATGCCTTGAATTCTTCTAGGTTGATGATGTCCTCATCATTTGATTCGATGTCTTCAATTTGGCTTGGCTCCTCCTTAGTGAGGCTTGAAAACTCCTCTTCCAAGTCATATGGCAACTTGACCTTCCTACATTCACTTTCAAACCAAGAGTCATTCTCATCAAACACAACATATCTACTGACCATAAAGACCTTGTTGGACGGATTATAAAACCTCCTTTCTGATTTAAATCATAACCTATGAAGATGCACTTTTCTGCCTTAGGGTCTAGCTTACCTCTGATTTGAGATGGAACATGCACATGAGCAACACATCCAAAGATTCTACAATGATCAAGTGATGGCCTCCTACCATGCCATGCTTCATATGGGGTCATCCCATCAAGTGATTTGGATGGAAACCTATTAATAAGATAAGTGGCAGTAGATGCACTCTCTACCCACAAATAATTAGGTAACCTTTTTTCATTAAGCATTGATCTATCTGTTTCCACAATCAGCCAATTTCTCCTCTCTACTACCCCATTTTGCTCAAGGGTATACCGTGTAGTAATCTGCCTTTTGATACCTATGTCGTGCAAGAATGCATCAAATTCATTGGAGAAGTACTCACCTCCTCCATCTGACCTTAATCTCTTTAGAATTCTTCTTGTTTGATTTTCCACAAGTGCAAGATACTTCTTAAAGCAGCTGAACACTTCATCTTTATGTTTCATAAAGTACAAGATAGTCCACCTACTGAAATCATCAATAAAGGACACATAGTACCTTGAGCCAGAAATTGGAGAGTCCTTTCTTGGTCCCCACACATCTGTGTGGACAAGTTCCAAGTAATCCTCATGCATGTAGCCTTCCTTTGAGAAGGGTAACCTGTGTGATTTACCAAACTTACATGCACCACATTTGTAGATCATGTGTTGCTTGGATACATTCGGTATCCCATGCACACATTGATCTCTACATATATGCTTCAAGGTTCTTTCACCAGTATGCCCTAATCTTTTATGCCAAATCTCAAGCTCTGACAACGTTTGATTCTTGTAGTTAGAAAGTACAATATTTCTATTGTCCTCAAGCTCAAATGTGAAGAGTCTACCTGTTTTTTCTCCCTTGGCAATTCTCTTGAATCCATGTCGGGGGTCCTCCACAAAAGCTCCAAATTTGTTGAACCTAACCTGCAAATCGTTTTCCACTATCTGTCCAACACTCATCAGATTCTTGGTAATTGTAGGTACATAAAGAGCCCTGCTCAACATATTTTTATTCCCATCAGAAGTTTTGACATTTCCTACCTTGACCACTGAATGCTTGGTGTCATCACCTGTTTGTACTTAGTGCTTTCCTTTAGGCTCCTCAAGATCAGAAAGAAGATCTACATTGCCTGCTACATGGTTTGAACAACGTGAGTCAATATAGAAGAGATGCTCATCATTCATACCTTGTTTTGATGTCATATTCATAATGAGAAGTGAATCCTCTTGATCCTCTGTGTAATTGTTGTAGTCCTTTCTTGATTTGTATCCTCCTTGATAGTTGTTATTGTAATTGTTGTTGTAGTTGTTGTTGTAGCCATGGTTGTAGCCTTGATTATGGTTGAATCTTCCTCTTGATTGTTTGTAGACACCTCTTTGATATCCTCTTCCTCTCTAATTCTTGAAGTTCCTATAGCACTCATCTGTAGTGTGATTAGACAATCCGCATATGTTGTTTGTCTTGAGAAGTAGTACCTTCATCTTCAATCTTTTTTCTTTTTCCTTTCTCTTTAGACTTTCCCTTATCTCTGTATAGGGCAGAAGAGTTGTTAACTCTTGATGATTCTCCATTTTTGTTGATCTTGGCCTCATGGGTAAAGAGTTGTCCCATGAGTGTGGTAAGGTCTGGAATCTGCATATCCATGTAAAGGTCCATAGCAGTTGTGAAAGCTTCCCACTTATCATCTGCCTTGATGCCATTGATTACTTGTCTCACTATTTGCTCCTCTTCAATCTCCTCTCCTATGCTTGCCAATTTGTCAACCACATCTTTGACTTTGGTCACATATTCTGAAACACTTTGCTTGGGTTTCTTCCTTTGAGTGGTAAACTCAATCCATAGTTGATTTTTTCTAGCTCTTGGATTGGAAGAAAAGTATGAAGACAATGTATCCCAAGTCTCTTGGGAAGTTTTACAATTCCTAATGTGTGAAAGAAGGAAGTCAGAGATAGAATTAAGTAGATATGACCTTGCTAAAGCATCTTTGGCACACCATGAGTTGTCTTTCAAGCTCCTCTCTTGTAGGTTGTCCTTTGATTCTAAAAATGGGCATCTCCTCATCGCCTGATATGTATCCATAGAGACTCCTTCCTTGTAGATATGTCTTCATCCTCAAGGACCATGCTTGATAATTGTTCTTGTCCAATTTATCAATAAGAGAAGGGAAACCATCTCCCATTTTACCTCAAATTGCTCTGATACCACTGTTGGGAGAGATGGATGGATACCATGAGAGGATGAGTTGGTACTACTAATCCCTACTTTGTACCTACCCTCTTTCACTTTAGAGTTTTGTTGTAGGCCCCTTTAGATTTCTAATGACACTAAATAATTGCCTATGTACTTTGGAGATGATGCTTCAAACAATTAGATCAAAATAGATAACTTTGCAACTAGTTTTTAACCAAAAACTTGGTACTTCGGTCTTAACACCTGCTGGATATTTTTCTCAGTCCTCACAGTAAAGTAGCAATTTGGAAAATTCCTTTTGAGGGTATCTAATTAGCTTAGAGAGCTAATGATCCCAAGTGGAATCACTTAAAATGATAAACCATACATTGAGCAATCAACTTAGCAAGTGAAAGCTTACCCCTGATTTTTTAGGAGCTACACGGAGAATGACCAATGAGCACTTTGAGGCGGTTTTCTCCCAATCTGCTGAATCAAACTTCTTCAAATTTTGAAAGCTTGTAGTAGACTTTGAGCTAGTTCCAACACGCTATAGAACTTGAAAAGTGATGGAGAGATCACTGAGATATGGTCATCACAAGTATATTGTTCTGAGTAGACATAGGAGAGATGAAGACAAATCTGATCAATAAAGTATTGTATTATATAACAATGTTATACAAGATCATTGGCATAAATATGATGCCCAATGATGGTGATAAGAGTAGGCTATAGTGTAAGCCACTCAACATATACAAATGATCAGCAATAAGCTCAAGAATGGGGGCACTAATGGCTACAAGATTTCATTGCTCTTTTATAAGAGTCTTCTTTGAAATTTGAATTTGAGCTCAAATGAGGCTCCACCTAAAAGTACTCCTCTAAGTTAGGAGTGGTTCTACCAAATGAAACTCGTAGCTTTTATCTCTTATAACATCACGAGATTTTGGGTTACAAAATTCCTCAAGTAGAAAACACCTTTTACAATGGTTAATGATCAAGCAATTACAAGCTAAGGTTCTCATGCTTCTTCATGTAGTTACACATGTTTGCTTCCATGCCTAGCCAAGTGTGATGAATTGGGTATTTTCACCAACAGTAATAGCCAAAGTAGGTAAGAAAAATTCTATAATTTTTGTGAAAATAATTTTGAGTGTTAATAAGTACTTGTAAACGAGATTTTTCTATCTTATGAGTACAAGTGAAATTCCTATTCCTTCAAGAGGAAAAGTGCACCACTAAAAAGATCAAAAGAAGCAAGGTGCCAAATGTGAGGCTTTGTAGTGTGGCCCTATGTGCATAGTCTAGGTGCATTTAGCCTCCATGTGTGCAAAGAACAAAATGCTTCTTCTTCTTTTTACTTGAAATAATGAGATTTGGTCTTCCACTGTTGTTGTATTGTTGGTTGTTGTTGTTGAATTTGTTGTTTTTTCATCCTTCTCTAATTTGGTTGTGTTTCCTTCACTTTAATCCTCCTTGTCAAACTACTCCACATGTTCCTCCTATTTGCTATTCCTTTCTTCATTGATCAGCCCAGGCTAATGGTTCCTTGTGAAGTATTTTTTTTGTAACTAGGATCACCTTTGTCATTTGTCTCTAGTTCATGAATTAGTTAGAGCATGCATAGGTACCCATATTTGATAACAATGCCACTGAGTTTGCACTAGTCCCTTAGGTACCCAAATCTGAATATGCTTTATAGTAGATTGCCAAATTGATCTAGTGGTTTTGCCTATTATTTGATTTGATTGATCTCTTGTAATGGATTCTTCTCGACTCATTGGTAGTGCTTAAGGGGTTCTTAGGTATCCAAATTTATTTAACTCGAGTTATGGTAGGGATGCTCCTTGGATGTTGCATTTTGTTTAGCTCTTGTTTTGCATTATTCCTCTCCTCTCTTGTTGATTTTGCCCCACCAAGGCCCTCTTTAGATGAATCTAGGCTCTAAGTGATGGATAGAGAAATCTCAAGTGGACAAGGTTTATCAAGTAGAGAGGTATCTGCTAGGGAAATGGGTTCGACAAGTCTAGGATAATGTCATTCATAAAGCATGCATAACATCACTTGACACACCATGCATGATGTTCTTCTAATAAATCTGAGTCATTGCAAACCAACAGGTTGTGTTGCATTGGGTTGTTTCCTATGTGTAGGGATAAAGTTACCTCTCCTAAGAACTTTAGGTTATTTTATCTGATTCAATTATATGTGCTTCAGTTGGGGTAATTAGTATGCCCATTTTTCTTACTAGAGAAGCACGAATGTTGCTTAGGGCTTCTCTTATATCTATGAAGGAATTGACCATGATATATTCTTGATTTAAAATCCTTAGTTTTATATATGGTCTTTCTTTGATAAAGCCTTTCTTCCTGATAGTTGATGTGTGGTAGTTGGCAATTGATATATGTCTTGCAGCTCTAATATATCTCTCATTTTGTTCTCAAATCCACTCTTTATCTTTGTGTATTCTTTCCATTGCCTCTCGTCTAGCTTCTTCACGAGTTTGCTCTTTTTCCTGTTTACAGTTTTGAGTAAGAGTCTTTATAACATCTATTTAGTAAGGGGTTTGATGTAACTTTTGACTCAACATCCACTTATATAGGTGGGTAAAATGTCCCCATCTAGTGTTGCAAGGTTAACTGCACCACTAGAAGAGATCACATGTACAGTTAAGGGACCATAACCTCTTTATTGAAGCTTTTTAGTACGTTATTTTAATGTGTATACAAGCAGTTAATCTCCTACATGTAAACCTTTATCTTTTATTGGGCATCATAATATGATTTCTATCATCTTTTTGCAGCATAAATTCAAGCTACTGCTTGTAATATTGTTTGTTGTAGCTTCTCAATTCATTCCAATTGTTGGGACAATTTGTGACTTGTACTTCTCGGCTACTTGTAAAGTAGGTACCAAACAGTCAAAGATTAAGATTGCATTTTTTATGTACACTAGGTTAAAGGGTGTAGTTCCCAAAGCTATTTTAAATGCCACTCTAAATGCCCATATTTCATGATGTAATTTTTTATCCCAATCTAATCTTCCATTGTTAGCTATCTTCCTCAAAATAGTGCATAAAACCTTATTTGAACTTTCTTCCTATCCATTGGCTTCTGGCTAATAGGGTGCAAATTTCTTATGAATCACCAAGAGCTCGTTCATAAAGGATTCAACTACTTCATTAATGAAGTGAGTACCCCTATTGTTGACTATCTCAATGGGTAGTCCAAACCTGGTAAATACTGGTAAATATATGTTCAAATAAGAATTTTGCAATGCTCTGAGCATCACTTTTCTTTGTGGATTTTGCCTCTGCCCACGTAGTCAAGTAGTCTATGGCCACAATAATATGTTTCACATCCTCTTGTTGGGGGATTAATAGGTCTAAAATATCAATTCTTGATCTCAAGAAAGCTCTCACATAGACCATAGGTTGTAGGGGCATATCATACTTCCTAATAGGATACTTGGTTCTTTGGAAAATGTCACAACTCTTTACAAAATTTTCTCCATCCATGTGTAGTATAGGCCACCATAATCAAGCAACGAGAATCATCTTTATTGTTTTCTCAATAGAGAAATGACCTCCATCCATAGTTGCATGAGCCATCTCCATGATCGGGATGTATTCATATTCATTGATGAATACTCATAATTGATTATCCTTACCCCTTTTAGAAGGTTGCTTGTTGATGATTACATAATCTTTGCTTTCTTTCTTAAAGAGCTAGTTTTCTTGCTGAACTCGCTCCTAATGGGTAAGTTTGCTTCTTTAGGAACTCTATCATGGGTTTATTCCATTCTGGAGCTATTGTGGAATAGCTCATTGATGAGTGTACATCTAGATGATATGCTTGTCAAACATTGCAATTGATTACATATTAGTGTACTTTTTTCATATCTAGCCCATACACTTCTATGAACCACAATTCTTGAGTAGTTCCACTTATTCCTTATGTTGGTTATAAAGGCTCACATGAGCTTGATGAATAAGGATTGGTATTTCTTCATCTTCTACACATCTTAATAGTCCTCCATTTGAATCTTTGAAATACAAGCTACCTACCACAATGTGAAGGTTTCTTGTCTTCCAAATTCCTTGGCCATTCTTGGAATTTTTCTGATGATGTGGACCATGTGCAATCATAGATACTAGTTCTTTAGCCCAAGAAGGATATACTTCTACATGAAAGAGGTAAGTGTCTAGGAGCTCATTTGCTACTCTAGTTGGTGGAACTCCATGAGTCATTCATGAAAAATGTTCGGCTCTTGCGTGTGTACTTCCTTTTTTGACAACTCATTCTAAATCAAACTCCATCAACAATGAGGGCCATCTCACTAGCCTTTTAGTGTTGCAAGGTTTGTTGACCAAATATAACAAGGGTTGGTGAGCAACAAACAACTTGAACTTGTTAAGTGGTAGGAATTGCCAAAATGTTTTAACTACATAGACCATTCCTAGTCCTTCTCTTTCCATTGTTGTGTAATTTCTTTCAGATTGTTTTAATTTTCTACTTGCATATGCTATCGGATGATCTTTTTCTTCACCTGCTAGTTGTACTAGTATACACCCAATTGCGAAATTGGAAGCATCTACATGAATATGGAATGGCTTATTCCAATTCTACGCTTTAAGTATGGGTACTGAACTCAATCTCTTTTTTTTGTTCATTAAAAGCATGCTCACAATCTTTTATCCATTCAAAGTGAGTCAACATACCATTAAAAGGTTTGGCAATAATAGCATACATGTGAATAAATCGATGATAATATCCATAGTGACCCATAAATGCTTGTATGTCTTTAACATTCTTTGGTCTTCGTAGCTCCTAGAATTAGCTTGATCTTATCTTTATCTATTGAGATGCCATTTTTTGAGATATAGGGCTGAGAATTTTTCCTTGACCTACCATAAAGTTACATTTTCAAATATTCAAACATGTCAAATATGCATCAAAATTCACATATGTGTGCTAATCTTTGAGAAGAGTAGGTACAAAGTTCATCGATGTAAACTTTCATACTCTTCATCAAGAATTCCTTAAAAACATGACACGTTAATCTCTAGAAAGTTACTAGTGTAGGATAAATACCCCATTCAATAGCAAAGGTAGTTTTATGTTGATCTTCAAGAGCAATAGCTACTTGATTATAGCCCAAAAAGCCATAAAAAAATCTTTACACTTCCTTGATTGCTACTTTTTCCAAAATATGGTCAATAATTGGTAATGGATAGATGTCTTGAATTGTATTACATCAAAAAATATCCATTGGAGAGTTCTTTTATTTATGCTCATTTATTGTATTTTTTAAAAGATTTTTTATGGATCATTTACCATTGTAAAAGTCTAGAGATTTACACATGTAAAAGGAGAAAAAGAGAGCTCAAATTCCATAAATATGAGGTGGTTGATCTTGGCAATCAACGAATCAATCAATCACCTGAAAGTAGATCAAACTAGATCATCACTTTTCCTAGATTGTAGGAAAGTGAATTGATTCCCTTCGATACCTAATCCCGCCTTCATTTGAATTCAAAATCCACTTGTAGAATTTGTGAAGCACTTCAATGGTCTATATGAAGACATCAAATCACTTTTACATTAGATGGAAGCAATATACATACACTTGTGGCCATCATTGTCTTACTCTTTCATTTCTCTGTATCATCTTCTTCAACAACAGTAAACTTGCAGAGGATACTACTATCTCTAAAGATCTCCAAATTGAATGTTTGACATTCATTGAAACTCTATTATGTCTTGTTTATATGTAAAAATTTTCAAAGAATTTGGTTTAGTAGATTGGGAGACATCTCAATTCTATCTCGAGGTCTATCTCTGTGCAGCCCTGAAAAATAGGAAGTACCACTATTAAGTGTCAAGTTCATTCTAAAAGCATATTTGTCTTATTTCTTGTACTCTTGTGCATTATATACACTCAACCCTATGTGTATCATTACTCCAAAAGGATGTTTTCTAATTGTAACCATGTTGGCTGCTATGAGCTTTTGAAATTGATTGTTTCATCCAAAGATAATAAGTTTTTTGAGCTAGTCAATGCGCAAACGTATCTGTTTTGTATCAAATTTTTCTCCTTGATGCTCCAAAGCACATAGTGGATTTTATTGCACTTATCGCATGCCTATAAGTTCTATTTGAGTTTCCATAAGCTCAAGGGCTGGTCTTGTGCTGGTTGGCTAGACCAAACCTCATCGCTTTGCAACTCACCTTTTTACCTCCTACAAGCTTCTCCAAGTTCTTTCATTGGTACCCTAGTGTTGAAGATATAATGAATATCTACCTCAATCATGAATTAACTTCAAATGATGCATAAATGGTCTCCCCATAATCATTTGATAATTACATGCCTTGCCAAATTGACATATAGCTAAGGTATCTTCAAATTCCACTAAGTTATATTTTCCAACAACCCTGGTGGTTGCTCCACATGGCCATCTGCTAATTCTAGTTTCATCTTGGTTGGTCTTAGGGAAAGTCTATCCCATTTTTCCCAAATTTCCTTAATGGAAATACCTATACCAAACATCTGAGTCCACTGCAGACATGCATTGCTCATGAGAAGATGGGTCAAAATTGCAAACAGTAGTAAACGCCCATTCTTCTTCCTGCACAAGATTAGCAGACTCTATTTTTGGTGTAGATGCTTCTGCAACAACCATTCCAGCCTCCTTTTTCTTTGCCTCTTTTGCAGCCAGTTTTGGACAGTTCTTTATGATATGATCATTCCCTTTACAGTACTTGCAAAACAATTTCTCTTTTCTGATTTCTTTTCATCTTTATCTTGGTTCTTCGAATGTGCAGCATTTGCATATTTCTGCTTACTAGTAGAAGAGCTCCATTTTCCTTTGCCCTTCTGACTAGCCAGGAAAGCTTGATCTGCAACACGCATAATGGACCTGTTCTGCCTGGACTGATCTTCCTGCAACAAAACAGAGACTAACTCCTCAAATGATAAGGCATTCGGATTGCCTTTCATCATCAACCAAAGAGTAGAAGCAAAACTCTGAAATCAGGAAGACCATTCAGAACGGTCTGCACAAGTGAGCTATCTGGTATAACCTCATCAGCAGAAATCAACTGTTCCTTCAAATCTTTGATCTTTGTTAGGAAACTGTCCATAGAATCACCTTCATTCATGTGCTCACTCTCCAACTGTTTTCGGAGATAAGCAACACGAGCCTCATTCCTAGCTTGGTACAATGTGGTAAGTGTATCCCAAGCATCCCTAGTTGTTCTGCAAGAGCGAATATGAGGAATAATGGCACGTTTGACAGACAAAGCTATCAATGCATGTGCCTAGGCATCTCTGCCATCCCAACAAATTTGCTCTTCAGTAGGTGCAACAGAAACAGTAGCACGAACAGGAATCTGCGGAATATCATCTTCGACACCATCTTCATCAGCTCCAGCACTTGTATTTGTAGTACCTATCGTTAGAGGTGTAACAAGACGTCTTTCAACACCCTGCACAATGTTCCACAATCCTTTTGCAACCAAAACATGTCGCATCATATAAGCCCATAATGGGTAGTTGGTACCATCCAACTTATCCTCAACAGCCAACATACGGAATACATCACTGCTTTCAGCCATGGTCGGTGACTAAAATACCTTGATGCAGAAAATTGATTGTATCTCAAAAAGTTGAATAGAATTGCCCAGACGAGTTCTGCTAGACCTGTAGCAGACTTCGAGACGCTTAAACTGGCAAACAGAAACTGGTATATACCTTTGGCACAAAAAGACGAAATAGCCTGCACAAGCGCTGCGATAGTGCGTTCGGAGGCCAAAACGGAGGAGTGTCGACGGTGCCCTAGATGAAGCGACGACCTGCTCTGATACCAATTGTTGGAGTTAGACGTCTGCAAGAGCACGCGAGCAGCACAAGGAAGAAGAAGAAGCTTGGAGCACAAACACACAATACTGAATGTATTACTAGAGAATGTACAAAGATAAGTAGCCCATTAGGGCAATAGGCGTATATACAAGCCGGGGGAAAAAAACCTCCTAAAGAGGGAAAAAAGTGCCCCGGCGGTCCTAGTGTGTTCACACACATCACTACCTAAATATATCAACAAAAGACATGTGTTTCCTTCATCTCCTTCACTAAAATCTCCTACTTTATCTATTAGTATCTTCAAAGTAGTATTTCTTCCTTAACCTTCTCCTTCTCATTCATTGCATTTGAATATTTAGTTGAGTGGCTAAATTTTCTTGCAATTGAGGCTTGATTTGCAACAACTCTTCTATTTTTAGAGAACAACTTACTTTTGCTTTTCTTAAATCTTTCATGGTTTTATATACTCCTTCCAATGATCCATGGTTATTATTATATCTCAAGGTGGGAGCATGAAAGTAGTCTGATTTATGCTCATATTCTCCTGTATACTTAGGAAGTGTTGTTATGCTAATAGGTTCATCTGCTTCAATGCCTAGATTGGATAGATTATCTATCTCCTCCTCCTTTTCTATTATCTCTTGGTTCTATGAAGCATCCAAATCAATAAAGGAAGGATGCCCTTCTTTGTTCTTCTTCCAATAATTTTCTTGAACTTTGGCCCAAAGATCTTATGGCCAAGAAGCTTATACTTTTGGGATTAAAGAGTCAATTTCACTCATCTATAAACTTGATTATCCTTTTACTATTTTTTGTTCTTCTTGTGTTCTATGGTCCATCTAGTATGTCTTGAAACATCATTAAAATGTTTCCTATGAAATTTTGGTGTTCTAAATGGGAGCTAGTTGTTTTTCTAGCATAGTCTCAGCAACTTCAATTAGTTTCTTACATAGTTCCAATATCTTTTTCTCCAAGTCTCCTCTTGGGTAACATTTATGATGTTAGTCTAGACTAGGTCCTTCCAATATTTTTGATTGATAGGATTTTAGCATCATTTCTAAATCTTCAGGCATAGGATCAACTAGATTTGACCCTACCCATTCTTGCATGTATTTTTGTTTTACCACATCTCTTTTCTCATTTGTTTGCTTCTCTTCTAAACATTCCTTTGGCATTTGGGAATCCTATTTTTCTTTTATTCATTTCTTCATCCATTTATTCTTTATATTTTCTCTTTTGCTTTTCCATTTGTGTGCTTTCTTCCTCTTGGAGCTCTTTGATAATTTTTCATAATCTTTCACTACCACAATTGAAGGTTCTCTTCCTTTTGTATTCTTAGAATTATTAGAATGGTTCTCAATAGGGATTCCTTTTCCTTGCCCTGAGGTTGTGTTACTACTATTAGTGGTATCATGCATTCTCTATCATTTCTAGAAGATTCAATTACCTTGATCACATTGATATAATTATTTGAAGATTTTTTAGTAGGATTCTTAGGGCAATCTTGCAAAAGATGTTCCTTTACACATTCATTACAATATCCTTCCCAAGGCCTTGGTTGGGCATTGTACATTCTCTAATGAAATGGTATCCTCCACATCGATAACCTCAGGGTACGTGGTCTTATGGATCATCATGACTAAGTTGTTGCTCTAGGTGCAACATACATTACATAGGCATACTCGACCCCATAAGAGTCTGTAGCTCAGTGATGAGTAGCACCTCCTTTAATGTCAATCCGGGAAGACGTGAGGATGGTATGAAGACCTCGAGCAAGTGGCGGCACAAGTGCGTGAGTGAGAAGCACACAAGCATGCACACACATACACACACACGCGCACACACGGCAAGACAAAGAGAGAGAATCAATGGAGTTCTTTAGAGTACTTTCAAAAGCTCTTACAGGTTCGTTTCAATTACAATCTAACCTCAAAAATGAGCTCTCTAGCTCTTTTTATAGTTTTTGACTAGGTTTTGGCCCTGTCCAGACCTAGTGTCCGGCCTAGTTAAAAATTAGGTTCTAGGGCCAATTTGAGGGCTCAAACGGAGTCTAAAAAATACGAAAATTGATATGTAGGTACTTCTAAGGCTCCTCAAGCTCAAGGACTCCTTGGCTTGCACAAAATGGAGCTACAAAAATATGAAATGGTATTTACAATGATTGTTAGTGATAAGAATCACTGTTAAAAGATGTAGATTGGAAAAATTGAAGGGCCTATCTGCCAGATTTGCGTCGACTGCTTTGTCTACTTACTCCTTCACCTTGTTCTGACTCTCTCCGTTGGCTTCCTTGTCTCGTCAATCCTTGGGTTCCCTGGCTTCCTTGTCTAGTCAGTCCTTGGGTGCCCATACTGCTCTCAACACCCCCCCCTCTCTCGCGTCTGTCGTCCCTGACAGACCCTTGTTGCTGGGAGTGTTGGATGTAATATTCCACAACCTGAGTGGCAAGCTAATGTTCTTGTAAGCGTATTCCTCTGGCCAAATCTGTCATCATACGATCCCAATCGATTGGTCCTGGAATGTCCGGATGTGGCAGACGTAATTGATCTGCATGGATCGCTTGTTCTACTGCGAATAGATGTAGCAAGTGTGTGGGTCTGGGAATGAAAATTTCGGAATTGTATTCCCAGAAGCCCGTAGAGAACATTTCCTCAAATGTTTGCTTGAAGCATGCGGGCAAGTACTTGCTTCGTGCATGCCAAGCAAAGATGACAGTGACCGAGGGGGTTTGGCTCATGTCGTAGACTAAATCCTTGTTGCCTTGAGCGAATCCAGGGGCGGAGATGTATGGAGCTTGGACATTCCGAAAGGTTTTGAAGACAATGGTCATGAGCTCAAAGATCTTCATACACATTTTCGCCGCGATGTCGGGTACATTATTGAGACGTGTGGACCAGTGTCGAATTGTTGATATCATGTAGGCTACGGTTGGAGGTCCTCGAGGTGGAGCAAAATACGGATAGTTAACCCAGGCCGAGCACTCTTTATTGTTGCGTACCTTGATTGCAAATGCTTGCCAGGATCTGCGACGTACCACTGGACAATAGCATGGATTATACTTGATATAGAGTGGTATGGTAGCCCAGGTACTCATCATCTCTGGGTAATCGGTGAGTAAACGTGCACGCCAATTAGGTTGGAAAATCGAGCCAGCACGTGCATCGGTCGGTAAATCCCCTATCTCAAATTGAGTAGCGAATGTGGGCTCCTTCCCTGTGTGTCTTTTGACTTCTGCATTATAATCATGTAGTAAGACAAAATAAGGCATGTATTGCGATTCTGATGTTGTGATTAACCGTTGATGGGATAATTGTTGAAAGTAGGAAGACCGAAGGACCGTTTCTTCCAGATTCGTGAGAGATTGCATTTGCACGGCCACACGATCATCATGTGTCTTACCCACTTTCTCGACCCTTCTGACCCAATCTGGAACTTGAATTTCTAACGTGTCTTGTCCTTCTTCTGTAGTTCGACCACCCGGCGTCGGCATAGGCTCGTAGGGCTCTTCGTAGCTGTCCTCGACGGGGATTTCCACTACTGTTTCAGGTGCTGGTTCTTCAATGGGCGAGGGTGGTCGTTCATATGGTAGGAGGCGTGCTTGGAGTTCGGCCACCTGTTTCCGAAGGGTCTCCATTTCTTCTGTAGATTGTTGCAAGATTACCGGCTCCTGTTGAGCAGTGGGTACACTGGCTAACTGTTTCTTTAGATCGGCACATTCAGTCTCTAGTTTTTCATATGACTCCAGGAAATTTGCATGCTCCTCAAGTAAAATGCGGATGTCTTCTGATGGAACTGCTCTATATCTGGTAGGGCTAATGGTTGCTCCTACGGTTCCTTCCATAGCCGCTTCAAAGTTGTCTTGATTTTGTTGTTGAAGTCGTTTGTTCTCTTCTAGTGCTGCGGCCATATGCTTCCTTAATAGCCCAATGTTGCGTCTGAGTGTGGCGTTAGATATCATTTGCGCTTGAAGCACTGTTTCTAGTTCCTTGACTGCTTGGTCATCTACAGTGGATGTCTTTGCTTCCAATTCGGAGTGAGCCTGTTGTAGTGTGGTATGCTCGGTTAGGAGCGTCTGGTAGTCATCTTGAAGAGTGGTGACTCTAGCTTGCAGACGTTGAGATTCTGCCTGGAGGGCAGCAGTGCGTTCTTCCAATTGATGGTAGTCTTGTTGTAGCTGATGTGCACACTGAAGTAATGTGTTGAACGTGCTATTTACATTATGAGATGCAAGGGGAAAAGTTTGAAATGCAGGGGAGGAGGGATTGGGTAGGGGGGTAGTGAATGCTGTGTGTGCCAATGATGTGAGTTGTGAGGTGGGGGGTAGTGGAGGGGGAGAGGGTGGAATTGTGGGGAGAGGTGCTGTGGTGGGTGAAATGTCCATCGGGTCAGACAGAGTGGTGTGTATAGGGGCTACCATGTAGTTGGGTATGGTAGGTGAGGTGAGTGTGGTGTTCGTGTAAATTGATGTCGTTGCGAACAGCGGGGAAAGGTGCCTTTGAAACATTGGAGAGCGGAAGAACTGCTCCACAAAGGACGGGTATTGGGGTGGTGAGGTCCGGTTGAAAGAGGTGTAGGGGCCAGCTGGGAAGTGAGGGTCATGGAATGGAGGTACTCGTATTGGGGGGTAGGTCGGGAAACACAGGGTGCCTTCTGTGGGTGCTGGGTTTCCAACTACACTTGTAATTATGGGATGGCCAGTCATGGGTTCAGAGGATAGACAGGATGAAGTGTACAAGGGATTGGTGACGAAGGAGAAGAGGGTGTCTTGTGAGGTGGGTTCTCGAAATGAGAATGATTTGAATGATGATGGGTTATAAGTGAATGTAGAGGTGATGACTGTCGTTTCTTCCGAGGTGGGAGGTGGTGGTGGGGGTGGAGAAGGTGGTGATGGAGGACGCTGGGGTGAGATGGGTGATGTCTGAACGAAGGTTTCAGCGGAGAGGTCAGTGGTGGTTGTGGGAGTGGCTGTGGTCTCAATAGGTACTTCTGGTTCTGTGACGGGTATCCTGATAGTCTTACCTGCTCGTGGTAACGTGTCCACTCTGCGTTTGTCATACCTTACGGACTGGCGGACTGCGGTGTGGACAGCCTCTGGAACTCCTAAAGAGTCTGACACTAATTTGAGGGTGTCAATGAAATGTTGGTCCACTCCTTCATCTGATAGCATTTCTTGCATCAAAGCTTGACCTGATACCAGAGAGAGCTGATGCCTTTCTTGTACTGCTTTGATAGTGTCGTATAGCCTTCGTAGTTGAGCTGTATATGCAGGTGCACCTACAAGTTCTGGCACTTCTTGTTGCTCCTCTTGTTGCTCTTGATCATACTCCTCCTCATCATCCTCCTGTTCTTCATCTCCGTCCTCTTCTTCCTCCACTTCAACAGGTGTGACAGGTGCTTGGGAGGTTGTGGCCTGCATTTGTACATTCTCCGCTTGTTGTGCCTCTTCTGCCTCCAGCTCTACATCTTGTAATAGTTGTTCGAAGTCTTCATTAGTGAGTTCTTCTAAAGGTGCACCACTAGGAAATTTGAGATCCGTTGGGATGGGAGGGAATATCAAGGTGGAACCATCCGTGCTGCGTCTTGGAAGTCGGAGTGTGAATGGTCGGACTCTTCGGGGGGGCGGGGTGACGTCTGGTGTTAGGGTGGCTCCACGTGGTTGAGCACATGGGACTTGGACCGTGCCTCTCATCTTCTTAGAAGGGGGTCCAGTGGATGTCCTGCCTCGAAACTGCTCTACCCGATTCCACATCAGGGCTCGTTGGATTGGAATGTCATAAGCCAAACACCTATAAATGATTCTTGTCAGAGCGCAGCAACCATATAAAACCTGTTTTCGCGGCCAGCGTTTGTGAGCTAAGTGTATCTGATCAATTATCCAGTGGGGTAGGTTGATGGTGAGGCTCTGTGTCTCTGCCAGATACAGGCTAAACCAAATCTTTTTGTGCAGCATGGTGAATCTATCCTGCGCCGGGAAAGCAAAGTGTTGCATGCACATGCGAAGGTGTATTGCAATATTAGGCGTCATGGATACCATGTCCTTGAGTTTGGTGAGACTTCGATTCTTCATGTAGTCCGGTACTAGGGTTTCCTTCTCTGTAGGAATATGCATGCCGCGCATATCCAGAGCTTCTCTCACCAAATTGTTTGACAGCCTAAACCTCTTGAGCTCATTCCCCTTTATCAGAGATGGAATCACAAATGAGCTTGCACCTTTTGGGTTCGGATTTGGAGTCAAGGTGTTGATGAGATAGTAGCATCGCATGAAGTCAGGTTTTGGGAGTCGGGCACTGAAATAGGCACTCAATCCGGCTTTTTCCCATATCGGACGTAGACTTTCCGCATTTTGTAACTTCTCAAATTCTCTTGTAAAGAAATGGTATCTGCCTTGCTTTCCATTGTAGTCCAACTCTGATTCCCATAGATATGTTCCTTCCCCCAAGGGTCCTGCTACCTCGGTAAACCAATGTGAGGTCTTTCCCACGGGCATGGTGTGGCCACACGGAGGGTCCGCAATAGGTATGATTTTGACGGCCTGCAACTCTTCTGGTCTTTCAACTGTCTCAGGCAAAACGGGTAAACTGTCCAAGTCCACCACTTGCGGGTTTGTTTCTGTGTGAGAGCTAGTTCCTGCTGCCTCCGCCATGTTGAAAATGTCGTAGCTGATTCTGTGAGAATATATGAATAAACGTTAACATTGCAATGGACACAAAAATGACATGGTGTCCCTTGTTACAATATTAACTTAAAGTTCTGGAGTGGTTAGGAGTTAATAAGTGCTCGGTGCTGGTGTGTGTAGTTAGGAGTTAGGTAGACCTAAGAGCTAAGCGAAATGATGTGAATTAAGAGTGAAGCGGTTAGTAGGTGGTCATGGATTTACAATAGGGTCAGGGGGTTTGTTACAAGTCTTGGGCTACCAAATGCAGTGGATGGGTTTTACTCGTGGTTCCGTAGAGATTCTCGAGAGCTTTATAGGTGTGTCAGCTTTAACCTGAGGCCTTTTAGGGGCCCATTTACAACTGATTCTGTTCGTGTTCATGTGCCTTGGTGTTGAAAATGAGTGGATGTAGGCTGTGCGAGTGAATGGATCATGCTGTGTAGGGTGTGTTCTTGGTGTAGCTATTTGAGCCCGCAAACAAGCCTTAGGCACCCAAATTTGTCTTGATTGTGGGCTAGCCTTCATCGACTTTTTGGGCACCCAAATAGATTTCACGTTAGCAGAAGAATTTCCGGAAGACCTCTTATTAGTGACGTGTTGATGGTTATTAATAAGAGGCTTCGCCCGTGCTGTTGGCGTGGGTGCAACCGGGTGTTCGCCTTTTCGCACCCACACTTGGTTCACTTGTTGAGACATTCTGCTACGCAGGTTCTTTTGATGTCCGGCATAGGTAGTACTCTACTTCTTCTGCCTTTGCTCCACCGTTGGTTGTTGCCTCCTTCTGGCCTTTGGAAAAGAAGGGAATTCCTTTGCATCCCTGACTCCTTTTTTGCGAATATCATTCCTCTGCAACACATAGTTTTGGACAAGAACAGCATGGTCAACTTCATGTGCACCCCTGGAGGGACCAGGAGTCTGTGCCTTTTCTAGTTTCTTGAGTGCTCCATTATCCAACTCTACTGTAATTCGACTATGATTGACCCATGCCTGAAGAAGTCCACTTCTTAAGTTTAAGTTGACTGCTTGGTCATAGATCCAGTCTTGACCCAAGACAAGAGGTTCAGTGAGATCCTCATCTTGACACACTAGTACTTTAACTGTCATTGCTTCATCATGAATGTAGAGGGGAAGTTCCACCTCGCCCATACAAGGGGTTTCCACGCCTCCCAATCCTATGAGATATGCTTCCACAGGATTGACAGTTAACTGTAACTCTTGACAGTAAGACACTCTAACAGCACTAGTGGCTGCACCTGAGTCAATCAAGGCTCTTACAGTCCTTGCACTTTTTCCTTGTCCTATATCTAGGGTTACAAAAGGACGTCGATCAGTTATCCTAGGTGAGCTGGTTCCGGTGACTTCACACATTGCCATATGATGTCCTTGATCTGCATAGTCATTTGTCCTAGGCTGCTCTCTACCTTGCTTTCGTAATTTCATCCTTCTGATGCGTTCTAAAGCTTCTGCTTGAGCTTCTTCTCTAATTCGCTTCTCTTCCTCTTTGCGTTTCTTAGCAGTGTTGAGTCGGCTGAGCATTTCCTCCGTGAGGGGTTCCTGATACAACTTGACTCTGCATCCGCTAATATAGTTAGGGAGAACATCGCCCTCTAATGTGGCTAATTGTACTGCTCCACTCGTGGAGATCCTATTGATAATCATAGGTCCGTAGCCTCTCTTTTCTAGCTTCCTCGCGTGTTGTTTTAGTGTATAGACTAAGACTAGATCTCCTGCTTTCAAGCCTTTATCCTTCACGTGGGCATCAAAGTATGCCTTCTGTCTCTTCTTGGCTGCATATATCCCTGCAGCGGCTCTCAGTCTTGTTTCTCCTAATCGTTCAAGGTCAAAGATCCTAGAGGAGAGCTCATGACCTGTCCATTCGTGCTCTTGTGCTACTCTCAATGTAGGGATCAGGAAGTCCAAGGGTAGCACAGCATTTTGGCCAAATACCATCTGAAAGGGAGTGGCTTGGAGTACCGTTTTGTAGGCAACTCGGTATGCCCAAACAGCATGGTGTAGCTGTTTGTCCCAATCAGAGCGTTTAGTGTTCACTAATTTTGTCAGTACATTGCATAAGATCTTATTAGTGCTCTCAGCTTGCCCATTAGCTTGAGGGTGATAAGGGGCAGACTTCTTGTGTATTACCAAGAATTCTTGGAGTAGATTTTCAATCACTTCGTTCAAGAAATGAGTGCCTCTATCACTTACAAGCTCTATAGGTAGTCCGTATCTCGTGAATACATTCTCAAACAAGAATTTGGCAGTTGTTTGAGCATCGTTCTTTGTCGTAGTCTTTACCTCTACCCACTTGGTGAGATAATCTGTCGCAACAATGATGTATTCCGCATGAGAACCCTTAGCTGGGGGATTAATAGGACCTACGAAGTCTATTCCCCACTTAGAGAATGCACGTCCACCCATCATAGGTTTCAGTGGTATCTCATCTTTGCGTATGGGATACTGAGTCCTCTGACAGACATCACACCGTTTCACATAGGTATGTGCATCCATGTGAAGGGTAGGCCACCAAAAGCCCGCAAATAGGATTGCCTTGATCACCCGATCCGGTCCAAACTGTCCTCCTACTACACCTTGGTGAGCAGTTTCTAAGATCTTAAGATACTCACTTTCATGGACACACAGTCTCAGGTAACCATCCTTACCGCGCTTGTATAGATTATCACCAACGAGTGAGTAATCCTGGGCTTCTTGTTCCAAACTCCTTTTCCTAGCCAGCGTCATGTCTAGGGGGAATGTGTTTGTTTTCAGGAAGGATACTAGTGGTCCACTCCAATCTGGCACAATGGATACTTGATAAAGAGTGGCGTGTTCCACAGGTGGCTTAGTGCAACAGTTTGGGCATTCCTTGCACAACTTTTGGACCTCAGCTTCCATAGTTGGCCAATGTACTCCGAGTCTCCTTAGAGTCTGTAACGTTCGTTGCTTTGAATGGTGTTGCTCTAGTGCACCTACATGTGCTAATTGCAACCATTTAGAGTACTCATCCTCTTCTACGCAACAAGCCAAGATCCCTTGGTCTGTGTGCTTGTACATGCTTCCTGCCATGATGTGGTACTTCTGGGCTTTTACAACCTCTCTATTCCGTGTGTTTACGACTGGATGATTAGGCCCGTATGTCAATACTGGTACCAATGGCTTAGCCCACTGCGGTACAACTTCCAAATTAAACAAGTAAGCATCAGGAAGGTCATCTGACACTCCTTGTGGGGCTTCTCCCGATGTGAGCCTAGAGAGATGATCAGCTCTCAAATGAGTCCTACCTTTCCTTACCACAACTTCAAAATCATATTCCATTACCAAGAGAAACCATCTCACTAATCTTCCTGTATTGCATGGCTTGTTTACGAGATATAACAATGTCTGATGATCAGTAAAAAATTTAAACTTATTTGCAAGCAAATAGTGTCTAAATTTCTTAACTGCATATACCATGCCTAATCCTTCTCGCTCCGTAGTGGTGTAATTCCGTTCAGCCGCATTCAATTGTCTGCTGGCATAGGCAATTGGAAGATCCATATTACCTTCACCAGTAGGTTGTGCAAGCACACATCCAATGGCATAATTGGATGCATCCACATGAACATGGAATGGCTTATTCCAATCTGGTGTGGTCAAGATTGGTGCTGAACATAATCTTCGTTTAAGCTCTTGGAAGGAATTTTCGCATTCATCCGTCCACTCAAAGTTTGTCAAGAGTCCGTACATGGGCTTTGCAATGACAGCATACATGTGTATAAATCGTCGATAATAACCACAATGCCCCATGAAAGCTTGTACTTCCTTGACACTCTTTGGCCTAGGTAGCTCTGCTATGGCTCTCACTTTTTCTTCGTCGGTAGATATGCCATTCTTTGACACTATGTGTCCTAGAATCTTACCTTGCCTTACCATAAACACACACTTTTCTGGGTTCAGGCAGACTTGATATTCTCTACATTTGTCAAAGATTTGTCTGAGTTCAAGGATATGGGTTTGTCTAACATTGGAATGAGCACAAAGATCATCAACATAGACTTCTAAACTCTTCCTCAGGAACTCCTTAAACACATGGCACATCAGCCTCTAGAAGGTAGCTGGTGCATTGGTAAGCCCAAATGGCATTACTCTAAAAGCAAAAATGCCCCATTCTGTGGCAAAGGCTGTCTTATGCTGATCCTCTGTAGCTATGGCTACTTGATTGTAGCCCGAAAATCCATCCAGGAAGCTGTACACTTCCTTGCCTGCCACTCTTTCTAAGAGATGTTCTGTGATGGGAAGCGGATAGTTATCTCGAATCGTGGCGGCATTAACCTTTTTCAAGTTAATGCACACACGCAGTTTGCCATTCTTCTTGGGCACCACTACGATGGGGGATACCCATTCAGTGTGCTCAATTTCATAGATAAATCCAGCTTCAACCAGTCTATCTATCTCTTCTTTGATCTTAGCGGCGTAATTATCGTTATATGTATAAGGCTTTTGCTTAGAGGGTTTAGCATCTGAGATCATGGGAATAGTGTGTGAGCATATGTCCGGGTCAACCCCTTTCAAATCCTTGTAACTCCAAGCGAATACATCTCTGTATTCTCTTAGCAAGGCAATCAATTCATGCTCTTCTTCTTCTGTCAGGTCATGGCCTATATACGTGCATCTCTCCTCTCCTTCTTCTATGGCCACTACTATTTTCTTGGTGGTTTCTTTGTTATCATAGGCCTCTCCTGATTGTGCTTCTCGTTTAGGCATTCTTATCATGACTCTCCTGTCATCTATCTCATACTTCTTAAAATTTTCTGGGACCTCAAACAAAGATTCTTCCTCCTCTGGTGAGACTTCTTTCTTCTTTCGTTTCTTTCCTTCTTCCTTCGGGGTCATATGTGTCGCTAATCTTACATCATTTGTAACCTCTCCATGCCTCTGGGGTTGAAATTCTACTTCATGGAAATATTCTTCATCTGATGCAAATGGTGGGTCCATAATGATTGACTCTAGATCGGAGTCACTTGCATCCTCAAATGCATCAGGGCTAGGTTCGCATTCTTCTAGAACTGCCTCTCCCATGATTGGCTCTATGGAGAAGACTGAAATATCATAGCCATCCTCATCACAGTGAGGTGTCCATTGTTCTTCGTTGATGGCTACGTCCATTGTTGCTAAGATTTCTGCCCAACCGTGAGGTTCAAATTCTTCGTCTGGAAAAACTACAGGTGCATAGGCTGGGTCTTGGATTGATCTATGGGTTTCTTTCGCACCTACCTCTCTGGCTTTCTCTCTCTTCTCTTCCTCTACTGCTACCTTGCACATCCATAAGTGAGTATCTTCATGCATCCATGAGGATCCAGACCCTATGGAATGCACCGATTCTGTATCATCTTTGGCTCTATGGATGGGATTCCACTGGATAGGAGGTACATCCCTATGAGAGTAATCTTTGAGATTGACTTTGGTCGTAACACCTAAGTGCTGCAGGTACAAAGAATTGGTTCCCCAATCCTGTACCACTTGCAACTGTCGCATAAATGGTCTTCCCAAAATCATCTCATAGGCATGATTTTTGCTGAAGTCACATATAGCAAAACTATGCTCAAACTCGACACCACAAGTGGTGAGAGTTATTCCTTCTAGCAATCCTAGGGGTCTCTCTATGTGACCATCGGCCATTTGCAATTTCATTCTCGTTGGTCTGAGTGCCGGCTTGCCCCAACGCTTCCAAAGGGAAGTGGTGGCAATTGCAACTCCTGCACCTGAGTCCAAAATTGCCTTAGTGGTGTAGTCCTGGTAGGTAATGGGAAGATAGGTGTTCCCTTCTTCACCTTCACACATATCTCCTATCTTATCCAAGGGAATTTCTGGCACTGTCCTATGGGATCCTACCCTGGAACGTGGTTTTGCAATTTCAGTTACTTGACTAGCTACATATTTCCGCGCTTTTGGTCTATCCTTGGGCAGTTCTTCCAAAGTGAGATCGCGCTGCACTTTGGTGTTCTTTACTATCTCCGTGTTCATAGGTATGACTGAATCGTCGTTCCTTACCATGACTGTGGGTGCTCTCATACATGTGGACTTTGCTTCCCATGGGCCTGTGAAGTGGGGTAGCTCCTGTATGGAATTAGACTCAAAGTCCAATCTCTCATGAGACTGAGTACTCTCATGTTCCCCGTAAATGGATGGGATGTCTTGTGGGAATTGGTCGTGTGCATCGTCCACAAGTTCAAATGGAGGGGCGACCTCACTTTCGTTATCCCATTTGTCTTCTTGAATCTCTCGTAGGAAGTCTGGTGCAAACCGATTCATAGAAGAAGAAGTGTCTGGCTCCGTAGAGTTAGGCACATAAGCAACCTGGGAAGGAGGGCTTATTCTCTCGTTGATTCTTTCCTCGTTCTCATGGGTGGCTGGAGCACAAGCTTCCTGGGGAGGGTTACTTATTCTACTACTTTTCCGAACAGGCTCATACGCTCTCTGAGAAGGAATGTGGGTCACCTGTGGAGGTACATAAGCTTCCGGGGGAGGCCCATCTGCCTTTTGGGGAGGAAGATAGGCTCCTTGAGGAGGCACATGGGCTTCCTGAAGAGGCTGGCTTATCCGTTCTCTTGCCCTTTCCCTTCTTTGAGGGGCAGGTTCCCTTTCTGATTGTGCAATTAGCTTCTCTATTCTTTCTAACAGTCCATCAAAGTGTAATTGCGTCTTAGCTGAACTGGAGATGTTAAACAGGCGACTAGCTTCAAACATGGTCTGAGCCAATTCCACCATTTTGGCACAAATTTTGGTTCGTTCAAGCTCTAGCTCGGCTGTAGGGTAGCATTTTTCATTATCCGTTACGTTTGGCCCTTCTTGGATTCTGGCCTGATAAGCTTTCAGCATCATATTAAGGTCTTCGGGAGTGGGATCAGCTAGGACTGATCCTACTCTAGGGGGTGGTGGGATTTGATGAGGCGGTGGGAAAAGTGGTGGGTTGGATGGAGGTGGGAGTGGTGGAGGCGGGGTAATGTGAGAGGGAGTTGGAGCTGTGAGTTCAGTTATCCTCGCTTTGGTTTCTCTTATGCTTTCCTCAAGCTCACTCATCTTTTTAGCCCATTGTCTTTTCATTCTTTCTCGACTATCTTTCCACGCTCTAGTCCTTTTCTTTGTCACGCTCTCGGTTTCACTAGCCTCTGGGCCCTTTTCCTGGCTTGCCTCTTGGTTTTGCTGCAATGCCTGAGCTCTAGTAACCACCTGCATTGGTGCAGTGGAAGTGACACTTCCTGAGGCATCCACAACCAACCCAATCACATTGATAGGAGTGATTTTTGGCATATTATTGGGGTTCTTTGGGCAATCTCGTAAGAGATGCTCTTTTCCACAATCTTGGCAAAAGCCTTGGATCGTCACGGACTGATTTTGTGTAGGTGGAGGTAGGGACAATCACGAATGAAGTGATCCCCTTGACATCGGTAGCATGGTCCTCTAGGAAAGGGTGGTCGTACCTGCCTAGGTTGAGGCCTAGGGTTGGGGTTTGCATACATGACGTTCGTGTAATCCGACTCCCAACTAGGTTCACTTGGTTCTTCACTATAGTAGGACTCACCATGTTCTGGAGACTGCATGTAGTAAGCTTGGGGACTATCGACATGTGTAGAATCAAAGCTATGGTCACTCGGGTCACTTTCTGAGATCAATGGGGTTACTGGTACTATGGCCCTATTCAGGTTTTCTTCTGCCACAGCATACTTTACTGGAACCACATTAGCGGGGTTTGGAGGCTGTTGAGCTAGCACCGGTTGGGGTCTCTGTTGGGCCTGATATTGTGGTTGGTAGGTTTGTTGGGGTCTAGCATATTGTGGTGGTGGATTTTGGTTCTGGTATCGGCCTTGTTGGTAGGGCTGCGGATAGGGTTGCCTAACTGCCTGCTTGTTGTATGGGCAATCTTGTGCGGTGTGATTGGTGTATCTCCGTTCTATGGTGCAGTACTGGCTACTAGGGTTTACTTGGGGTTGAGCCATAATAGGGCAGACATTCGCCATGTGGTCGCCACCACAAGTATAGCATCTTTTCACCGGGGCAAACCTAGGAATTTGTTTGCTAGAGACGCCTAGTTTTTGTGCCACTTTCTCTGCGAGTTCCTCAATTGATGTGGATTGCATGGAAGAGTGACTAGAAGCACTATCTGAATCTTTGTAGATTTTGGAAAGCTCTAGTTCCTCCCCTAGGTTATCTTCAATGTCAATGCACATGCGTACGCACTCTTCTATAGTCCTAGGGTCCTTCAGATACACATAGGATCTCAATTTCGTACTCAGCAATCCATCAAGGAATAAGGCTACTTGTTTAGCAGATGTGGGTAGCTCCGAAATAGGGCACCTTTCCAGGTATTGCCTAAATCTTCTTCCTGCAAGTCTCACGGTCTCTTGAGGGGTTTGCTTGAAGCTGTGAATCAATGATGAGGTATTGTGTCTTATGCCACTCTTAGAGAACTCTACAATGAAAGCCTCTAGGAGTTGGACTATGCTCCTGAACTGACGCTCATCCAATGGTTGAAACCATGTAAGTGCTGTGTTCCTAAGGGTTAGACCGAAGGCATTGTACTGCGTGAACAGATCCTCAACCTGTTCAGCTCTCAAGACTTGCTTGAACTCCGCCACATGATCATAGGGATCTCCTGTGCCGTCAAAGTAATTCTTCATGGACTTAACTAGCTGGGTGGGTCTCAAAGTTCTTGCGTGCTCTCTAGGCCTCGGCAGAGGGAATCCATCTACATTTCTTTGGTTCCTGTGGGCTCTATGCATCTCAGGAGGTTCTACCCTATTCGTCTCCGTTCTCGTTCTTTCTCTGCCCACTGGGTTGGCAAAACTTACTTCTGGTCTATCTCTACTTCTGTCTCTTTGCGTACCATGAGCTTGGGAAGTTCCAGCCCCAGGGTGACCATAGGATACATTTGATCTTGGTTGAGGGAAAATAAATTCACCCTTCCAAGTGTAAGCATGCCTATCATTTTCTGTCACCACAAAGATCCGTTCTGAAGCATGATCTAAATAGGTCACTCTGCCTGGGCTATCCGGATCCTTAAACTCATAGATCATGAGATTTCCTATGTCTGTCGGCTGATTAGACTTATACCTCCAAAAGGCTTCATCAGTTTCTCGATTGAGGAGCAACTCTATGCTCTTGTTGTCTTGGGGGACCCATTCAGGCGTGATAATCCTAGTGAGAACTGATTTACCTCGAGGGGTTCTATGTTCCGCACCCATGTTCCCTTGTTCCAGGTCACCTAAGTCCGCTTCTGAGATTACATTCCCAAAGTCATCGGTCCTATCAGGGTGACTAGTGACTACATATATAGTTCCTTCTTTGTCCAGGTATGCACCATTTTCAAACTTGACAGCTGGGTGCTCTAGTCCAATGGATTGATCAGGGTTTTTAATCTGGACCACAGATCTTCCTAAGCCGTCCTCATAGATGCTAGCACCTAATCGATTGGTCCTAAGGTACTCCAGCTGCGTTTTGTAAGGGCCTTCTACCCTGTACAGGTAAGGCACTCCTGAACTTCCCGTAGGTCTGTCCATGCCTTGAGACATTTCTGACTCACTGGTCTCAGAGCTAGGGTAGTATGAGTGGTGGCTCAACTGCTGGGCCCAAGACCTTGCAGTGTGATTGACACTAGCCTCTGAAGACCTAAGGCTTTGTCTTTCCCTTGCTAAATGTCGTCCTGATCTAAGGTTCATATGCCTAACTGATTAGCCCAATTTTTTTCCAGAGTACAACCTCGTTGCCGATTAATTGGTACCAGTCACTTGATTCTTTTTAGTTATTTTATCACGTTTGAGTTCTTGTCTGATATCACGTCGTCGGAATACTTGAGTGTTCTTCGTACTTTTAGGTTGATCGTTCCACGTTAGGTTCTTTCCTTTATGTTACCGACCGTACAGAGATTAGATTTTTATCTTGAACTTGAGTTTTTAGGTAGTCTTCAACTTGATGACTGCCTGTCGTCGCTCTGACTTACTCCTACCTCTCGTCGTTCTTAGCCTAAGCTATGAATTGACAGAGGGGGTTAAAAGTGTCCAACCTTTTGTTTCCTGCTCGGTTGCCCTTGAGTGCCCAGGAAATGTGTTCCCAAGCTCACACTTACACTTGCTTAGAACGCCTCTCGATGCTCTGTAAGAGTTTCAAAGTTAGCTTTGAAATTTACATTCCAAAGACAGAACCAATTATTTTCATTCATGTAGCACAAACACAAACTTGCATAGTGATTTTCAAGAAAACAATCCTAAGGACCCCTAACTTTGATCCCCCTGGGTATGGTCAACTTCAAAATACCCTCTCTAAAAATCAATGCATTATCTTTATAAAAAACAGTTGAGGGCGTGTAGTATATGCTACGAGCTTTCCAACAAGCCCTAGAGCTCAAAAAATGGATCTCGTATGAAAAAGTTGTGACCGTTCAGGGTGACAGGGTTCAAACAGGATCACTGTGCAACAGGTTTTTCCCCAAGTTGTTTTCCTAAGGCTTCCCCATGTGCTCAAGGGCATAATATTTGTGCCCAAAATTAGCCCAACTTTTCAATTAACAAACCCTAAAAAATTTGGCTAAAATTGGCTGTCAATCGCGATGGATAGGGCTGTCAATCGCGATGGACACTCAGTCAATCGCGATGGACAGAGAGTTCAGTCGGTCGCGATGGACAGGGACTTCAGTCAATCGCGATGGACAAGGGGTTGAGTCAATCGCGATGGACAGGCAGTCAATCGCGATGGACAGAGACTTCAGTCGGTCGCAATGGACACCCAATTCAATCAATCGCGATGGACAGGCAGTCAATCGCGATGGACAGAGACCTCAGTCAATCGCGATGGACAAGGGGTTGAGTCAATCGCGATGGACAGGCAGTCAATCGCGATGGACAGAGACTTCAGTCGGTCGCGATGGACACCCAATTCAATCAATCGCGATGGACAGGCAGTCAATCGCGATGGACAGAGACCTCAGTCAATCGCGATGGACAAGGGGTTGAGTCAATCGCGATGGACAGGCAGTCAATCGCGATGGACAGAGACTTCAGTCAATCGCGATGGACAAGGGGTTCAGTCAATCGCGATGGACAGGCAGTCGGTCGCGATGGACTGGCAGTCAATCGCGATGGACAGAGCTGTCAATCGCGATGGACAGGGCTGTCAATCGCGATGGACTGAAATTTTGCAAGATTTTCAAAAATTTTAGTGGGAATGTGGTGTGCAGGGTCTCTAGTCCACTGTGGTGCACTTAGATTTACCAACAAGTGAAAATTTCTGTCAATCGCGATGGACAGAAGGCGGCGACTGCGAGACAGTTTCGTCGAGTTCCGTACCTGCGCGGAAGGCTGGAGATGGTGATGTGACCTGTACCTGCAAGATAGCTCAAGAAACATGCAAAAACAGCACATGCAATTTTGCTCTCTCGCTCTCTCTCACAAGTGAAATGAGGGAAATGAGGTGGAGGTGGGGATATAGTCAAAAAACTGAAATTTTCGCGATGATGGAGATGGACGTGGGAGATGGTGATGATGATGATGGTGATGAAGATGGTGAAGAAAGTAAAAGAAAATCTATGAGAGTGAAGAAAATACCTACAACTCCAACGCGTCAACTCTACGTCTTACCATCACACGCTCGTCCTCAAAGCTCGATCCCCGGCAATGGCGCCAAAATTTGGTGTAGCTCAGTGATGAGTAGCACCTCCTTTAATGTCAATCCGGGAAGACGTGAGGATGGTATGAAGACCTCGAGCAAGTGGCGGCACAAGTGCGTGAGTGAGAAGCACACAAGCATGCACACACATACACACACACGCGCACACACGGCAAGACAAAGAGAGAGAATCAATGGAGTTCTTTAGAGTACTTTCAAAAGCTCTTACAGGTTCGTTTCAATTACAATCTAACCTCAAAAATGAGCTCTCTAGCTCTTTTTATAGTTTTTGACTAGGTTTTGGCCCTGTCCAGACCTAGTGTCCGGCCTAGTTAAAAATTAGGTTCCAGGGCCAATTTGAGGGCTCAAACGGAGTCTAAAAAATACGAAAATTGATATGTAGGTACTTCTAAGGCTCCTCAAGCTCAAGGACTCCTTGGCTTGCACAAAATGGAGCTACAAAAATATGAAATGGTATTTACAATGATTGTTAGTGATAAGAATCACTGTTAAAAGATGTAGATTGGAAAAATTGAAGGGCCTATCTGCCAGATTTGCGTCGACTGCTTTGTCTACTTACTCCTTCACCTTGTTCTGACTCTCTCCGTTGGCTTCCTTGTCTCGTCAATCCTTGGGTTCCCTGGCTTCCTTGTCTAGTCAGTCCTTGGGTGCCCATACTGCTCTCAACAGAGTCTAATAACCATCATACTCATAGTATTGTTGTTTGTGGGTTGCTTCATACTCCATAGGATTCTTATCATAAGTTTGGTACTCTCCATAATTTTGATCATATCCCTGAGTGATGTTCTCAGTGTTGGTTAAAGGGGTCATAGGTACTATATCCCTTTTTGGATTCTCTTCGGATTGGGTATACTTCACTAGCATTACATTTTGCGGGTTGAGGTAGTTGTTGCCCCAATACAAGTTGAGGTTGGAGTATCCTTGGAATTCATATGTTCTTTGAGCCTAGGGGGCTCCTTGATATTGAGAATATCTTGGAGCCTCCTAGCTTGCTCCCTTGGAGGATAATTGTATGGTCTGTATGGTTGTGGTTGATGTTTTCTAGTTTTTTCTATTATAAGGGTAGTTGTTTGTGGTATGTATGATTGGTGTATTTTTGCCCTATGTGACAATAGTAACTCAGTCCTTGCATAAGTGGGCTTCCATAAAAATAATGAGGTGGGTTAACTGGTCCTCCTCAAGCACAAGCATGAGTTGTATGGTTGCCTCGACACTACAAACATGGTCTCATCGGTTGCATCCTCATGGGTTGAGGTTGGTAGTGGTTAGGTCCACACTGATTTTGGACTCCTACATTCTTAGCCACCAATTCATCCGATTCCTCCACATTAGTAGAGTGAGTTGATGAAGTGCTTGAAGAATCTTCAGACTTTGATGAAGTCTGGGGGATCTTTAAGTTATTGGTTAAATTTTCCTCTAGGTCTATGTATTCCCTGTGGCAAGCATCCAAGGATTCCAGTTGTTTCACATATACCAGAGTTCTTAGTCCTCCATTAGACAAACCATCCAAAAATAATGATATGATCTTTAGTTGGCTTGGTCTTTCAGCTTTTGTTCATGATCCACATATTGTTTGAATCTTCTTTTTGCTAGACTTATTGATTTATTACTTTATTGTTTAAAGCTATGGATCAAAGAAGAGGTATTATGTCTAATTCCTCTGTTTACAAATTCTCTTATGAATTCTTCTAATAATTGATCAATGGGCAAATCCATCTAGATTCAAAGGTTGGAACCATGCCAAAGTTGTTCCTAGCAAAGTGATTCCAAAAGCCTCATATTAAATGAAGAACTCACCTACCTATTCTGCCCACATAACCTACTTAAATTCAATCATATGGTCGTAAGGGTCTCTTAATCCATTGTAATGGTTCTTCATACACTTGGCTACTTGAGAGGGTCTTAGCCTTCTACCCATATCGGGTGTTCAAATAATTACTTGAACAATAGGGCACATCCCTTGTCATTGTCCTCATGGGGGTGCTTGAGGAAAGGGTGGTATGTTCAATGCTTCTCCTTGAAAATTTGGGTTGGGCATTAAATTATTCAGGAATAGATAATTGCACATGAGATCAATCTTGGGTGTTCTGCCAATTGAATTTCCCTAAATGAGGGTTTCATGGCTCCTTTGATTATCTTGGGGTTGCCAAATGATGCTAAGGAAACACTAGCAAACCCATATATCTTAATCTAGTTTTTTTATATTCTAACAACTTGTTGTATCCGCTCTTGTCCTCATCCACATAAGTTACTCTAGAGGAATCTTCAAGATCACATGTTTAAGACATAAATGGTAGCCACGTTCAGACTACTACCCATTAAAGGTGGGGATGCTTGCAACACCATGTGAGTTGCCTCGATCAAGATATCAATCACGTCATTGTCTTGAGGAATTCGATTTCCCCACTTCCCATGTTGATTGGCTGATGAGTATCTTCAATAACACCCATGTCATTAGTTTTCTCAGGCCAGTGACCATATATAGACTCTCCTTTTCCCTATGTACAATACTCCTTCAAAATTAACTATTGGCTTATGAATCACTTCACTAAGTTTAGATTCTCGTAGTTTGGCCACTGATCTATTGAGTCCATCCAAGTATATAGGTACTCTTAGCATGTTTCTAGAAACATACTGGAAATAATTTTTATAATCTCCTTTGATTGTAGATATAGCCTCAATAGTGAAGATAAGAGCATGCATATGTTTTGAAGCCACCATATTGTCACAATCAAAATCACTAGATGACTCAAAGTATGTTGAATGTAGATTGCTATTGGTTACACTCTGTCGAAGAAATAACACACTTGAGGTATGGGATGATACACGATATATGGTTACCAAATGCTACAAGATACACACAATTGCTCATGACACACGATACTCGATTATATGAAGATACTCAATACTTGGGATATGTGCACTATACATGTTACACGTAGAAAAGATGATACACGTTACATGACACTCAATTATAGAACGATACACGATACTCATAAGGGAGATGATAGATGACACTCATGGTTAAAATGATACAAAATACATGGAATATGCGATGATATACACAACACAAGTGGTACAAGCATTACATAATACATAACATTGGTCACTGTTGGTGCAGACCAATCACCAATTGAAGATATGGAGCAAAGAAGATGGATACATTCACAAGAGTGAAGGACATGTACACATATGTACATTAGTTATGACATAGGTTACATATACTTATGCTTTGATAAAAGTTTGTACATAATTGCCTATAAATACTTTTGAAAAATGTCGGGGCAATAGAGAGAAGACAAAGAGAGACTATGTATGAGCATAGGAATAGAGGAATTTAGAGTTGTAAATGTCATTAGAAACATGAGAAGTGAGTTGGAGTCTCTCTCTCATTCAGTTGTAGTCTTCTTCAGAAATGACAGAATTTTTGCGCCCGATGTTTCTGTGTCTGCTCCGTCTGTAGTAGATCATTTGTGAAATCCTTTTGAGGATATCTAAGTTCATAGTTAATGAGTCTATGACTTGAGTTTCAGAGTCTAATTGTAAACAGGCTAGGAGAATTGTTAATAGGAACATTCATATGTGATGAGTGTACACAGTTCTCTGAAACAGGCGCAAGTTTCGAATCCAAAGAAATGAGTAATGCTCAGTGCATAGTGTAAAGTTTTACACATATGATAGCTCAAAATCTAAGTTGAGAGATAAGCTATCTACAGCCAAAAGGATTTGGTAAAACGGGTTCGACATTGTGAGAACTAAAGTTAAGAAGTTAGGGGTGTCAAATCGACTTCTGAGAAGTGCAGATTTAAACATAGGTAACTTGTGAAGTTGATTTCTCAAGTTATACTAAACCTTTTGAAGAGATTTAACTTGGAGGAGGTGCGCAACTTCTAGGCAACACTCCATATCAAATTTCATAGAAAACTTTACATGTTTGATAGGTCAATGAGAAGAAATTGTGCAGCAGACTTTCTGTGTTTTATCTTCTTCACAGAATTTTTCAACTTTTGATAATTTGGAGATTGGACCTCTAATTTGGTGAAGGTTTTGACTTACTCTTGATATAGAGGTGTTCTAAATCCAAGAGTAGGTTGTTCTTTCGGAGATTAACACTCTCCATTAGTCACATCACATGATACACGGATGTGTGGGTGATACATAACCAATGTAGGTGTCGATGAAACCTGCCAAGTGTCAGTGATACTTGGGAATCAAGTTTCGATGATTCCTAGCTCGACCATCTATCATAGCATTTGGGCTTTTTAGACTTCTAAATTAAGTTTTGACCTTATGGGTGGGTTCCTTGTGCTCTACTCTTGCCCTCTATGTGCTTGAATCATAGAAAAGATATCTCTATATTTGCACACTCTCCTCACGATACCTATGTGCTCTAGTCTTGCCCTCTATGTGCTTGAATCATATCTCTATCTATGCACACTCTCCTCACAATAGCTAGTATGTGTCGTTTTTCATGATGTGGTTAGGTGTGGCCAAAGAAAAGAGTATGGATCTATAGAGCTTACCTCAATGAGTCTATCTCCTAGAATTTAGTACTAGAAACAATGTGTGCCTCTTGCAATCAAGGTTTGCAATTTTTCTGATACCTATCATCAAAGCTTAGTCTTGTGATACCTCTGCAACCAAGTGAGGTTTGAATGTGTTTTTGGGCTTCTGACCCCTACTTGTGGTCAAAACAAAGAGAAAAGTCTTGTTTTTTGTTTTTTTAGTGTTCAATGCGGCCTAATCTATCTGGTTCCACTCTCTTCTATATCTAACCCCAACTCTCCATGTCCTTTCCTTTTCTTACCCCTAGAAAACTTTCTCCACATGCTCTTATGTGAATAGTACACACATATCTTTTGGCTTGAGGCTATTATGTGTGCAACATATGTACTTAGCATGTGTCCCACCAAAGCACTACACTTTATCACTCCATATGTGGCTTGGCATGGTCGCACACCATCTATTGCTCATCTGTGTGTCTTTGGTTGTCTGGCATATGCATTAGTGCCTGAACAACATTGTAGGAAATTGGATGATAAAGCAATGAAATATATTTTTTCTGGTACAGTTCTAAAAGCAAAGGCTATCATCTCTATCATCCATAGACTAAACACATTTTGGTTAGCCGTGACATTGTTTTTGTAGAAGATGCAATTCAACCATTACTCTCATGTATAAAGGAGACATCAGTTAGCTCAAGAGATGTGTAGGACACTTTGCTTCCTCTTTTTATAGGTGGACATTCAATTGTTGGTCCAAATGAGACAGTTTCTCAGCCTTTAAAGGTTCCACACGATGATGTAGATATTCCATTTTTTATGTAGATTTACATGACGCACTTGTTGATGAGAGTCCTGATATAGAGGAGGCAAAATTTATGCCTAAATGGTTGGTGCAGACTTTTTGAAATAGCAAATTAGATGCACTTCTATCATATCATACTCATTCAAGATCTTATATTGCTTATTTTGCATCAGATTGCTATGCAATGGTTGCCTCTAGTCTTTGTGATGGGAATGAGCTTGTTTCTTTTGATGAAGCACAAAATTCAAAAATTTTGATGGCTGCTATGCAATCAAAATATGATGATATTATGAAGAATGGTTTTTGATCTTTACGGGATTTGCCTCTAGGCAAAAAGCCATCCACACTAAATGGATATACAAGCTAAAGCATAAAACTGATGGAACGATTGACAGGTCTAAAGCTAGGCTTGTTGCAAAAGGCTATGCTCAAGAGAGAGGCATTTATTTTGATGAGAACTTTGCACCCACATGCTGAATGAACACCATTCGTAGCATCTGTGCACTTGCATCCCATCATGGTTGGAATATACATTAGTTGGATATTAAAACTTCATTTCTGTGACGTACATGAAGAAGCGTATGTATTTCAGCCCTGTGGTTTTGTACAAAAAGGGCATGAAAACAAAGTGTGCAAATTGAAATCAGCATTATATGGTTTGAAGCAAGCACCATGTGCTTGGTGTGAAAATATACATGCCTACTTGATTGCATATGGTTTTGAGAACAATCCAACTGAGAGCACCTTATATGTTAAGCATGCATATGATGTACTTCTGATCATTGTTGTGTATGTTGATGGCATATTGCTCACTAGTCCTAATGAGAAGAATATTGCTGAGTTTAAGGCTGATTTGCATGCCTCTTTTGAGATGTCAAATTTGGGGCATTTGCATCATTATTTGGGCATTCAATTTATGCAAGTTAATGGGGGAATAAATTTGTGTCAAAGAAAATATATTGACACATTATTGTAGTGTTTTGGCCTTGAAGATTTCAAACCTATTACCACTCCTATGGAAACAAGTTTATGGTTGAGTATTCATGATGTTGGAGATGCATTTGATGTTTTTCTCTATCAGTAGGTTGTTGGATGCTTGATTTACTTATGCATAACATGATCTCATATTTAGTTTGATTTCTCTCAAACTAGTGCAATAAAATGCAATGGGTACTTTGGGGTATCATCAAGAACAAGTTGATACAAAACAGATAACTTGCACCTTCACTAGATCACAAAAACCTTTTATATTTGGATGGAAGTTATGACTTCAAACACTCAAAGCAGCCAACACAATTATATATAATTGGGAAATTTCCTTTTAGAGGAATTTCATACATAGCTTTGGCTTTTTATAATGCATAAAAGCCCCAATTTATACTAACCAATGAGTGAGAATTAAGTTTAACAATGATTGGGTGTAACCTTGACTTTTTAGGGTTGTGCAAAAATTGACCCCAAGACCTTCAACTTAAGATTTTTTTGAATCTACAAAACTAAAAAACTTAAAAATATATAGACGTAAACTAGGAAGTAATGCATTTCTAATGGGTGCTCATTCACTAGATTTAGAGCTATGTAGAGAAAGAGCCAAGCTGTGCAAGATGATTGAATCTGAGGAAGAAGGATCAGAGAATGGATATGGCACTAAGTAATGACCAAAGAGTATATGTATTACATCAAAGTCATCGCTCTCTATATGTACAAAGCTTTTTGGTTTTATATAGACCTTTTGATGGTTTTCCGTGGCTCAAATCAAAAGGATTTGAATTAGGTTGTAGAAGAGTGAATATGAGTGACAGAAAGAGGAAGGACCAGTCTAAAACTGATAATCAGCAAACCCTCATCTGAACTTAGGCTATGGAAGACCCTAAGTCAGATCCGTGTGTGAAAGATCACATACTTACAAAAGTAGCAAAGAATGCTAACAAGTTTGCTATCAGAAATCCTCAAACTCATATGAACATACCTTCTCGAACACCTCATCGAAATATGCATAAAGCATACATGTACTGATTCTCTCATACCTATGTCGAATAGGACTCCTCCAGATATGGATGCCACTACCTCCATAAACTCCAAGTAGTACCTATGTGCATAAAGAGAATATGTACCTGAATGCTTAACATAAGATGCAAATCTTATGTTAACCTCCATCCAATGTCTTTGAAGTACACCAAAATCTTCATGTAGAAGACAATCTTCAAATACATTATGTAGATGGCTTATCCACACCACCAAGATGCTGATGGGTAAGTCCTCTCCATAAGCAAGAGTGTGAGCACACTCTTCTCCAAGAAGAACTCCATAGCTGCTCCTCAACATGCCCAAAATAGCACCATGGCTGCCCCATGTGCTAAGAGCACCACCTCTAATGAGGGACCAAGCTCCAAAGCCTGTGTTGCAAAATGTGTAGGATGATTGAATAATGAGACAAGCTCTTCTTATATAGTAGTTGTTCTCACCTGAAAAGCATTCCAAAAGCATAACTTACGCGTTCGTCTCTTCAAAATGCAATCACGGAAAAACAAACCCATCGCCGAATCGTTCTCCTAAAAGCATATTTTAAAAAACATGATTAAAAAACATCCCAAAATGTTTTCGCGCTGCTGCTGCCGTCCGTGGGACTTGAAACCCTCATGGGGGCTTTGGGAGGACAATGGTCTAGCCACGACACCCACCCGATTTACTTGTAGAGGGACTACTACAGAAGTTTAAACATGTATTCTCTAAGCAAATTTGAAGAATGGACAATGTACTTATATGACATTGTTTCCAACAATCCCCCTGCAATGTCATATTGGTACAAAGTGGACTGGATATATAACTTCATTCATTTGCAAACTTCATAATCTTCAAAGTTGTACTCCCCAAATTGACCTTCAAACCTTTTCTTCAAAAGTCTTCTTCAAAACTGAATTTGACTTTCCTTCAAACTTCAAACACCTGAACTTGCTGAATATGAACCATAATACTTGAGAAAATATGCAAACTAGATATCCAATAGTGTACTCATCAAGCAATCATTTGCTTGAAAACAAATATAGCATGTACTGACTCTGAACCTGCTATCTCCTGTCTTCTCAAACCTGAAAACATACACTAGGATCCATATATTTGCATTTACCTTACGGAAGCTTTCTCAATGTACTTCTGTTGTGTCATGTAAATACACTAAACAAAATCAAGAACTGAATCCTGGAACCTGTGACTAACAACTCACAACTTAGTGTATTATGAACACTAACTGGTTCATCTCTGATTGTACTCAGGTCAACTAAACTTATGAGATCAACTCAGAATTTCATATCTAAGATGTCATCTTGTCTTCATCCTTGTTCGATCTATAAGTCTTTCATACTTCTTTCCTTCAGAATCTGGTATAAACATATATGTGTGCACCTCTAAAACATACCTCTCTGAAATATCAAGCTTCTCTTCAATAGAACTCTAGAACCTTCTCCCGAACAGGAACACCTAACAGGAAATTTCTCCAAACATTCTCCTTCTTCCTTCTTCTTTCAAAGCTGGAACATAAAGAGAACCTGACAAAGGAAATATAGGAATACCTGAAATAGGAATACCTGTAGATATGACTTTGCATTCTTTCACATATGGCTGAAAATAAGTCTTCATGTTTCATCACGCCCTGGATGATTTAACACTAGTATCTAGAATTCTTCAAATATATCAGACTTTATGAAATCTGGAACATCTTCCTTCATAAATCTGATTTTTCATAACATTAATACCTGTATCTGAAACAAATAATCTGAACCCTTTTATTAGCACTGCAATTGCCAATAGCTTTCACTGTAACTCTTCAACTTCCCATATTGTACAATAAGGTTAGCTGATCCTAACATAACAAAACCTTGCTGGAAGCATTTTAGGATTCATAACCTTTTGAAACATAACAAGTATCTTTTTCTATTCCTCTGAAACACTAATCTGATAGAATCTGAATCTTTGACTTACTTCTTCCAATGTTAAGAATCTTCACAAACAAAGGATAGACAACTGACTCATAAATACTCAAGATGATCATTCAAGATCATACAACATCATACAAGATCTATGATCTTTCCAACAAAATACTTGTGTGGAATCTGCTCTCATCGAACTTTCATGACTGAATGTTTGATTTATTATCTGAATGTCTCTAAGTGTCCATGCTTCTCACAACAAGTTGTAAAACTTTTCTTTAATCAAATCCTTCCCAAGAATCTACAACTCCTACTTGAAACATAAGTGGACAAACTCCTCACCTTGGGAACTCCAAAAGTTGCAAGTTGATACTTCATATCTTCATATCTGCCCGGGTGAAATGTGATAGTATTTGCTTCAATTTCTTTGGTTAACTCCACTTCTCAATCAAGTGATAGGATATGAATTGGAACACCTTTTTGAATACAAGCATGTATCCAAAAATCTAGATAATCATAGAAAGTAGATTCTTCAACTAACTAGTACATCAAAAATCTGAATTTTCTGAAGTTTTCTGAAATGAATATGAGGTAACTTTTCCAAACACAAAACCTCAACCCAAGTCTTCAACATCTGCTACAAAAAACTTCTTTTACCTCAAGAGTTAGATAAAGAAGAAATATACTTCTCTACAACTTGTCATATAGTTGTGATGCTACAACGTCAACAACTTTTGGCACCGTTGTCGGGGGAGCATTCTCTTGTCACTTATGTGATGGTTTATGGTGTGAAAGAGATGTGTACACTAGCTTTTCACTATGATTTTTTGAGTTCTTCATTTTATTTGCAAGATTTACAATAACTTGCTGAGATGAGCCATTTTTGGTGTGATTAGAATCCCCTTTTTGGGTGATTAATCTACCATGTGTGGCGATTCTTCAAGATTACAAGTAGAATAGGAGTAGTTCTTGAAATATTTTAGCTTATTATGATGATTCTTTCTATTAACTCTGTTGATTTATCTCTAATCATGTGTGAATAAGCTTTCTTTTGGGGTTCTTCTACAAAAAAATCAATGGAGTCTTGATTCATCATCTTCACCAACAAACCATGAAAAGGAAGGTCATGGTGAAAGCTACAGAAAGGAAAGGAATCGATTCTCCAAAAAAAATCCATCATTCCAAGCTTCAAAGATGCCTTTTATCGGGGGTCGATGCCTCATAGAGATGAAAGCAGGGCAAACATGTGGAGCCAAGCTTGGGACAGGAGACTATCCAGTGTGTTTGTATGAGATATTGCGGGACACAAATTCAGGTACTAGCTACATAGGGAAGGAAGAAACTTTGAGCCTGATATGAGACCCTCCTCACAAGAGCTGTTGAGCATCCATCAACAATCATGTAGGTGTAAGGAAATTTTCCAAACAAGAACATATATGAAGAAGGTGGGCTTTGCCTCCGATGTAAGGTTTCCTCTATCTTTCTGTGATGATCCTTTCTATAACAAAGTCCTCCCTCTTGGAGAATGGATAGCTTGTTCACTGTCCTCGGGTTTCTTTAAGTCATCCCATCAGCAAAACACTTGCTTTGCTCACTTCATTACCACAAGTTCTCTTTTCCTATCATGATGGGCCTCCCCTCATAAGGCTTGAGCCTATCAAGCTCTTGCTCACCTTCTATGGTGATTTCGAGGGCACTAAGTGCTCCACCTTGTGAAACTCTCTTGCTACCTTGTCACATTTTGCTTTTTAGGTCTATATCTTCTTAGTGGTCAAATAGCCAGCAGTATGTGGACCTTCATGGTTGAATGTCTCGTAGAGGTTAGAAATCATTAAAAAAATGTGGTTGTGGAGGAATCTTGCATGCATTCTTGTCGTGCACATTTATTCATCTCTTTGTTGATATATTTAGGTAGTGATGTGTGTGAATACTCTAGGACCACCGGGGCACTTTTTTCCCTCTTTAGGAGTTTTTTTTTCCCGGCTTGTATATACGCCTATTGCCATAATGGGCTACTAATCTTTGTACATTCTAGTGGTAATGCATTCACTATTGTGTGTTGTGCTCCAAGCTTCTTCTTCTTCCTTGTGCTGTTCACATGCTTTGGCAAACATCTAACTCCAACAATTGGTATCAGAGCAAGTCGCCGCCTCATCTAGGGTGTCGTCGACACCTCTCCGACTGTAGTCTCAGAATCACACGAATTTTGGTGAGCATACTCAAGGTGTTTTCCAGATCAAAATAGCTTTACTTTGTGGTGTTGAAATCATGACCTGAGCTCATTTCAGCCTTCGAACGCACTATTGTAGCGCTTATGTAGGCTAATTCATCTTTTTGTGCCAAAGGTATATACTAGTTTCGGTTTGCTAGTATAAGTGTCTCGAAGTCTATTACAGGTTTAGCAGAATTTTTCTGGGCAGTTATGTTCAACTTTTTGAGATACAATCAATTTTGCACATCAAGGTATTTTAGTCACTGGCCATGGTTGAAAGCAGTGATGTATTTTGTATGTTGGCTGTTGAGGATAAGTTGGATGGTACCAACTACATGTTATGGGCTTATATGATGCGACATGTATTGGTTGCAAAAGGACTATGAAACATTGTGCAAGGTGTTGAAAAACGTCCTATCACACCTGCAACTGTTACAACTGCAGGCATTGAAGCTGATGCAGAAGGTGTCGAAGATGATGATATTCTGCATATTCCTGTTTGTGCTACGATTTTTGTTGCACCTACTATAGAGCAAATTCATTGGGATGGTAGAGATGCCCAGACACATGCATTGATAGCTTTGTTAGTCAAACGTGCCATTATTCCTCACATTCGCTCTTGCAAAACAACAAAGGATGCTTGGGATACACTTACCACATTGTACCAACTGAGGAATGAGGCTCATGTTGCTTACCTCCGAAAATAGTTGGAGAGTGAGCACATGAATGAAGGTGATTCTATGGACAATTTTCTAACAAAGATCGAAGATTTGAAGGAACAAGTGATTTTTGCTGATGAAGTTATACCAGATAGCTCACTTGTGCAGACCGTTCTGAATGGTCTTCCTGATTCATATCAGAGTTTCTCTTCTACTCTTCGATTTATGATGAAAGGCAATCCAAATGCCTTATAGTTTGAGGAGTTAGTCTTTGTTCTGTTGCAGGAAGATCAATTGAGGCAGAACACATCCATTATGCATGTTGTAGATCAAGCTTTCCTGGCTAGTCAGAAGGGCAAAGGAAAATGGAGCTCTTTAAGTAGCAAGCAAAAATCTACAAATGCTGCACATTTGAAGAAGGAAGACAAAGATGAGAAGAAATCAGAAAATCAGAAATTGTTTTGCAAGTACTGTAAAGGAAATTATCATATCATAAAGAACTGTCCTAAGCTGGCTGCAAAAGAGGCAAAGAAAAAAGAGGTTGAAATGGGTGAGTGGTACCCAGCTACTTGGGTTGTTTTATCCCAAGCGGGGATCACTATCGCCAGATTTGCATGCTTTTAATGACTATGATTGGGCTGGTTGCTATGACACTCACGTGTCCACTAGTGGTTTTTGCTTCATGCTTGGTAGCTCATGCATATCTTGGCTGAGCAAGAAGCAGCCTACTGTAGCCACTTCCAGTTGTGAGGCTGAGTATAGGGTAGCTTTCATAGTGACTGTTGAGTGTGTGTGGCTCAAATGCCTTATGGTTGATTTGGGTGTTGGTCAGTCTTCTGTCACCACCATCTTCACTGACAGTTAGAGCGCATTGGCAGTTGCGAGGAACCCTATGTTCCATGCTCGCACTAAGCACATTGAGGTGCATTATCATTATGTCAGGGAGAGGTTCTCTGCTGGGGAGATCAGCTTGGCATATGTGCCCATGCAAGAGAACATTGCAGGCCTTTTCACGAAGGCTCTGCCTAGGGAGAAGTTTGAAGCTTTCCGCAAAGCTTTGGGCTTACTTCCTTTTGTGGAGTGATTTCCACATAGCTTGGCACTTCCTTATACATGAGTGCCAGCTCCTTGTTCACCGCATCACTCCCAGGGAAGATTTGTTGATATATTTAGGTAGTGATGTGTGTGAACACTCTAGGACCATCGGGGGACTTTTTTCCCTCTTTAGGAGTCCCCCCCCTTGTATATATGCCTATTGACCTAATGGGCTACTAATCTTTGTACATTCTAGTGGTAATACATTCTCTATTGTGTGTTGTGCTCCAAGCTTCTTCTTCTTCCTTGTTGTTGTAGAGCAAAGAGAGCACAAGGCAGAGAAAAAGAAGGACCCCAAATTTTTTTCGATTTGGACACTTTATTTTTGTATTATAACCATTCTTGTAATATATTTTCCGTTGTAAAGGCACTAGAGGAGTCCTCTAGATGCATCCCCACTGAAGATTAGTAGCTTACCCATGTAAATTAGTAGGAAATTAGCCTTTTAGTGAATAAAGTGCCGGTCTCTTGTGTGAAAGGACCATTTTTAGGGCACAAGTATATAAGTCAATTTGTGACTCTTTGTAAAGACTTTTTGCCATTGTGAGAATCAAGAACACAGAAATTCGAATTTGTGTCTTCTCCTCTCTGTATCATCTTCTTTGTGAGCTTGTATGCATGTGTGTTGCTTGGAAAGAGTGTTACAAAGTGTTGTCTATCCATGAAAGCATTTGTTTGTTGTGGTTAAGGTGTGTGTGAAGTGTAGGAAGTGCTGAAGTGTAGGAAGGTCATTCCCGCGACTCAGTATTTTGCTCATAACTTGAAGTAGAAGCATCAGAATTGAGTGAAAATACCATCATTGGATGCGTCTTCTTGAGAGCTTCGAAACGCATATGCTATTCGCTATGTTTGGAGTTCGGAGTTGAGAGAAAAGCTCAATTTACTGTTGGCTGTTGTTCCAAGTCTCGTGACACCATGACTGACAGTTGAAGCTTGTTTGGATTAGTCTTTGCCTTGTTTGCACTCTTTGAGTAACTCATTTGCATTGATCGTCATTTGAATGCATGTCTTCATACACTCGGCTAGGTTTTGATACTCATCGGATTGATAATTAAAGCGTGAGCCCCCACTATATGCACTTGAGGGGGATTGAGGTATAGTCTCTTTCTCCACAAGTCCCTAAGTTGGTTCTTAGGTACACACATTTTTTGGCGCCATTGCCGGGGAGTGTCGAATCAAACCGAGGCATTCGTGTGATGGTAAGTAGCTTTTTGCATTGAAGCGAGAGGAGGAGTAGTGATTTTCTCTTCTTTGGTAAGTCACTTTCATTCGCACTTACTACTTCTCACTCTTGAAGTGTGTGTAGTGAGTTATTAGTCTAGGGAAGTGAGGGGAGTGAGTAGAGTAGGAGGAGCAAGGGAGTAGGTTAAGTACTTAGAGTAGCTTTCAGTCCTTGTCTTGTTGTTCTTCTTTTTTTTTTAGTGAGTAGGAAACTCAAAAGTATAAAAGCTAAAAATGCCATTTTGTAAGTCACTTGTCTCTTAAACAAGTATCGTGAGAGGTGTTGTCGAGTATCATGGGCTAGATCCGAGCTTGTGGAGCTGCGCAGAGCTAGTTAGATTTGTTAGAGAGTTGAGAGAGAGTACCTAAGGTAAGCACATATATCATTCTCTCATCCTTGTCACATAAATTAAGCATTTCAGAAAAAAACGATCTGTGTGAAGTATCGTGAAGGCCATACCGGGGTAGAGAGGAAGTATTTTTCTGATTCAGGTTAAGAGGAGAGGGTAAATGTACTCTGAGAACATGTGTATGAACCCAAAATAAAAAAAAAACACTGATAAAAAATTGAAAAGTGTCAAGTATCGTGTTCTCCCGCGGTCGAGTATCGCGATACCCGACAAGTATCTTGATCTCCTGTGGTTGAGTATCGTGATACTTCACAAGTATCGAGTATCACGTTTGCTCAAGTATCGAGTATCACATTTGCTCAAGTATCGAGTATCGTGTTTGCTCAAGTATCGAGTATCACGTTTGCTCAAGTATCGAGTATCGCGTTTGCTCAAGTATCGAGTATCACGTTTGCTCAAGTATCGAGTATCACGTTTGCTCAAGTATCGAGTATCACGTTTGCTCAAGTATCGAGTATCATGTTTGCTCAAGTATCGAGTATCGCGTTTGCTCAAGTATCGAGTATCGCGTTTGCTCAAGTATCGAGTATCACGTTTGCTCAAGTATCGAGTATCGTGTTTGCTCAAGTATCGAGTATCGCGTTTGCTCAAATATCGAGTATCGTGTGATCCTCGATCGCGATACTTCACAAGTATCGTGTATCGTGCTATCTCAAGTATCGTGTGATCAAGTATCGCATATCGAGTATCGCATTTTTTGGAGTATCGAGTATCGTGTTTCCTGTGTATCGAGTATCGCGTTTGCTCAACTATCATGTATTGTGTTCATCGAAGTGTCGAGTATCGTCATATTGAGGTATCGTGTATCATTTTGGGCAGATATCGTGTATCGTTTAGCTCAAGGATCGAGTATCGTGTTCTTTTTGGGTCAAGTATCGTGACTTGAGATTTCATAGTCAATCCTTTCCCAGCCAAATTTTTCTAGAATTCTGACCCTTGGTGAAGAGCTCTAGAAGCCAGAGGTTGGCAAGGGCTGATCAGGGCTTTTAAGTGGATGAACCTAAGATCTGGAAGAACCCTAGGAAGCCAAAGAAGTGTAATCTCTTTTGTAGGAAGTGTAGCCGAACCAAGTAGCCGTTCACATTATTCTGAAACCTCTAGTGAGTCAAAAGAAGAAATTCCTATGGCTTCAGAGGATATGCAAAACACTGTACCAATGATTGGCATGATGTTAATTATTGAGGGAGAATATCGGACATCCTTAGAATATGTGACCACCAATCAACATGAGATTCCCATATATCTAGATGGACTAAACCGATCAGTGGCCAGACTGAAGAAAGCTTCAGATGCTTACATAGTGCCTAGGCCAGCAGTCAAGTATGCAGGAGGATTGTATATGGATAAAAGGGATATCCAGTATGTTGTTACAGAACATCCTGAAAATATCAATGAACTTGGGGAAGAAAACAATGCCCATAACCTTAATGAAGACGGAAATGAAGAGCAAGTGACCACACCTAGAGGGAGATCTACTGTTGTTAGGGTTTGGAGAGGAGACCTGGTTCCCCAAGATGACTCATTAATGGATGTGTATTTGATCAATGGAATGGAGAATCTCCTTAGAGCCCACTCTTCATTATGGGAAGCAACCCCTAACCCTACGACTGTCTATGAGTTACAAGATCCTGACTTCCCCACCATCATCACATATTTGGACAAAAACCAGAGGAGGTACTGGCCCCTAACAGATTCAAAGAGAGCCGGGTTGAAATATCAGAACATTCCAGTGTTTCCCCCAAGGGATCAAGCCACTACTTCACAAAACCCACATGGAACCTCTCAGAATAATTCATTTCAGCAGTCAGGACAAACACAACAAACTCAAATCTCGGTTAGACCACATGTGCAGTTTGCCATGCTTGCAAATAACCCTAATTATCGGCCTCAGCCACCTGTGGATCCAACAAATGGAATTACTGCCCCAGTTAGACCACCTGTAGCAAGAGGGCATGGTATACCCATTGGAAGACCAGTTTTTCCTGTGATGCCTAGACCGCCTGAAGGAGGAAGAAGATTAAGGCCAATTCAAGTGGCCAAATGCATGAGAAATCACTATAATGGCTCTAGTGAACCTTATAATCATATAGCTGAATTCAAGCAAGTAATCAGAGCCGAACAAGTAGAAGATTTCTTGATCCAATATGAAACTTTTGGTCTAACTTTGACAGACACAGCTTTAGCTTGGTTCCAGCCATTAGATCCAAATGATTTTCAGAACATGGAACAAGTCTATCAAGAAATGATTGAGGAATTCACTAAGTCTGGAATTAAAAACAACTTGTCATCATTAATCCATAGCTTTAAGCAAGCTCCTACAGAATCAGTGAGATTGGCAGCAAGAAGATTCAAGCAGTATGTGGATAGATGCCCAGTGGAAGAGAGACCCACCCAAAACAAAATGGTGTCATTATTTTTGGAAGGATTATTGAATGGATCATTAAGATCTCTGGTGTATGTGAAGAGAGTTCAAACCTTGCAAGAATGCATGAAGGAATGCATTGACTTAGAAAACAATCTAGCAGAGGATCTGAAAATACCTCAAGGTAGTACCAAAAGTGAAGATTCAGCCAGCAGCACATCAAACCCTAAGAACAATGTAGAGGAAATAGCTAACTTAGTAGCAAAGAAGTTGAACGTTCAAGGACAGAGGAACTACCCCAGCAACCCAATGAGGGTGCCCATGCTTAGAAGATGTATGCATTGTGGAGGAGATCATCCTTCTCATTTGTGCACTAGGGGAGTAATCCCACCACCTGCCTATGCTTACAATAGACCACCCGTTCCAGGACCTTTACAATATTGCAGCATAAAACAAAAATACACAAATCAGAGCATAGAAAATTGTCCTTTTAATATACAATCAAGACCTGCACAACCTGTCATGAGACCTTACGGATACCCTCAGAGAGATCTAGGAGGAGAAGCCTTCAGATATCCCAGTTATCAGCAACAGGCACCTGTACCACGACCATATGCTTATCAAAGTTACAATCAACCACAACCGGTGTTAGGACAACAGCCACCCCACCCTCAGAATGTTGTCCTAGTGAAAATAGCTCAACCTGAAGAAAACTTAGAGAGAGCAATAGTCCCAGCCACACCATTGACTAGTAATGAATCATATGATTCATCATATGGCCATAGTCAAGGAGGTTATCCCACTTATGATGGCTCCATGATAGAATATGGACAAACGTACGAACCATATGCCTATGGCATGGAAATGCCAGATAGTTCCTATGGATATGAGCATGATTATGTGTCATTGATGTACACAGCTCCGAGAGCACCCATACCCTCCCGACCTATGAATAGACCGCCTGTACCTAGAGGACCATGTTATAGATGCGGAGGTGATCATTATATCAGAGAATGTACACTACCGAACCCACCACCACCACAGCGAGTCTGGGAAGGATACTGTAGTGATTGTGGTAAAGAACACCTTTTCAGAGATTGCCCCAAGAACCCCAACAAGGTTAACTCTAACGTACAAATCAATGTGATAGAAGTAATAGAATCATCAAGAAGCGACAAGGAGTACACTGTACCATTGAAAGCAATAACAAGAGCCAAAGATAGAGAGACCCCTGAAAAAACTGAAGAACATAATCAAAGCTACAGAGAGGTGAACACACCTACACCTCAAATAGTTGAAGATTTGGAAGAGCCTGAGAAAAGTGTTGTAAGCAAACAAACACAAAGATGGAAGAATCGTAGAGATAGGATAAAGGAAAAGGAATTACTACAAAAGAAGGAAAATGAGAGGAGTGAACAAAATCAAAGGGAGAAACAAGAAGTGGAAGGAGAAACGGGAAGGAAAGTCTAAAAAAGAAGAGGTAGGATCAGTTTTAGCAGATCCCATGCCTGAAGAATTAGCCATGTGGATTCAGGCGTACAAAGCACGAATAAGAGCAGGACCTACCATCGAACAACATGAAAGAGAATATCCAAGAGGTGACCCAGAGAAAGAAAGGTTGGAGATATGCAAAAAACTAATTGGCGTGGCTCAACAGACCTTAGAAAAACCTATCCTTTGACTACCTAGTTCACGAATTCCTGAAAAAGAATTCCAAGAGTGTGTCATCCTTAATGACCCTGAGAAAACCAAAGAAGGTGAGATACACAATGAAAATCACTATGAGGATAAAAGGGAAGGATCCATTGTTCCCGAAGTAGAAGGGGAATGGCCTAAAGATCTGTGGGCAAGAGTCCAAGAAGACCGGTGGAAGAAAGTGGAAGGAATAGACCCACCCTTTGAGGAGCTAGAAGCAGAAGGTGAAATTGAAGACTCCATACCTAAACTGAATTCAGAAGAAATAATACCAATTGATCCAAGTAATGAAGAAAATGATAGCGTAAAGGTTTTGCCAAATTACAGAGGAGAGTACGAACATAATTCAGAATTATATTGTACTCCCTTGATAAGGAAAAAAGAACCGAACCCATCAGTCCAAACATCGGATATCATACAACACCTTAGAAAGGTAAAAATCCCTTGCACTCTGACATTGGAAGAACTATTAAGGATCAACCCACATTTGAAGGAGAAATTGACCAGCCAATTGGAGATCAAGGCGGAAGAGAAGGAGATGTCTGATGAAGTAAACACAGTAAAAATCCCAGTCGATAAGGTAGGAGATTTCAATGAGGGAGATGAAGGAAATACTTGCCTTCCAATTACCTATAGAGGTTACACTACCAAAGCCATCTTAGATTTTGGAGCTGGAGTAGGAATAGCAACTAAAGAAATCTGGGAGAAATGGGGAAAACCAGCTCTAAGACCAAAACGCATGAAGATACAAATGGTAGATGGACACACTGAAAGACCCTTGGGATTACTGGAACGAGTAGTTTTTACCACTTGTGGAGTTGAGTTCGAGCACACCTTAGCGATTTGTCAATTTGAAAGGCCTAGCAATTATGAAATGATACTTGGAAGACCTTTCATGAGACAACTAAAGGTAGTGCAAGATTGGGGAAAAGACGCGGTATACCTACAGCATGAAGGAACCACCACAAGAATAAATCTCCACACATATACATATCAAGATGTTCCCCCCTTACAATGGAATCAGATTCATAAGGAGGAAGATAATCAGTCAATTCATAGTATAGGTTCAAGCGACCAATCGTGGATGAATGAAGACACTCATCTATGGATATGCCAAACTGCGAAAAAGGAAGAGGATAGGAGGAAAGGATGGCAGCAAAGGCAAGGAGTTGCTAGATCAGTACAAGATCCAGCCTATATGCCTCAAATATTCCTAGATGAAGAATTTGAACCTCATGGTTGGATGGAGATTTTAGCCACTCTCAATGTGTGTGTAAACGAAGAAGTGATAACCATGAATGAATGCATTGATGAGGAAGGATATGACGTTAGTCTATATCTGGTAGTTCTTCAAGAGGCTGAAGAAGGAGAAGTAATTGAAAAAGAATGGAAGGAGGATTACGAGAGCATTGAAATGGAGCAAGAGCAAATGGAAATAGAAAGTGGAAATCAAGAAGTAAGTATCATAGCTAATGAAATAAATCAAGAACCAACACAGGAAGAGGAGCTTGGATTAGAAAAAGCAAAAAATGATGAAGAAAACAAGCCTCAAGACCAATTTGAAGTGCCCGCCCACTTCAAAAAATATGAAGTAGAAGAGAGAAGAATTGCTATTCAAATGCCAAAACGAGAAGCACAGCCAGGAATAGCATATGACAACAAAGAACAAACCAAGAAGATAGTAGTAACGTTAGAGGAAGGAGAGGAGCGATGTACTTTCATAGGACAGGATGTCTCAATGGAGGAAGAACAAGAGTTAATACGCCTCATAAGGGAATTCCGGGATGTCTTTGCCTGGACCTATAAGGATTTGAAAGGAGTAGACCCTTCTATATGTGCTCATAGAATCCCTATGACATCTGAAGCTAAACCTTCCAAACAAAGACCATACACCTATAACGATGTTTACTCAGCAAAGATAAAGGAAGAGATAGATAAGTTGTTAGAAGTTGGGTTCATATATGAGATCAAACACACGGAATGGGTGTCGCCTTTGGTGGTTGTACCAAAAAAGAATGGTAAGTTAAAAGTATGCACAAATCTGAAAAAAGTAAATGCTGCTACCATAAGGGATAGTTACCCATTACCCATCACGGATCATCTTTTGGAAAGAGTGGCAGGGAAGGAAGTTTATAGTTTTTTGGACAGCTTTTCAGGCTATAATCAGGTATCCATTGCTCCTGAGGACCAGCATAAAACAGCCTTTGCAACTGAATGGGGAGTATACGCCTTTAGGGTTATGCCTTTCGACCTAACCAATGCCCCAGCCACTTTCCAAAGATTGATGTGCCATGTATTCAAAGAATTCCTGAGAAAGAGTATGGAGGTATATGTGGATGATTTATGCACTTATTCAGCTATACGATCAGAGCATATCCTTGAACTAGGAAAGATCTTTGCCAAATGTCGACAATATAGAGTATGCCTCAACCCAGAAAAATGTGTCTTCATGGTTCGACAAGGAAAGATATTAGGACATATTGTCTCTAAAAACGGAATTTCAACTGATGAAGACAAAATCAAAGTGATCCTGGATTTGCCAAGACTAAAGACTGCTAAAGAACTGCAAGCATTTATGGGACATTGCGGTTACTACCAAAGATTTATACATATGTATGCCATAATTGCTAGACCTCTCTATGCATTATTGACTCAGTTTAACTGGACTGAAGAATGTGAGAAAGCCTTTAATGAATTAAAGAGTCGATTGAGTTCAGCACCAATCCTCCGAGTACCCAATTGGAATAAGCCATTTCATATTCACGTGGATGCTTCCAAGTTTGCCATTGGTTGCATCCTAGCTCAACCCGCACATGCAGGAAAGTCAGATGATTCTATAGCCTATGCCAGTAGACAATTGAATCAAGCAGAACACAATCATACCACGACTGAAAGAGAAGGCCTAGGAATGGTGTTGGCATACAAAGCAATAAAGGAGTCATGCACAATACGGCAACAAGGCCAGATCATTTTTTCCCATAGATTATGTACAACCCAAGTGATTTTAATCACTACACAAACATTGTAAATCCCGTTTTTGGTAGATTAGACTCCATTTTGTGCAAGCCGAGGAGTCCTCGAGCTTGAGGAGTATTAGAAGTACCATCGTACCAAATTTCATAATTTTTAGACTTCGTTTGAGCCCTCAAATAAGCCCTGGAACCTAATTTTTAACTAGGCCGGACACTAGGTCTGGACAGGGCCAAAAGCTAGTCAAAAACTATAAAAAGAGCTAGAGAGCTCATTTTTGAGGTTAGATTGTAATTGAAACGAACTTGTAAGAGCATTTTGAAAGTAATCTAAAAGCTCCATTGATTCTCGCTCTTTGTCTTGCCGTGTGTGCGCGTGTGTGTGTGTATGCGTGTGCATGCTAGTGTGCTTCTCACTCACGCACTTGTGCCGCCACTTGCTCGAGGTCTTCATACCATCCTCACGTCTTCCCGGATTGACATTAAAGGAGGTGCTACTCATCATTGAGCTACACCAAATTTTGGCGCCGTTGCCGGGGACCGAGCTTTGAGGACGAGCGTGTGATGGTAAGACGTAGAGTTGACGCGTTGGAGTTGTAGGTATTTTCTTCACTCTCATCGATTTTCTTTTACTTTCTTCACCATCATCATCATCACCATCTCCCACGTCCATCTCCATCATCGCGAAAATTTCAGTTTTTTGACTATATCCCCACCTCCACCTCATTTCCCTCATTTCACTTGTGAGAGAGAGCGAGAGAGCGAACTTGCATGTGCTGTTTTTGCATGTTTTCTGAGCTATTTTGCAGGTTTTTTGCTGTACCATCATCCCCAGCAGTGTGCGCAGGTACGACAGGCTCTGCACAGGTCCCGGGACGACAGTCTCTGTCTATCGCGACAGACAGAAAATCTTAACATTTTGTGAATGCATGATTACCACTGTAACCTACACCTTGTGGGCACTCTAGATCACTAGAAGTTTTTCAAAAATTTGCATTTTTTCAGTCTATCGCGACAGACACTGTCTATCGCGACAGACACCGTCTATCGCGACAGACACCGTCTATCGCGACAGACAGAAATCCACGACAGACACCGTCTATCGCGACAGACAACGTCTATCGCGACAGACAACGTCTATCGCTACAGACAGAAATCCACGACAGACACCGTCTATCGCGACAGACACCGTCTATCGCGACAGACAGAAATCCACGATAGACACCGTCTATCGCGACAGACACCGTCTATCGCGACAGACAGAAATCCACGATAGACACCGTCTATCGCGACAGACACCGTCTATCGCGACAGACAGCCCCCGCGACAGACACCGTCTATCGCGACAGACAGCCCCCGCGACAGACACCGTCTATCGCGACAGACAGAAATCCACGATAGACACCGTCTATCGCGACAGACACCGTCTATCGCGACAGACAGCCCCCACGATAGACAGCGTCTATCGCGACAGACACCGTCTATCGCGACAGACAGCCCCCACGATAGATTGTGTCTATCGCGACAGACACCGTCTATCGCGATAGACAGACATTTTCGGCAAAAATTAAGGGTGAATTTTTGGTAAATTTAGGCTAAATTTTGGGCATATTTGCACTTTCATGTACTCATCTACTTACAAAGGCCTTAGAAAATGCATTAAAATCCCTGATAGTATCTGTTTGTCTATTTAACTCCCTAAACCCTGAACGGTCATAACCTTTTCATACGAAATCCATTTTCTGAGCTCTAGGGCTTGTCGGAAAGCTCGTGACATATACTACACGCCCTCAACTGTTTTTTATAAGAATAATGCGTTGATTTTCAGATAGGATATTTGGAAATTGACATACTGAGGGGTAGGAACATCAAGGGAGCTCTAGAGTAAATTTCTAACAATGCAAAAGGGGGAATAAGGGTCATTAAAAAAGTGTCTGAAATAAATTGTCTGTCAATTGAAAGGTCTACTTGGAGCTAATCTTGAGATTTATGCAGGCCTATTGAGAAGCAATTGAGAGTATCTAAGCAAGGGTGTGGCACACGCTTGAGAATCAACTTCTCGAGCACTAAAGAGCAAGGTTCGGCAAGAAAGGTCAGAATATTCTCAACTCCTCTTCGTCAATTCCTAGCCTAGGCTAAGAGCGATTAGAAGTAGGAGTAAGTCAAGGCGACTATAGGCCACTATCAAGTTGAAGACTACCTAAAAACTCAAGTTCAAGCTAAAAACTTAATCTCTGTACTGTCGACAACATAAAGGAAAGAACCTAACGTGGAACGATCAACCTGAGAGTACGAAGAACATTCAAGTATTCCTGACGACGTAATAGCAGACAAGACTTTAAACACGAGGAATAACTAAAAAGAATCAAGTGACTGGTACCAATTGATCGGCAACGAGGTTGTACTCTGAAAAAAAATTGGGCTAATCAGTTAGGCATATGAACCTTAGATCAGGACGACACCTAGCAAGAGAAAGACAAAGCCTTAGGTCTTCAGAGGCTAGTGTCAACCACACTGCAAGGTCTTGGGCCCAGCAGTTGAGTCGCCACTCTCATTACCCTAGCTCTGATACCAGTGAGTCAGAGATGTCTCAAGGCATGGACAGACCTACGGGAAGTTCAGGTGTGCCTTATTTGTACAGGGTAGAAGGCCCTTACAAAACACAGTTGGAATACCTTAGGACCAACCGATTAGGTGCTAGCATCTATGAGGATGGCCTAGGAAGATCTGTGGTCCAGATTAAAAACCCTGACCAATCCATAGGACTAGAGCACCCAGCTGTCAAATTTGAAAACGGTGCATACCTGGACAAGGAAGGAACCATATACGTAGTCACCAGTCATCCGGATAGGACAGATGAATTTGGAAATGTAATTTCAGAAGCGGACTTAGGTGACTTGGAACAAGGAAACATGGGAGTGGAACCTAGAACCCCTCGAGGTAAATCAATTCTCACTAGGATTATCACGCCTGAGTGGGTTCCCCAAGATAACAAGTGCATAGATTTGCTTCTCAATCGAGAAACGGACGAAGCCTTTTGGAGGTATAAACCGGATCACCCAATTGATATAGGAACAATCATGATCTATGAGTTTAAGGATCCGGATAGCCCAGGCAGAGTGACCTACCTAGATCATGCTTCAGAACGGATCTTTGTGGTGACAGAAAATGATAGGCATGCTTACACTTGGAAGGGTGAATTTATTTTCCCCCAACCAAGATCAAATGTATCCTATGGTCACCCCGGGGCTGGAACTTCCCAAGCTCATGGTACGCAAAGAGACAGAAGTAGAGATAGACCAGAAGTAAGTTTTGCCAACCCAGTGGGCAGAGAAAGAACGAGAACAGAGACGAATAGGGTAGAACCTGAGATGCATAGAGCCCACAGGAACCAAAGAAATGTAGATGGATTCCCTCTGCCGAGGCCTAGAGAGCACACAAGAACTTTGAGGCCCACCCAGCTAGTTAAGTCCATGAAGAATTACTTTGACGGCACGGGAGATCCCTATGATCATGTGGCAGAGTTCAAGCAAGTCTTGAGAGCTGAACAAGTGGAAGATCTGTTCACACAGTACAATGCCTTCGGTCTAACCCTTAGGAACACGGCACTTACATGGTTTCAGCCATTAGATGAGCGTCAGTTCAGGAGCATAGACCAACTCCTAGAGGCATTCATTGTAGAGTTCTCCAAGAGTGGCATAAGACACAACACCTCCTCACTGATTCACAGCTTCAAGCAAACCCCTCAAGAGACTGTGAGGCTTGCAGGAAGAAGATTTAGACAATATCTTGAAAGGTGCCCTATTTCGGAGCTACCCACATCTGCTAAACAAGTAGCCTTATTCCTTGATGGACTACTGAGTCCAAAATTGAGATCCTACGTGTATCTGAAAGACCCTAGGACCATAGAAGAGTGTGTACGTATATGCATTGACATTGAAGATAACCTAGGAGAAGAGCTAGAGCTGTCCAAAATTTACAAAGATTCAGACAGTGCATCTAGTCACTCTTCCATGCAATCCACATCAATTGAGGAACTCGCAGAGAAAGTGGCCCAGAAATTAGGAGTAACTAGCAAACAAATCCCAAGGTTTGCCCCAGTGAAAAGATGCTATACATGCGGTGGTGACCACATGGCGAATGTCTGTCCCATTATGGCTCAACCCCAAGTGAATCCTAGTAGCCAGTACTGCACCATAGAACGGAGATACACCAACCACACTGCACAAGATTGCCCATACAACAAGCAGGCGGTTAGGCAACCCTACCCTCAGCCCTACCAACAAGGCAGATACCAGAACCAGTACCCTCCACAACCATATGGCAGGCCACAACAAAATTTCCAACCTCAATATCAAAACCAACAAAGGCCTCAGCCTGTGCTAGCACAACAACCCCCAGCCCCAGCCAATGTGATCCCGGTGAAGTATACTGCTGCAGAAGAGAACCTGAATAGAGCTATAGTCCCAGTAACACCCTTGATCTCTGAAAATGACCCAAGTGATCATAGCTTTGATTCTACCCATGTTGATAGCCCCCAGGCCTACTACATGCAGTCTCCTGAGCATGGAGAGTCCTACTATGGTGAAGAGTCGAACGAACCTAGTTGGGAGTCAGATTACACGAACATCATGTATACAAACCCCAACCCTAGACCTCAACCTAGGCAAGTACGACCACCATTTCCTAGAGGACCGTGCTACAGATGCCAAGGAGATCACCTCATTCGTGATTGTCCCTTGCCTCCACCTACGCAAACCCAGTCGGTGACGATCCAAGGCTTCTGCCAAGATTGCGGAAAAGAGCATCTCTTACGAGATTGCCCAAAGAACCCCAATAGCATGCCAAAAATCACCCCTATCAACGTTGTTGGGTTAGTGGTAGACTCCTCAGGAAGCGTCACTTCCACTGCACCAGTACAGGTAGTCACTAGGGCTCAGGCATTGCAGCAAAACCAAGGGGTAGGCCAGGAAAAGAGCCTAGATGCTAGCGATACTGAGAGCCAAAATAAAAAGAGAACAAGAGCTTGGAAAGATAGCCGCGAACGCATGAAAAGGCAATGGGCAAAGAAGATGAGTGAACTTGAGGAAAGTCTACGAGAAACCAAGGCTAAAATCATAGAGATCACGTCTCAACCGCACTCTCACACATTCCCACCGCTACCATCCCCATCACCCTCCATCCCTTCACCCTCTAAGACAGCCCACGCCACCCACCCACCACCCCAAACAGGATCAGTATTAGCTGATCCCACTCCTGAAGACATAGACATGATGCTTAAAGCATATCAGGCCAGAATCCAAGAAGGGCCAAATGTTACGGATCATGACAAGTGCTATCCTAGAGCTGACCTAGAGATAGAAAGAACCAAACTGTGCGCGAAAATGGTCGCATTGGCTCAGACTATGTTTGAAGCCAGTCGCCTTTTCAATTACTCAGGCTCAGCCAAAACGCAATTACACTTGGATGGATTCCTAGAGAAGTTAGAGAGGATAATTGCAAGATCTGACAAGGAAGAAAAAAATCAAGACCAAGAAAAAGCAAGCAAAAACAGGAATCATTCCCAATCAGAAGTGTATGTGGCCAAGGCCCCTAAACCGGACAACTTCCCCTCCTTAGAAAGAATAGAGAGGCCAATAGCACAGCCCGAAAAGGAACCTACCCCTCAAAGAAAGGAAAGGGCAAGAGAACGGGTGAGCCAGCCTCTTCAGGAAGCCCGTGGGCCTCCTCAAGAAGCTTATCTTCCCCCCCAGAAGGCAGATGAGCCTCCCTCGAAAGCTCAAGTACCTCCACAGGTTGCCTCCATTCCTTCTCAGGGGATGTGTGAGCCTGTTCGGAAAAGTAATAGAATAAGTAATCCTCCCCAAGAAGCTTGTGCTCCAGCCATTTGCGAGAACGAGGAGAGAATCAACAATAGAATCAGCCCTCCTTCACAGGTTGCTTATGCGCCCAATTCTACGGAGCCAGACACTTCTTCTTCTATGAATCGGTTTGCACCAGACTTCCTACGAGAGATTCAAGAAGACAAATGGGATAACGAAAGCGAGGTCGCCCCTCCTTTTGAACTGGTGGACGATGCACACGACCAATTCCCACAAGACATCCCATCTATTTACGGGGAGCATGAGAGTGTTCAGTCTCACGAGAGATTAGACTTTGAGTCGAATTCCATACAAGAGCTACCCCACTTCACAGGCCCATGGGAAGCAAAGTCCACATGTATGAGAGCACCCACAGTCATGGTAAGGAACGACGACTCAGTCATTCCTAGGAACACAGAGGTAGTGAAGAACACTAATGTGCAGTGTAATCTCAAGTTAGAAGAGCTACTCAAGGTTAGACCTGAATTATGGAAACATGTAGCCAAACAAGTACCAGAGATAGCAAAATCTCGTTCCCAGGTAGGATCCCATAGGACAGTGCCAGAAATTCCCTTGGATAAGATAGGGGATATGTGTGAAGGCGAAGAAGGGAACACCTATCTTCCCATCACCTACCAAGAGTACACCACCAAGGCAATTTTAGACTCAGGTGCAGGAGTTGCAATTGCCACTACTGCCCTTTGGAAGCGTTGGGGCAAGCCGGCACTCAGGCCGACGAGAATGAAATTGCAGATGGCCGATGGTCACATAGAGAGACCCCTAGGATTGCTAGAAGGGATAACTCTCACCACTTGTGGTGTCGAGTTTGAACATAGCTTTGCTATATGTGACTTCAGCAAAAATCATGCCTATGAGATGATTTTGGGAAGACCATTTATGCGACAATTGCAAGTAGTACAGGATTGGGGAACCAACTCCTTGTATTTGCAACACTTGGGTGTTACGACCAAAGTCAATCTCAAGGATTATTCTCATAGAGATGTCCCTCCTATCCAGTGGAATCCCATCCATAGAGCTAAAGATGACACAGAATCGGTGCATTCCATAGGGTCTGGATCCTCATGGATGCATGAAGACACCCACTTATGGATGTGCAAGGTAGCAGTAGAAGAAGAGAAGAGAGAGAAAGCCAGAGAGGTAGGTGCGAAAGAAACCCATAGATCAATCCAAGACCCAGCCTATGCACCTGTAGTTTTTCCAGACGAAGAATTTGAACCTCACGGTTGGGCAGAAATCTTAGCAACAATGGACGTAGCCATCAACGAAGAACAATGGACACCTCACTGTGATGAGGATGGCTATGATATTTCAGTCTTCTCCATAGAGCCAATCATGGGAGAGGCAGTTCTAGAAGAATGCGAACCTAGCCCTGATGCATTTGAGGATGCAAGTGACTCCGATCTAGAGTCAATCATTATGGACCCACCATTTGCATCAGATGAAGAATACTTCCATGAAGTAGAATTTCAACCCCAGAGGCATGGAGAGGTTACAACTAATGTAAGATTAACAACACATGTGACCCCGAAGGAAGAAGGAAAGAAACGAAAAAAGAGAGAAGCCTCACCAGAAGAGGAAGAATCTTTGTTTGAGGTCCCCGAAAATTTTAAGAAGTATGAGATAGATGACAGGAGAGTCATGATAAGAATGCCTAAACGAGAAGCACAATCAGGAGAGGTCTATGATAACAAAGAAACTACCAAGAAAATAGTAGTGGCCATAGAAGAAGGAGAGGAGAGATGCACGTATATAGGCCATGACCTGACAGAAGAAGAAGAGTACGAATTGATAGCCTTGCTAAGAGAATACAGAGATGTATTCGCTTGGAGTTACAAGGATTTGAAAGGTGTTGACCCTGATATATGCTCACACACCATTCCCATGACCTCAGATGCTAAACCCTCTAAGCAAAAGCCTTATACATATAACGATAACTATGCTGCTAAGATCAAGGAAGAGATAGATAGGCTGGTCGAAGCTGGATTTATCTATGAAATTGAGCACACTGAATGGGTATCCCCCATCGTAGTGGTGCCCAAGAAGAATGGCAAGCTGCGTGTGTGCATTAACTTGAAAAAGGTTAATGCCGCCACAATTCGAGATAACTATCCGCTTCCCATAACAGAGCATCTCTTAGAAAGAGTGGCAGGCAAGGAAGTGTACAGTTTCCTTGATGGATTCTCGGGCTACAATCAAGTAGCCATAGCTCCAGAGGATCAGCATAAGACAGCCTTTGCCACAGAATGGGGCATTTTTGCTTTTAGAGTAATGCCATTTGGGCTTACCAATGCACCAGCCACCTTCCAGAGGCTGATGTGCCATGTGTTTAAGGAGTTCCTGAGGAAGAGTTTAGAAGTCTACGTTGACGATCTCTGTGCTCATTCCAATGTTAGGCAAACCCATATTCCTGAACTCAAACAAATCTTTGACAAATGTAGAGAATACCAAGTCTGCCTGAACCCAGAAAAGTGCGTTTTCATGGTCAGGCAAGGCAAGATTCTAGGACACATAGTGTCAAAGAATGGCATATCTACCGATGAAGAAAAAGTGAGAGCCATAGCAGAGCTACCTAGGCCAAAGAATATCAAGGAAGTGCAAGCTTTCATGGGGCATTGTGGTTATTATCGACGATTTATACACATGTATGCTGTCATTGCAAAGCCCATGTACGGACTTCTGACAAACTTTGAGTGGACGGATGAATGTGAGAATTCCTTCCAAGAGCTTAAACGAAGATTGTGTTCAGCACCAATCTTGACCACACCAGATTGGAATAAGCCATTCCATGTTCACGTGGATGCATCCAATTATGCTATTGGATGTGTGCTCGCACAACCTACTGGTGAAGGTAATATGGATCTTCCAATTGCCTATGCCAGTAGACAATTGAATGCGGCTGAACGAAATTATACCACTACTGAACGAGAAGGATTAGGCATGGTATATGCAGTTAAAAAGTTTAGACATTATTTGCTTGCAAATAAGTTTAAATTTTTTACAGACCATCAGGCATTGTTGTACTTAGTAAACAAGCCATGCAATACGGGAAGATTAGTAAGATGGTTTCTCCTGCTAATGGAATATGATTTTGAGGTTGTGGTAAGAAAAGGTAGAACCCACTTGAGAGCAGATCATCTCTCTAGGCTCACATCGGGAGAAGCCCCACAAGGAGTGTCAGATGACCTTCCTGATGCTTACTTGTTTAATTTGGAAGTTGTACCGCAGTGGGCTAAGCCATTGGTACCACTATTGACATACGGGCCTAACCATCCAGTGGTAAACACACGGAATAGAGAGGTTGTAAAAGCCCAAAAATACCACATCATGGCAGGAAGCATGTACAAGCACACAGATCAAGGGATCTTGGCTTGTTGCGTAGAAGAGGATGAGTACGCTAAATGGTTGCAATTAGCACATGTAGGTGCGTTAGAGCAACACCATTCAAAGCAACGAACTTTACAGACTCTAAAGAGATTCGGAGTGCATTGGCCAACTATGGAAGCTGATGTCCAAAAGTTGTGCAAGGAATGCCCAATCTGTTGCACTAAACCACCAGTGGAACATGCCACTCTTTATCAAGTATCCATTGTGCCAGATTGGAGCGAACCACTAGTATCATTCCTGAGGACAAACACATTCCCTCCAGACATGACTCTGGCTAGGAAAAGGAGTTTAGAACAAGAAGCCTTGGATTACTCACTCATTGGTGATAATCTATACAAACGCGGTAAGGATGGTTACCTGAGACTGTGTGTCCATGAGAGTGAATATCTCAAGATCTTGGAAACTGCTCACCAAGGGGTAGCAGGAGGACACTTTGGACCAGATCGGGTGATCAAGGCAATAATGTTTGCGGGCTTCTGGTGGCCTACCCTTCACATGGATGCACATACCTATGTGAAACGGTGTGATGTCTGTCAAAGGACTCAGTATCCTATACGCAAAGATGAGATGCCACTGAAACCTATGATGGGTGGACGTGCATTCTCTAAGTGGGGAATAGACTTCGTAGGTCCTATTAATCCCCCAGCTAAGGGTTCTCATGCGGAATACATCATTGTGGCAACAGATTATCTCACCAAGTGGGTTGAGGTAAAAGCTACAACCAAGAACGATGCTCAAACAACTGCCAAATTCTTGTTTGAGAATGTATTCACGAGATATGGGCTACCCATAGAGCTTGTAAGTGATAGAGGCACTCATTTCTTGAACGAAGTGATTGAAAATCTACTCCAAGAATTCTTGGTAATACACAAGAAGTCTGCCCCTTATCACCCTCAAGCTAATGGACAAGCTGAGAGCACTAATAAGATTTTATGCAATGTACTGACGAAATTAGTGAACACTAAACGCTCTGATTGGGACAAACAGCTACACCATGCTGTTTGGGCATACCGAGTTGCCTACAAAACGGTGCTCCAAGCCACCCCCTTTCAGATGGTATTCGGTCAAAACGCTGTGTTACCTTTGGACTTCTTGATCCCTACATTGAAAGTAGCACAAGAGCACGAATGGACAGGTCATGAGCTCTCCTCTAGGATCTTTGACCTTGAACGATTAGGGGAAACAAGACTGAGAGCCGCTGCAGGAATATATGCAGCCAAGAAGAGACAGAAGGCATATTTTGATGCCCATGTGAAGGATAAGGGCTTGAAAGCAGGAGATTTAGTTTTAGTCTATACACTAAAACAACACGCGAGGAAGCTAGAAAAGAGAGGCTACGGACCTATGATCATCAATAGGATCTCCACGAGCGGAGCAGTACAATTGGCCACATTAGAGGGTGATGTTCTCCCAAATTATATTAGCGGTTGCAGAGTCAAGTTGTATCAGGAACCCCTCACGGAGGAAATGCTCAGTCGACTCAACACTGCTAAGAAACGCAAAGAGGAAGAAAAGCGAGTTCGAGAAGAAGCTCAAGCTGAAGCTTTAGAACGCATCAGAAGGATGAAATTACGAAGGCAAGGTAGAGATCAGCCTGGAGCGAATGACTATGCAGACCAAGGATTTCCTATGGCCATGTGTGAAGTCGCAGGAACAAGCTCGCATAGGATAATTGATAGACGTCCTTTCGTAACCTTAGATATAGGACATGGAAAGAGTGCAAGGACCGTAAGAGCCTTGATTGACTCAGGAGCAGCCACTAGTGCTGTTAAATTGTCGTACTGCCAAGAATTACAATTGACTGTCAATCCTGTGGAAGCATATCTTATAGGATTGGGAGGAGTGGAAACCCCTTGCATGGGCGAGGTGGAACTTCCCCTCTGCATTCATGATGAGGCAATGACAGTTAAAGTACTGGTGTGTCAAGATGAGGATCTCACTGAACCTCTAGTCTTGGGTCAAGATTGGATCTATGACCAAGCAATTAACTTAAACCTAAGAAGTGGACTTCTCCAGGTTTGGGTCAATCATAGTCGAGTTACAGTAGAATTAGACAATGGAGCACTCAAGGAACTAGGAAAGGCACAGACTCCTGGTCCTTCCAGGGGTACACATGAAGATGACCATGCTGTTCTTGTTCAAAACCCTGTGTTGCAGAGGAATGATATTTGCAAAAAAGGAGTCAGGGATGCAACGGAACTCCCTTCTTTTCCAAAGGCCAGAAAGAGGCAGCAACCAAGGGCGGATCACAAGCAGAAGAAGCCGAGTACTACCTATGTCCGAGATCAAAAGTACCTGCGCAGCAGAATGTCCCAGAAAATAAACCTGGTGTGGGTGCGGAAAGGCGAACGACCGGATGCACCACTGTCAACTACACGGGCAAAGCCTCTTATTAGTAACCAACAACACGACGCTAATAAGAAGTCTGTCAGAAATTCTTCGGCTAAAGTAAAATCTATTTGGGTGCCCAAGAAGTCGATGAAGGCAAGCCCACAATCTAGACAAATTTGGGTGCCTAAGGCTTGCTTGAGGGCACAAGTAGTTATGCCAAGGCCACAACCTATGCAGCATAACCCATCTACGAGTACAACCAGTATTCCCTCGTGCTCAATACTTAGGAACACACCAAGACCCATGAGCATGCATGTAATCACTTATAAGTGGGTCCCTAAAAGGCCCCATTCCCAAACAGCGACACCGACACAGCTCTCTGGAGTCTCTACGAAACCGAAAGCAAAGCCCATCCACTGCATTTGGCAGTCTAAGATCTGTAATAAACCCCCCGACCCCGATTTGTAAATTCACCCCACTTACTAACGGCATTAGTCTCCTAGGAATACACAAACGTTAACTACACTCACTGTCTTCGTGCACTTACTAACCACTAACTCACCATATACCTCATGTTAATGTTGTAACGGGGACAGCAACGGATTTAGTCTGTCCATTACGATGTTAACACATGCTTCTATATTCTCACAGAATCAGAAGGCAAGCAGTAAAATGGCAGAAGCGACAGGTTCGGGCTCACAAGTAGGGATACTTACTGCAGGAATTGATGTGGATAGCCTACCTGTGGACGTGCCCCCGACTGAACGACCAGTGGAGATGCAACACCTCCAGCAACTCCCGGTGCCAGACCCACCTACAGGAATCACGGAAAGAGTTCATGCGAATTCTCATTGGTTCAATGGCATGCCCGGTCCATTAGGAGAGGCTAAGTATATCTGGGAGTCTAAATGCGAGTATGACAGATCATGGGTGCGTTTCCAATTTTTCTCCAAGGAGTTCGAGACTTTACAGAACACCGAAGACCTCCAGATCATATGGCAACGAGCAGGGTTGGCGGAATATTTTGAAGCCCCACTACCTAAACCCGACCTCCTCCGATGTTACTATCTGGTCTCTACATTACAAGCTCATGAAGATAAGGACCAACCCGGATCATTTGTTCTCCCCTCATTGCTGGGCAACAACGAGTTGAAGAGGTTTGAACTTACGGTGGAGCTAGTGAGTGATGCTTTAAAGATGCATGGCACGCATGTACCCTCAGAAAAGGATGCTCTCGTTCCCAACAACATGAAGGACAGGAAAGTAGTGAAGCTGAAAGACATGGCAGCCCTCACCCCAAATGTGTCCATCCCTCTCCGCATGTGCATGCAACATTTCGCCTTCCCCGGTCAAGACCGATTCACGCAACCACACAAGAAGATCTGGTTTGCTCTCTACTTGGCGGAAGCAGGTGCGCTACCAATTAAGCTACCAGTGTGGATTATAGATCAGTTGTATGAAGCGAACAAACGGGCTTCTAGGAAATTAGTGGTGAACGGATGCTGTGCACTCACACGCATCATTTACCGATGCTTGGCATATGATGTCCCCATTGAGCGTGCCTTAACTTGGGCACAATTACAAATGTTTAAAAGGCTCAAGACATCCACACATCAGTCCAAGCGCATGAGGGGCGCGATCCCGTGTGTCCAGACAAGGGAAGTCCTGACTACTCCTGAGGCATCACCATTAAGAGAGGGCACTGTACCTCCTTTTACCATTAGGATACCCAGGTCGGAATCTGACACTACGACACAACCCACCCCATCGGCTCCTCCGGTTACACCTGAATTCGAGTTTGCTGCCACTGGAGAGGCTGAAGGACTGGACCCCCAGGATTTCGAAGCATTCCTACAAAGCACACAATTCTCTGATGTGGAGTTTTATTCAGAGGCAGAGGAGCAGGGCACATCCTCACGGAGAAGAAGAAAGTCTACAGACGGTAGACATGTCCATTGGAGTGACGCTCAGCAAAGCCAACAACACGGACACCCGGAAGAAGAAGAAGCATATGAAGAAGAGACCACTGAAGCCCCAGCATATACAGCAGAACTCCGAAGGCTGTATCAGATTATGGAAAGAGTGCGATCGCAGCAGTTACTAACTGAACAGAGCAGCAGAGTACTTATGACTCAGTTGTTGGAAGAAGCGGGAGTTGACTCAGAGTACAGGGAAGGTCTCTTATTGATGGCAGAGACATATGGAGTTGTAGAAGCTGTGCGCACTGCCATTCAGAGGCCTTCAGTTCAATATGACCCACGAAGGTTCCAGACACGGCCTCGCTCAGGTAAAAATATCCAAATTCCCGTTACAGTTGCAGAGGAGCCAACTACTACACCAACCTCCCAAACAGCTAGTCAACAGCACCCCGCCACCCATGAGGAGTCCACCGAACCACTACCACCTACTCCCCCACCATCGCCTCCGAGAACAGAGACAGTGGAAATCCCATCGACCACTCAACCCACTGACCCAACCTTCATCTTTCGTACTCCCATCTCTAGTGCCACCCTATTCTCTACCACTGATAACCCGACCTTTGAAGCAAACCCCATCACTACACAACCCACCGAAACCCTTTCCGAGCCTGCCCTAGGACAACCATCCCCAATGCCTTCAGCCACGGGTCATCCTGACACCAGATCCACATTCATGGGTTTCCCTACTACCATGCCACCCTTTCCACCCTCCTCAAATTTACGACCCCAACCCCCGATATCCCTCTCTCCATTTCTACAATCCCTCCAGGACATCTTTGCTAGGGCTTTTCAACCAGGCCCTCAACCATTCCCTGTCTTTTCAGCTCCCCACCCCACTTCACACCTATTCACCACTTCCATACACACACCACCTACCATACCAGTGTATATGGCAGGCCCCACACTAACACCCACTCCTGAAGGTATGGACATTTCACCACCCACGGCACCACCACCCACGGTTTCACCTCCTCCCATTCCCCCTCCACCAATTTCACCCACACACACAACTTTCGTAGACACATCATTCACTGTCTCCCTTCCCCAATTCCCTTCCCATGCATCTTCCACAGTAAACACCCCCCACTCATCTATAGGTAATGCATTGGACACCATGTTGGCTTGTATATCAAATTTAAGAACAGATTACATTCAGCTCCAGCAACAAAACGCACGCCTGCAAGAGCACTCAGCGACACTACAGCTCCGCCTTGCGGTACTAGAAGAGGAGAATGCTCGCCTCCACACACAGTTCCACACCCTCCAAGAAGCCCACAATATATTGGAGGTACAGCTACAGAACGTAGATCAGGAAGCAGTGCAGGTGGTAGAAGGTCACCTACGGACACAGCTGGAACGCAACTCAAAACTTCAGCGAAATATGGCACTACTTAAACGCCATCTTGCGGCTGCTCAGGAAGAGAACAGACGACTGCAAATACAAAATCAAGAGAACCTGGAGGCAGCTATTGAGAGCACACCGGGGGCACCCATTAGTCCATCCAAGTTTCAAGCAGTGACCCCCGATAACATAAAGATTATATTGGAAGATTATGCCATGTTGCTCGAAGCACATGATAAGCTATCGGAGGAGCTGGGACAACTAAAGCAGGAACACCAACAAGCACCAGCAGCTGCCCCTCCAACCACCCCCTCTGCAGCTTCGCTTCCCTCCGACGCAGAGGCCATAAAAGATCTCCAGCAACAGGTAACTGAATTGCAGACACGCCTACTACAATATGAGAGGCCATCTTCCCCTCCGGAGGCTCCCACGGACGAAGAAGTTGTGCAAATTCCTGTGGAACAAACGTTTGATGAAGAATATGATCCGCAACCATTCCCAGGAGGACAACAAACAGAAGAAGCGCAGGACACGTTCGAGGCACCACGGCCGCCATGGTTACGACAAGTGGAGGAAATAGGGACCTCGCATGAAGAGCGCACCGTAGTGCAAAATCAGGCTATGAGGGTCATAGAGGAGACTGTTTTACAATCAGATTACTTCAAGAACTTGTCATCGAGACGCCTGATCCTCTCATCGGAACTCCAGTACAGGCCATATTATATTCTCCTGGCTGATTATAATGCTGAAATACAAAGAGTCACGGGTCAGATTCCTACTTTTGCGACCCAATTTCAACCCGAAGACCTTCCTCCAGAGGTGCGAAAAGGCAAGATTCGTCAACCAACATGGCGGCAGAAACTTTTAGAGACTTATCCAGAAATGCTACGCACATGGAACAGCGCGCCGCTGCACCTCCTGTACAACCCATGCTACGGTCCAGTCCCCCGCCGCAGGTCGTGGAAGGCATTTAATATCAAGGTACAGAACAATGCGCAATGCAAGGAATGGCTGAACTACCCGTACATCGCGCCACCACAAGGACCACCATCGGTAGCATATATGATGGGGACCATTCGCCACTGGATGCCGCGTTTGAAGCCCATGCAAGATGTAGCAGCGCAAATGATGCTTAAAATCTTAGATATGATGCAAGTGGTGCTGAAGACCTTTAGAAATGCAGCCGCACCTCAGGTACGCCTTCCGGGGTTTAGCAATGGAAATTACGACTTGGTGTATGACATGAGCACCACCCCCAGTATCCGTGTGGCTTACGCTTGGCATGCACGCATCAAATACCTCCCCGCCTGCTACAAACAGACCTTCGAAGAAATGTTCAGATCAGGGTTCTGGGAGTACCACTCGGAGATTTTCGCGCCAAAGCCGACACATCTGCTTCAACTGTTTGCTTGTGAACAAGCAATGTATTCAGAGTACTACACCACCCCGCAACCAGAGACCCCCGGTGCAATAAATTGGGAGGCATTGGAAGCCGATCTAGCAAGAGGCTTAAGGATAGGAGAACATGAACTGGCCACCAATGTCATCCAATACTACATCGACCACCCGAGGGAACAAAGGTCTGTCAGGGGCGACAGACGCTAGGAAGGGGGGAGTGTTGGCATACAAAGCAATAAAGGAGTCATGCACAATACGGCAACAAGGCCAGATCATTTTTTCCCATAGATTATGTACAACCCAAGTGATTTTAATCACTACACAAACATTGTAAATCCCGTTTTTGGTAGATTAGACTCCATTTTGTGCAAGCCGAGGAGTCCTCGAGCTTGAGGAGTATTAGAACTACCATCGTACCAAATTTCATAATTTTTAGACTTCGTTTGAGCCCTCAAATAAGCCCTGGAACCTAATTTTTAACTAGGCCGGACACTAGGTCTGGACAGGGCCAAAAGCTAGTCAAAAACTATAAAAAGAGCTAGAGAGCTCATTTTTGAGGTTAGATTGTAATTGAAACGAACTTGTAAGAGCATTTTGAAAGTAATCTAAAAGCTCCATTGATTCTCGCTCTTTGTCTTGCCGTGTGTGCGCGTGTGTGTGTGTATGCGTGTGCATGCTAGTGTGCTTCTCACTCACGCACTTGTGCCGCCACTTGCTCGAGGTCTTCATACCATCCTCACGTCTTCCCGGATTGACATTAAAGGAGGTGCTACTCATCATTGAGCTACAAATGGTGTATGCAGTAAAGAAGTTTCAACACTACTTATTGGCAAACAAATTCAAATTCTTCATTGATCATCAAGCCCTACTGTACTTAGTCAATAAGCCTTGTAATACAGGACGACTAGTACGATGGTTTCTATTGTTGATGGAATTTGATTTTGAAGTAGTAGTCAAGAAAGGAAATACCCACATAAGAGCGGATCACCTATCAAGAATGACACATGGAGAACCACCCATAGGAGTACCGGATTATCTGCCAGACACGTACCTGTTTAACCTCGAAGTATGTCCCCAATGGGCAGAAAAGTTGATCCCTATACTCACTCATGGACCTAAAGATGGAATCACACCAAACCAAACTCAAGACCTATGGAAGACTAAAAACCTTCATATCATTGCTGGAAGTTTGTATCACCAAGACTCAAATGGATTACTCATGAGATGCGTAGAAGAATAGGAACAAGAAATGTGGCTTCAAAAAGCACACGTAAATCAATGGAAAACTCATCTAAATGCGAATGGAACATGGCAAACATTTAGGAGATTGGGCATATATTGGCCAACCATGCAGAGGGATGCGCATAACTATGTATCAACCTGCCCAACCTGTCAAGAACGGAATCCAGAAGAGAACTCCACTCTATGCTACTCCACTGTAGCACCAAGATGGAGCATGCCTCTGGTGAAGTTCTTAAAGACCCAAGAGTACCTAGAGGGAGCCACTCTAGCAAGAAAACGAGCACTTGTAGAACAAAGTAAGGACTATGCTCTTATAGGAAAACAACTCTTTAAACGAGGAAGAGATAATCATTTGCGAGTGTGCATTCATGAAGACGAGTATCTTGCTGTTTTAGAGATGGCACATACAAGAGCTGCAGGAGGACATTTTTCTACAGATAAGACAACAAAAATGATTCTCTCTGCTGGAATGTGGTGGCCAACTTTACATCAGGATGCAGCCACATATGTTCAACGATGTGATACATGTCAACGAACGAAATATCCAATTAGAAGGGATGAAATGCCACTAAAACCCATGAGGAGTGCCATAGCTTTTACTAAATGGGGAATAGACTTCATAGGACCTATTAGCCCCCCAGCTAAAGGATCCCATGCCGAATACATAATTGTAGCCACAGACTATCTGACCAAATGGGTTGAAGCCAAAGCAACCAAGAAAAATGACGCAAGAACTACTGCCAAGTTTCTCTTCGAGAACGTTTTCACTAGATTTGTACTAGAAATTGTGAGTGATAGAGGTACGCATTTTGTGAATAAAGTGATAGAAGCCTTACTGAATGAATTCTTGGTAATTCATAAGAAATCAGCCCCTTATCACCCACAAGCCAATGGACAAGCCGAAAGTTCAAATAAAATCTTGTGCACAATTCTCACTAAAATTGTGAACAATGGTAGATCTGATTGGGATAAACAATTACATCACGCTTTATGGGCATTCAGAGTAGCTTACAAGACCGCCATAGGCACTACTCCTTTTAACTTAGTGTATGGACAAAATGCTGTTTTGCCAATTGATTTCTTAATACCCACTCTCAGAGTAGCAACAACTTATGAGTGGACAAGACATGAACTCTCAGCTCAATTGGATCAAATAGAGAAGTTACATGAAACTAGGTTACAAGCTGTAGCAGGGATTTATGCTGCTAAACGGCGACAAAAGGCATATTTTGATGCTCATGTTAAAGACAAAAATTTGAAGGAAGGAGACTTAGTTTTGGTATATACCCTGAAACAACACGCTAAGAAATTGCAGAAAAGAGGATATGGCCCATTAATCATTAATCGCATATCCACCAGCGGAGCCATCAGCTTAGCAACTCTAGATGGAGATGTATTACCAAACTATATCAGTGGATGTCGAGTGAAAAAATATTTAGAGCCATTGACTGAAGAAATGATGTCACGACTGATAATGGGTAAAGATAGAAGTCTAGAGGAAGAAAGAATACGAGAGGAAGCCAGACAAGAAGCACTAGAGCGGATTAGGAAACGAAAAGAGTGGATGAGAGAGAGAGATGAGAGATATCGCAAAGGAGAGGAACTCATCCCAATGGCTAAGTTTAGAGCCACCGAAAACCTAGGTCAACAGAGGACACAACCATATTTGAATTTGGGAGCCGGAAAAACGGAGTACCACTTAGTGGATGCTCTCATTGACACAGGAGCCGCTATAAGCTGCATCAAATTTTCATTGACTCAGCAACTCAAGGAAGAATTACGTCCATCAAAGGCACAGCTGGTTGGAATAGGAGGAAAAATCACGAAGTGTATAGGAGAGATTATCTTGCCTCTACACTTAGGAAACAACACAATGGAACAAAAACTCTTAGTATGTCATGACTAGGACTTATTGGAAGAGCTGGTGTTAGGTCAAGACTGGATATACGAATATGAGGTGACTATCCAATTGGCCTTAGGATACATCTCAGCCAAGATAGGACATCGTGAAGTATTCAGCATGCTAGACGAACGACCAATCAAAGCCGAAAGTATAGAGCCAAAAACTCACTCAAATGAACAAAGTGATGCATGTATCTTCACTAGCACTATGGAAACCCCTTCATCAAGTACTTCATGTGAGGACACAACGAATCCTGCTTGCATACCACCTTCTAATCTAGCAAGACACAAGAGTGTCATTCTATCTAAAAACAGCCTTAGCGAAGAACCATGCACAAGAGAGACTAGTTCTCCGAGTAATCACAAGTCTGCACCTATTAGAATATACCCCATTCCTTACACTCGACAAGCTTGGATAAGGAAGGACCAAATGGATGCATATCTTCAACAGAAGAACTACTTGCGACAGTAGAAGAACCCACAGAACCAATATGAAAATTGCTCTGGATATTTCCACAAAGAGTTGCTAAAGTATAGATTCCAAAGAAGGTGATAGCCGCCCAGTCGGACCGCACACAAATATGGATTCCCAAGTCATGTACTCAAAGGATAATCATTAAAAAGGACGAACCAATGAACAAGGAAAATCAGTATGATCTAAAGGCAAAGTGACAGAAGCTAAACTGCTACAGGATAGAGCTAGAGTCTACATACAATTCACATGTCATTCCAAGATTCAAAAAGCAGACAAAGTAGAAGCACCAAATGAGAAGCATCACAATCACCAGGAAGGTTGGGAACACGATTTCTCCCAACAGAATAAAGCAGATTTAGATGCCGAAAGACAAAGCTAGATGTATACATCTACCAAATAATTCGAGTTGCACGCATTTGGAGTAACCAGAATCCAAAGTATGCATGATAGGGCCACATTAAAAGGCCAAGCATTCGGCACGCTATTCTTCTATTTCAGGATAGTGAAGCACATTTTCCTCTTGGGAAATAGGAGAGCACTTGTACATAATTTAAAGAAAATTACTAAAAAAATTAATAATTGCTTCGGCTATGAACTAACTTTTCTGTTGTTCTTTCAGACAAAAACATAAAAATATCTAAAAGTATGAAAAATCCCAGGTATTACCTTTCTCACACCCACGGGGAAGGGACGACACCATTCACTGGGAGCAATGTCAATCTTATGAAGGACAAATGAAGGAGGATTTCTGATACTATCTGGCCACTAATTCATACTCTATATTGAGTGCAAATGGCATCTACTAACTCCAAAGAGACGCAAGTGGAAGAGGTCCAGCTTCTTCCCTTGGAATCCATAACAAAAGCAAGAGGCCATTGGTTTCTGGATGACCAACCAGTGTCGGACCTCATTTTCATGGCTACCATCAAGATTATGGACAGGGATCACTACTTCCCTATTATGTCCCAAGACTTTAAGACCATCATACAAGGATTACCGCGCATGACGAATGTCTGGACACAAGCAAGAATAGATGCATTTCTCAGACTACCTATTTATATGCCAGATTTCCAGAGGTGTATGCAAGTTATGAATACACTCCAGCCTGTATCAAATAAGCTATCAGTTCCTGAAGCAAGAGTACTGGACAAAGTGGGTACATGGAAAACAATTCAATTCACTCATGAATTGATCAACAAAGCTTTTGGATGGAATCAAGAAGGGCTCACTAATGTCAAGGAGGAATGTCATGATCCAAAAAAGAGATCCTTTTTGGACATCAATAGAACTGATACTGAAGAGGTTGTTCGCTTAGTGCACCAGCACTTTTGTTTTCCAAGCATGCATAGATATACAGCACCTCAAAAGATCGTGGTGCAATTGCTTTCACATGCTATGAGGCAAGTCGGTAATAAAGTAAATATGACTCCATATGTTCAAGAACGTCTATTTGAAGCCAAGAAGAAGTGGGGTCAAAAAAAGTTTCTCAATGGTAGTTCAGCTTTGACTTTACTTATCTATGAGGCACTTGATATGAAAAACTGCTTGCGTGAGATGCCAACCTCAGAAGGGCTAGCCAAATACGCCAAGTCAGCTACGGTTCCAAAGAAAAAGAAAACAGTCATTGTTGTTGAAGAAGTAGGAACGAGTTCAAGGACACCTATGAAAGGAACTAAACGTTTAAGAGAGGAAGAAGGTCAGGAGACACCCACTTCGAAGAGGACACACATCTTACCAAAGATTCCTGGGAATCAACAACCAATTACGAAAAGAGACCTCTCTGCTGCCCTAGAAGAAACACATCAGTATATGCGGGGGCAGATAAATTTGAATATTCAAGGTCACCATTACAGATAGGCGAGCCAGGAAAAGAAACAGAAGGATAAAGCAACTCGTCAAGTACCTTCCAGATACAAAGAAATAGGATTGGAGGAATCAAGCTCTAATGAAGAATCAAGTTGTGAGAAGGACACCTTGGATACAGATATGCAAACAGAAACACACAATGAAGATTGGACAGAGATCAATCAAGTTGAAGTCACGCCAGACAACGAACATAAACAAGCAAAGAACATAGAAGAACCAAATGAACTAGAGCACGTCATTCAATTGAATGATACGTCAAAGATCAATATCAAGGAAGCTCCAATAACTAATAAAGATGTCGTGCCACCTATCAAACAAGAAATACAAACTCCAATAGACCAGGAATCAGGCCGACAACCAAGTAAGGAGCCCGTTGTGATTGAGGTACCGGATGATACACCTCAAGGCAAGATGGACCACATGGAGGCTGAGCCAAGGATACAACTCCACATTAGGCAGCCCCATGACACTACATTACACGTGGCACAAGGGAAAGATGTGACAACAGGAGCAGAACCTAGTATTCCTACCACATGGTTAAATGTGGATGTCACTCAATTAAAACCTGTTGTCAAACAAATGATCCAAACAGCCATGGATACACAACAACAGATGATGGATACAGATGCAGATTACGACAAAGCCATGAGGGAAAAGAATCAGTTCCAAATTATGAGCGAACAACTATCTGCACAACTCATCCAGGCCCAGAAAGAAATTGCAACCAAAGAAACGGAGTTGCACGCAGTCAAAACACAATGTGATACATTGATGAACCAGAATCACCAACTCCAGGCACAGTTGACAAACCTACAAAGATTACATGAAGCCAGCGAGGCCGACAAAGAGAGAATGAAAACTAGAAGCAACTTAATGAAAACACAACTAAAGGTGTATATGGAGGAATTAATGAAGTCATTGCTATATGATCAACCCATCGAAAAACAAGAAACAACAGATATTGATCAGAAAGAGTTAAGAGATCAGATTGCAAAATATGCAGATATGCTGAAACAAGAGCAAGCATTAAGAGAAGAATGGACTCTAAAGTATGCCTCAGAAACCACTGAGCTTCGGAAACAGTTGAACACGGCTAACGCGAGACTGGCAGCAAGCTACAGTGAAAATATGGATCACGTAGCAGAAATTGGCAATGAACTGCTTGCAGCAAAAGAAGCACTCAGAGCAGCCATGCAAGAAAATAAAGAGAAGACTGAACGTATAGCACAATTAGAGACCCAAGCAAAAGAGAAAGCACTAATCGGGACACCAGTAGAGCCGACAAAAGAAAATCCTACTGACGAGGTAGAGGTACGTCCTCTATCTCCCCCGATTTATAATTCTCCAATAAAAGAGCAGATGGCGGAACCACATGATGATCATCCAATGCCATATACTGCAGAAATAAGTCAGAAGGAACAGGCACTATTGGTGTCCTGGTTGACAGAAAATTTTGAAGATGAAGTCATCAAAGTCATGAAAGAAGCAAAGATTAAAGGTAAAGACTTAGAGAAGATCATGAAGCCTTTCAACATTCCGTACGGACTGATGAAAGAGAAAACAAGACAATACATCAAAAAGATCACACAGAAAAATCCAGACGAGCAGCTGCACTTCAAAAATGACACGTTCAATTATACGCAAGAAGAATTTGAAGCAGCACAGCCTGTTTGGAGAAGAAAATTTTTGGAGAAACATCCTACATTACGGGTGCACTGGCAAGCGGCACCATATTTATTACAGGTAAATACTTCTTTTTGTCCAACACCACGGCGCAGAGAAGCACGAGAATTTTTGGAAATGCAAAAGAAGGGTGTTATCAATAAACAGTGGTTAAACTATCCACTACTTCCAAGTCCACCGCATAACTATCTACCAACGGAGGATCATATGGTAAAGACCATCGAATTTTGGTTGCACAGTTATGCAACAGTACCAGATTTAACTATCAAAATGACAAATAAAATACTCAGTATGATACTTACAGTATTGAAGGTCTTCAAACATGCGGCATATACATTTTTGAACTTCATTGGTATTAATCAGGGAACAGACATTCTTGTTTTTTATTTGTCTATTATGCCTAGCCGCCCTACCATAATGGCTTATTATTCAAGACTCATGTTTTTGCCAAGTACATATATGCAGACCTTCGAAGAAGCCTTCTTCATGGGATTTTTTGATATCGATTCAGAAATCTTTTTAAAGATGTCATCCAACTTGAATGCCAGATTAGTGGCATATGAACTGAGCTTCTTCGCCGACCACAGACAGCCACCTAATGATGGCGTAAAAGCTGAACAGTGGAAACAGCTAATGATACGTGAAGCCAATTTGCTTAATGAAACAGAGCAAAAAGTGTATAGAACATACTCCCGTCGACTCTCAAAGCCTATCGGGGACGACAGAGTTCAAGAGGGGGGCAGTGTTAAGGGAGAATCAAGCAAAAAGAAGAAAAGAAGAAGACAACGAAAGAAGCTTCACTGAAAAGATCATATCCGAAGATACATCTCTGCAAGAAGCCCCGCAGGGGCACATATCAAGGAAAAAGCACGTAGGTGGAAGGAGGAACCAGGGCCAGGAAAGTATCCATGAAGATGTGCAAGAAGATAATTGGCAGGTACTAATCCTTCCGCTGACAGCATGCGGTGAAAAGAAAGTAAACATGCTCAAAACAATACCACAGGGTCACATGTGTGCAACCAGGACAAATCAGAGGACCACAAGCAAGACAAAGGTCACTGGTGGCGTGCGTGGCAATCCAACTGAATACAGCAACCCAGACATGTGATATACGGAATACCAAGGGGCAAAACAGAAGCAAAGGACATACCTCGGATAAGATAATAACCAATTGTCTGATAGTCCTTGTTGCCGCTTCGACCGCTGGGTGCGTGTATTCAGGCCCTTAAACAAAATGAAGACAAGAAGTAAAGCCTGTCAAGGGATGATAGAGACAAAGAGGGGGAGAGTGTTGCAGAGCAAAGAGAGCACAAGGCAGAGAAAAAGAAGGGCCCCAAAATTTTTCCAATTTGGACACCTTATTTTTGTATTCTAACCATTCTTGTAATATATTTTCCATTGTAAAGGCACTAGAGGAGTCCTCTAGATGCATCCCCACTGAAGATTAGTAGCTTACCCATGTAAATTAGTAGGAAATTAGCCTTTTAGTGAATAAAGTGCCGGTCTCTTGTGTGAAAGGACCATTTTTAGGGCACAAGGATATAAGTCAATTTGTGACTCTTTGTAAAGACTTTTTGCCATTGTGAGAATCAAGAGCACAGAAATTCGAATTTGTGTCTTCTCCTCTCTGTATCATCTTCTTTGTGAGCTTGTATGCATGTGTGTTGCTTGGAAAGAGTGTTACGAAGTGTTGTCTATCCATGGAAGCGTTTGTTTGTTGTGGTTAAGGTGTGTGTGAAGTGTAGGAAGTGCTGAAGTGTAGGAAGGTCATTCCTGCGACTCAGTATTTTGCTCATAACTTGAATTAGAAGCGTCAGAATTGAGTGAAAATATCACCATTGGATGCGTCTTCTCGAGAGCTTCGAAAGGCATATGCTATCCACTATGTTTGGAGTTCGGAGCTGAGAGAAAAGCTCAATTTACTGTTGGCTGCTGTTCCAAGTATCGTGACACCATGGCTGACAGTTGAAGCTTGTTTGGATTAGTCTTTGCCTTGTTTGCACTCTTTGAGTAACTCATTTGCATTGATCATCATTTGAATGCATGTCTTCATACACTCGGCTAGGTTTTGATACTCATCGGATTGATAATTAAAGCGTGAATCCCCACTATATGCACTTGAGGGGGATTGAGGTATAGTCTCTTTCTCCACAAGTCCCTAAGTTGGTTCTTAGGTACACACTTCTGTTGTTTGCGTGCTTTCGTAGACGTCTAACTCCAACACTCTTTGATTGATGATTGCGAGCAACATGCCCTTGCTGTTACGCATGAGAACTTGGGAGATGATCATGTTGGTCGATGATATTCCTAAAGAAATAGGGATGAAAGGAATAGAGAAATGAGTATGGAAGGTAGATTTAGCCTAATGCTTTCATGCCTCCCTCGAGGTTGGGTTGCCAGATAAAGACTTCAAGCAATTGTTGCATGAAAATGTGCAATTACTGATGCTTCTTCTAGAGTGTCATAGATGGTCACTCTATACTAAGAAAATTATATGTTCATTAGCAAGGTTGCAATCAGAGTGCAGCAAGCTAGGCCACAGAGCTCTCTATAAGCTACCACTACTATTGTTGCATCATTGGATTCTCGGTTCCTAAGGGGACTGAAGGAAGGAAGAGAAGTTGTTGCCAAAACTTTCAAAGAGCAGGGGCTTTCTGATGTGAGATCTGGCAACAATCAATGGAAGGTCTACAGACAATAACAAAGAAGTCTTTTCCCTCTGATTTCTTATATATTACCAAGCATAGCTCCAATCTCATAGACAAGTGTTGAGCCCTAACCAGTTGAAACTAACAAAGTCAAGGTCACAGCTATGCATAGGCAAGAGTAAAGTATCAAATTTCCAGGGTCAAAGTGCACAGAAGTATTTTTTCTCTTAAGGTTCAAAGGGTGAATTTAAAGTCTTAGGTGCAAAAGTAAAGAATTAAAAGGAAAGGTGAAGGTATGGAAGCGGCCGTGTACGCAAAGGTGGAAATAGGGCCGCCCAATCAAAATTTTGTTCTAAGTCTAAAGTCACTACAGGACAAAGTAGTGAGTCGTTGGTGGCCAGTTCAAAAGACAATCTTGGGACATTGAAAGGGCACCAAGATTGTATTACAGTTAGAGTGCACGGAACCGGCGCACTCAACAAAAGAGAGACAAAAGGCTATTCTTGAACACTAGAAGTAAGAAAGAGAGAGAAGTGCAAGAGACATCGGGGGTACGACGACACAGAGAGGTGGAAGTGAAGAGTGCAAGGGAGGTGGCTAAGGAAGAAGGCACAGAGTGCGAAGCTAGACCCCAAGGACCTCAAGGTCTCTGTGCAGTGTGCATGCCGACAGAAGATACTCATTCCTCATCTTGGTGGAAGCTTGGTGCAAGGTGTGCACAAGGATAAGCTTGAAGCAAGAGAGGACTGGTGCAGAGGAGGCCGACTGCAAGAAGACTTCGGGATAATTGGTATTTTGTAATTAAGCACCCTCTATAGTGCGCACAGAAGTATTGACTCGGATTGTGCTCAAACATTGTAATTGTTTTCCTGTAATCGAACTCAAGATTCCAAGGTGTGCTTCTGCAGAAGCTTCCAAGGTTATTTCCTCTGTCAAGTTTCCCAGCTCAATTCTTTCTTTATTCTTTCCTTTTTCTCCTACAAACCCTCAAACTCCTTCTCGTCCAAGAATCCCCCAACAAATTTGGCACGCCCGGTGGGACCTCCAAGGAGAATTGAGAATAGGAGAAGATCTATTGCACTTGGAAAACAATATTTCAGTTGACTAAAGAGGTACATACTTATATCAAGTGTCTCATATTAAGTGAACTATGAACAGCTCATGACCGCGATCCGGTCACAAACCTTGAGGGTCACGTGCAAGCAGACAAGAAGAAAGGCGATCAGAAGATCATCGAGTCCACTTTCATCAACTTCATCGGTAAGAAGCATGGCAGGACAGGTGGACCTAGAAACCTTACTCTCCAGATTAAACATAAAATTTCCCTCTTTCAGAGGTTTAGCTCATGAGGATCCAGATGAGCACATTCGAAGATTTCTGGCATTAAGCAAGACTAGAGGTCTAATGGGTAGGGAAGATGCCTTCTTGATACTCTTTCCGGCCACATTGGAAGGATTGGCAGACAAGTGGTTTAGCCAGTTTGCTGAAAACCACTTTACCTCTTGGGATTTGATGAAAGAGGCCTTCAAAAATCAGTTTCAGCATGGCAACACTGTGGAGATCATTATAGAAGAGCTAGAGAACTTGAGATTGGGTCCAAGAGAAAAATTCCCAGAGTTTGTGACCAGGGCCAAAGCACTAATGGCTAAACTACCAGATCCACCGCATGATTTCTTTGTCAAGAAGTGGTTAGCCAAACCCCTACCTGTGGTCACCCAATGCAAAATAAAAGAGTTAGTGTTACCTACTGCCTCTGTTGAGGAGTTCATCAATACGGCCACACGCTTGGAGCAGATAAGGCACCAGTATGGTGCAACTTCTTCCCAACCAACCTATGATGCAGAACTGGAGGACCCAATGATCCAGTTAAGAAGGGAGCTGGAGGGCTTGAAAAGGAATAAGCCCTACACAGAAGAGGAGACTGCTGTGGCTCAGCTGAGAAGGGAGATTGAAGCACTCAAGCTCCAAAAGGAGGAGGAGGCCCAAGCAGAAGAATTAGCTCAGCTGAGGCAGGAATTGCAAGAACTCAAGGGAGGCGGTATCAAGAGTGGACTCTGGTGCTCCATGTGCAGCAAGCAAGGGCACATAGTAAGTGAATGTCCTCTGCTAAACGTGACTTGTCAATTATGCAGGAAAGTTGGCCATGAGGCCCATGAATGCCAATCCAGGGGAATGCCTGCAACGACATACTGGACACAGGGAGGACCTCTGCCACCAGCAAATGTAATGGCAGCCGCAGCAAACCAAGGTAACAAGTATAATCCTAGACCAAGGAATAATTTTGCAAATGGGCCTAGAAGGCCCATCATTTGCTTCAGATGTGGAGAGTGCGGGCACTACCAATCTAGGTGCACTCTCCCAGAAAATGCCCCTCCTTGCAGGAACTGTCCAGAGGCCAGGGATCACTATACAAACTGTTGTCCTAAGAATCAAGCCTCTACTTCCGGACCCCATCTCCAAATGATCTCTGTATTCAAGGAGGAAATATTACCTCAGGTCAATGAACCCTCACCGTCTACCAGGGTGGTACAATTAGAAGAACTTGAATCTTTTGCAGTACAGACAAGAAGCAAGGGGAAGGCTCAAGTGGACGAAAATCAAGAATCAATAATTAGGGAATTGAACAAAGACAAAGTTGCATCTGAAGACAAAGCCACCACAAGTGCAGACACAACCCAAAAGGAATATCTCATAGGCACCAGTGATGCCATTGGGCATGCCTTCAACAGGGCTCAAGAAGATTTTGGCAAAGCAAATGAAGCTCATTCTCTTAAAGAGTCAGAGGCTTCAAAACTACTCAAGTCCATGAAGAAGGAGGTTAGTATTTTTGAATTAATAAAGATGGATGGGAAATTCAGGTCAGAATTATTGCAGATAATTGATGAGGCTTCTACTACAAGCTTAGTGGCAAAGATTGCTATTTTACATAAAGGGATAATTATCGGGGAAGCACCCCTTACTGATTATAAAAGTCCTCGGCTTACAGTATCAATCAAGGGTCATGAATTTCAAGGTGTTATTGTGGATGGTGGTTCTGGCATTAACTTGATGCCTGAACATACCATGAAAAAGATTGGACTCCACCCTTCAAAACCTGCAAACTTCACTGTTACTTTGGCAGATCAGAGCAAAGTAAGGCCCTTGGGGGTAATCCCAAAAGTTCCACTTGAAGTACAAGGTAATCTATTCATTCTGGATTTTGTGGTTTTAAGATTGCCCCAGGTTGAAGGAGGATTTCCTCTCTTAATTGGAAGACCTTGGCTGAGGCATGCCAGTGTCATTCATGATTGGGGCAAGGACACTATGTGGGTACAAAAGAAAGGGCAGGAGCTGACACAGATTCATTTAGAAGAGGGCCCAGACAATCAAGGAAACACTAGTATGATGCAAACAGTTAGCATTTGCATGGAAACAGAATCGGAGGATCAACCCCAAATAGATTTTGAGGAAGAAGAGGATATTCTAAATTGGCTCCAAGCAGGCAACTCTTCCTCTTGTTTTGGAATTTTTCTTAATAATCCTTGCACGACTGAAGGTTATGATGAAGATAAGGAAAAGGTCCAGGTTGATGGATTGGGAGAGCCCATCACAGACCACAGAAGGGGCAGGAAGACACCCCTCAAATACAACTTGGAGGAGGATGTGACGACCACAGATAAAGAAGTTTCTAAAGCTAAAAGCAAGGTAAAAAATTCTGGTGTTGAATGTTCTTTCCCAATTCAAGAAATCCCTGCAGGATGGATGCAGGACAAGGAGGAACACATTGAAGTCCAAAATACACCTGCTTATGAAGCAATGCACAAAAAGCTAGTAGAAGAAGACAAGGAAGCAGATGCACACGAAGATAATATGGTAGCGAGAAATCCTGTCCAAGAAATACACTTAGGCACTCAAGACAATAATCAGCCAGTTCTGGTGGCCACTTGGTTGTGGAGCCACCCAGGGCTCCTTGAAAAGGTAAAATCATTCTTGACCCAGTATGTAGATGTTTTTGCCTGGCATTATAAAGACTTAGAAGGAGTGCCTGCAACTTATGGAGAGCACAGAATCCCTCTGGTTGATGGAGCCAAACCCATCAGAGGAAGGAGTTATAGACTTAATCCTGCCAAAGCTGTCTATGTGGAAATCCAAAAGATGGAGGATGAAGGAATCATCATTCCTGTTGAACACTCAGAGTGGCTCTCACCTATGGTTATAGTACCGAAGAAGAATACTAATAAAATCAGAATTTGTGTTGACTTTAGAGCACTCAACAAGGTGACCATTCCAGATGGGTTCCCTATGCCTTTTGCAGAACAGGTCATTGAAGAAGTGGCTGGGCATGCATTATATAGCTTTATGGTTGGACCACCACTTGAGGCAGCTGCAGAATATTTTCAAAAGATGCAGGGAGACTAAGTTAAAGCTCAATCCAAACAAATGTCATTTCCTTGTGACAGAAGGAACCCTCTTAGGACATGTGGTGTCGGCTAAAGGTATGGCCCCAGATCCTGACAAAATCATTTCTATATTAAAGTTGCCTAAACCTAAATCCCCTAAAGAGATTCAGAGTTTCTTGGGGCATACTGGATACCATAGAAGGTTTATAAAAATGTATGCAGAGATAGCTAGACCTCTGGCTAGACTTACAGGTAAGGAAGTACCTTTTAAATGGGAAGAAGAGGAGGAAAAAGCATATCAAACATTACGGTCAAGGTTAGTGTCTGCTCCTATCTTGGTCACACCTGAGTGGTCAAAAATCTTTCATATACATGTCGATGCCAGTGCCTATGCAGTGGGGGCAGTTTTGACCCAACCCAGTGCAGAATTTAAAGTGGACAGGCCAATTCAATATGCCAGTAGAATCTTGACCAAGGCTGAAAGGAATTACAGTACTACCGAAAGGGAAGCCCTAGCAATGGTCTTTGCTGTCCAAAAATTCCGTCATTACTTACTGGGGGTAAAATTTATTATTATAACAGATCACCAACCACTAAAATACCTACTCAACAAACCACAAGCCACTGGTAGAATATGGAGGTGGTTATTGTTGTTCCAAGAATTTGATTTTTCTGTAGTCCATAAACCAGGAAAAGAAACTGTTATGGCGGATCACCTATCTAGAATAAATATGATGAATCAAACTAGTGGAATCAATGATGACTTTCCAGATGCTCATCTGTTTGTTGTAAAAGCTCACGGTTGGTATTATGACATCAAAAATTTCATTAAAACTGGATTATATCCAGAAAAGGCTAGTGCTGTGCAAAAGAAGAGCCTGCTAATCAAGAGTAGACCATATACCTTCATTGAAGATAAATTGTATAGACAGGGCAAGGATGACCGGTTCAGGAAGTGTTTGGAAGAAGAAGAAGTGAGGGAAGTCCTTCACTCTGCACATGAAGGAACAGGTGGTGGGCACCTTCCAGGACATATTATGAGTCAGAGGATACTGGATGCTGGTCTATGGTGGCCTACACTATTTAGGGATGCCGATGAATGGGGAAAGGCATCTGACATTTGCTAGAGGTGTGGACCTAAGCCAACAAAGCAGAGACATAACCCCTTGGTTGTTTCCACTTCCTGGCAACCATTTGAGAAGTGGGGGCTAGATTTTGTAGGGCCCATCTACCCTCCCACTTTTCCAAAAAGAGAAAAATATCTCTTGATAGCTACAGATTATGCGACAAAGTGGGCTGAAGCTATTGCCTCCCCCGATTGCACTGCCCAAACTGTTGCTGATTTCATTTATAGTAGCATCATTTGCAGGTTTGGTTGTCCACTTGAAATTTGTACTGATCAGGGTACCCATTTTGTCAATAAAGTCTTGCAAGAAATCTTCAACAGGTATAGAATTCTTCATAGGACCTCTTGTGCTTACTATCCACGAGCAAATGGACAGGCTGAATCGACAAATAAGGTTTTAATCTCAATGTTAAGAAAGGAGTGTATGTTGCAACCCACTTCATGGAGCATTGCTTACCAAGGTACACTTTGGGCATACAGGTTAGCCTACAAAGAGGCCACCGGATATTCCCCATTCCAACTGGTTTATGGCATATTACCCATCGAGCCCTTTGAATTTTTACATGGATCGCCTAAGATAGCATTCATGCAGGGAAAGAAGGATTGTGATGTCTCTCAGAGGCTAGGAGCACTACATAAAGTGGAGGAGATTCGTCTACTAGCGACCAAACAATTGATAGAGACTCAGATGAAGAGGAAGGAGGCACATGATCGACATCTGTGGAAAAACAACATTGAAGCAGGCATGTTAGTTCTTCTCCATAAACCTAACCCTCATACGAATGCAAAAGGGAAATGGATCCCTCATTGGGAAGGCCCTTTTCGCGTGCTGAAGACGTTGCATTGGGGTGCTGTGCAATTGGAAACCCTCGATGGCGACACCCTATGTAGCTCAGTGATGAGTAGCACCTCCTTTAATGTCAATCCGGGAAGATGTGAGGATGGTATGAAGACCTCGAGCAAGTGGAGGCACAAGTGCGTGAGTGAGAAGCACACAAGCATGCACACACATACACGCACACGCGCACACACGGCAAGACAAAGAGTGAGAAGCAATGGAGTTCTTAGATTACTTTCAAAAAGCTCTTACAAGTTCGTTTCAATTACAATCTAACCTCAAAAATGAGCTCTCTAGCTCCTTTTATAGTTTTTGACTAGCTTTGGCCCTGTTACGTAACTTATATGAGTGGAGAGCTTGTTCCACTGCAAACAATTGTAATAAATGTGAGGGCCTGGGAATGAAGATCTCTGAGTGGTATTCCCAGAACCCGGTGACAAACATCTCTTCAAATGTCTGTTTGAAGCAGGCCGGTAGGTACTTTATGCGGGCATGCCATGCATAAACAACATTAATAGAGGGCGTTGTGCTCATGTCATAAACAAGATCCTGATTGCCTTCATTAAAGCCGAGCGCAGAGAGGTGAGGTTCCTTAACATTCTTGAAGGTCCGGAAGGTGACTATCATGAGTTCAAAAATTTTAAGACACATCTGTGTCATGACATCTGGTACGTTTTTGAACCTGACACCCCAATGCCGAATTGTCGATATCATATACCCTACGGTAGGTTGACCTTTAGGTGGTGCTAAGTAGACATAGTTGAGCCACTTCTCGCAGCCTTTGGTTGTCAGCACCATCTTTGTGTATTCCGGCCACGACCTTCTTTGGAAAACAAGACAGTAGCAGGGATTGTACTTGATATACAGGGGCATCTTATTCCATGTGCGATTCATTTCCGGGTAGGTTTCAAGCAGTCGAATTCTCCAAGTCGGTTGATGAATATTTCCCTGTTTGGCACTTTCTGGGATGTTGTCTGGTGCAAACTGTGTGGCAGAGGTTGGTTTTCGTGAGGTGTGGTGCTTGATCTCAGCATTATAGTCCGCCATTAAGACACAAAAAGGAACATACAAGTTGTCGGAAGTGCCGATCCACCTGTGATGAGAGAGGTTCCTAAAATAGTCCGATTTTATGACCACCTCTTCCAAGCGTGACATCAATGCTATCTGGACTGCCACCCTATCATCATGTGTTGTGGCCACCTTTTCCAATTTCTGCATCCATTCCGGAGCCTCTATTTCAAGGGTGTCCATGCCCTCATCTGTTCGCTTGCCTCCAGGTGTTGGCATTGGAACGTACGGTTCCTCAAAGGTTTCCTCTACTTCGATTGGTACTAGGTCTTCAGGTTCTGGTTCTACCAAGGGGGAGGGTTGGCGTTCATATTCAAGCACTTTCTTTTGTAATTCTTCGAGTTGTGCTTTGAGCGCTGCTACTTCGTCAGTTGTGTCAGCTGTGGTTGGGACTTCTTTGGGTGGTGCTGGTTGAGCTGCCAATTGCCTTCGTAGTTCGTCTCTTTCCTTTTCTAAGGCTGCATGGGCTTCGAGGAGATCAGCATGGGTTTCCAATATGATTTGCATATTGTCAGAGGGAATGGCTTTAAACTTGTCCGGGTCAATTTCTTTTGGGGACCCTTCCATGGCTGCTTCCAAGTTCTCTTCGTTTTGTGTCTGAAGCCGTCTATTTTCTTCCAGGGCTGCAGACATATGCTTCCGTAATAGAGCCATGTTGCGGTGGAGCTTGAGGTTCTCTGTGATTTGGGAGTGTAGCAGATCATCCATTTGTTGTCTTTCTTCGGCATCTGGCTGCGGCGGATTTGCCACTAATTGCTCATGTTGTTCCTGCAATGCGCTAAATTGCTGTTGTAATTGTTTCTTCTCTTGCTCTAAGTCAATGAATCTTCCTTGTAATGCTTCGTGACTCCTGAACAAGCTTGTATGCTGAGCATCGAGGTGCTGATAGTGTTGTTGTAACTGAGACATGCACTGATACATGTTATTAAATACATTATTAATGGGGGTGGATGCAGGAAGGGTGTTAAATGCAGAGGGAAAGGGAAAGGGAAAGGGAAGTGTGAATGCGGTGCTGGAAAGTGGTGAAGTGGGTGGTGGGGGAATGGGAGATTGTGGTTGTATGGGGGGAGGGAGAGGTGCAGTGGAGGGTGATATGTCCATAAAATCCGTGGTGGAAGCAGTAGTGGGAGTGATTGTAAATAGTGGAATTGTGGGTGCAGTGATTGTGGTGAATGTGTACAGTGGTGTGTGCAGTTGTGAATGTGAACTGCCCGAAAGTGTGAGTGGGGGAATGGAGATGTCAGTAGTTGCCGTTAGGATTACAGTGTTAGTGGAGGTGTATACACGGGAGGTGTTGAGAGGTTGTGTGGGTTGATTGGCGGTTTGTGCTTCAGTCATGGTGGTGGACTCGGAGGCGGTAATGGTGGTTGTTACATTGGTAAGGGGAGGTGAATGTGGCGGGTGTCAGGGCGAAGGTGGTAAGGGAGGTGATGGAGGTGCACTTGCTGTATGGGCTTCCTCGGTGTCATGAGCGGTGTGTGCAGTGCCCGTGGTTGTGGGGGTGCCTTGTGGTCCTGATCCTAATACATTCATTTGTTTCCCTGCTCGTGGGGGACGTCTTCCGTATCTCCTTTCCATTCTGCGTGATTGTGCCAGGGCCGTCCTCACTGCCTCAGATACTCCTAAGGCATCATAGATCATATCCAATGTGGCACGATACTGTTCGTCAACTCCTTCCTCCTCAAGGATTTGGTGCATGATAGCCTTTCCTGCTGCAAGGGATAACTTATGTTGTTGTTGGACCCTGTCAATGGTATCGTAGAGCTTTTTCAACTCCTTTGTATATGCTGGGGCACCCTCTAGCTCCTGTATAACTGCTTGCTCATAGTCATGCGCCTCCTCATCAGAAAATCCTTCCTGTTCATCCTCTTGGCCTTCTTCTTCTTCATCCTCCAATTCCACCGCTTCTGGTTGTCTTGGCTGGGGTTGTTCTGTAGCCGTTTGTTGTCCACTACCCTGCTCTGCTTCGACTTCCGCATTAACAGCTTCGATGATTCTGGCAACTTCTTCATCCGTTAGATCTTCCAAAGTGAATCCATGAGGAAATTCCAGATCAGTAGGTACTGGTGGAAACACAAGGTTAGGGCCATCTGTGCTGTGCCTGGGTAACCTGATAGTAAATGGTTGTACTCGTCTGGGAAGCCTTGGGGTTGTTTCAGGTGTTAGGGTTGCACCGCGAGCTTGTGCACAAGGCATCTGGACAGCGCCTCTCATCTTCTTTGAGGGAGGTCCTACGGCTGACAGTCTGCGTTGAAACTCTTGTGCTCTGGTCCAAATGAGAGCCCTTTGCACCGGTACATCATATGCGAGACATCTATACACAATTCTGGTAAGCGCACAGCAACCATACAGTACAGATTTTTGTTTCTTATACCACCTTTGATGAGCCAAATGAATCTGGTCGATAATCCAGTGGTGCATATTGATTGTCAAATCAAAGGCATCTGCTAAGTAGAGGCTAAACCAGATCTTTTTGGGAGGCATTGTGAACCTTTCCTGCGCGGGGAATGCGAAATGTTGCATGACCATGCGTAAATGAACGGCGATCGTAGGTGTCATCGCGACCATGTCCTTTAACTTCGTCAGATTCCTGTTCTTCATATTATCGGGGACCATTGTCTCTTTCTCCGTAGGAATGTGCATACCTTTCATGTCGAGAGCTTCTCTTACCAAGTTGATAGTCAAGCGGAAACGCTTCAGCTCATTGCCCCTTGTGAGTGATGGGAGTACAAAGGAGCTGTATCCTTTCTTGTCTTTGCTTGGAGTGAGGGTGCTAATCAAGTATGAGCCTTAGAAAATCGGGCTTTGGTAGTTGGAACTTGAAATAATCATAGAGCCCAGCCTTCTTCCATATCGGCTTCAGTCCTTCGTTATTCTGTAGCTTTTCAAACTCCCTGGTAAAGAAGTGGTACCTGCCCCAACGTCCATTGAATTCTACCTCGGACTCCCACATGTATGTGCCTTCACCCAGAGGTCCCGCAACATCACTGAACCAGTGTGAGGTTTTGCCCACCGGCATTGTGTGATCCTGTGGAGGATTCTGAATCGGTATGGCATGTAATGCCCTTAATGCCGCTGGTCGTTCCTTTAATTCCTCCTCGACCGGAAGGCTTTCAATGTCCACAACTTGGGGGCTGGTGCCTGCCTAGGAGCTAGTTCCTACCGTATCTGCCATGTTGCTTCTTGCTGCCTCTCTCTGTGAGAATATACAAACATGTGTTAACATTGTACAGGACAAGAGAGAATCGTTGTTGTTCCCATTACAACATTAACATGAGGGTTGGGAGCGAATATTTGGTTAGTAAGTGCTCGGTGTGAGAGTGTGTGTGGTTAGGAGTTCAGTAGACCTAAGAGCTAAGTGGGATGATGTAGTGTGATAGTGATGTGGTTAGTAGGTTGTCATGGATTTACAAATGGGGTCCGGGGGTTTGTTACAAGTCTTAGGCTGCCAAATGCAGTGGATGGGTTTTGCTCTTGGTTTCGTAGAGACTCTCGAGAGCTTAATAGGTCTGTCGGCTTGAAAATGAGGCCTTTTAGGGACCCATTTACAAGTGATTCTGTTCGTGCTCATGGGCCTTGGTGTGTTCTTGAGTGTTGAAAACGAGTGGATGCCGGCGGTGCGAGTGAATGGATCATGCTGTATAGGGTGTGGCCTTGGTGTAGCTATTTGAGCCCGCAAACAAGCCTTAGGCACCCAAATTTGTCTTGATTGTGGGCTAGCCTTCATCGACTTCTTGGGCACCCAAATAGACTTCACGTTAGCAGAAGAACTTCTGAAAGACTTCTTATTGGTGTCGTGTTGTTGGTCACTAATAAGAGGCTTTGCCCGTGTGGTTGGCTTGAGTGCAACCGGGTGTTCGCCTTTCCGCACCCACACTTGTTTCACTAGCTGAGACATTTTGCTGCGCAGGTACTTTTGATCTCCGTCATAGGTAGTACTCTGCTTCTTCTGCCTTTGGTCCACCTTTGGTTGCTGCCTCCCTCTGGCCTTTGGAAAAGAAGGGAGTTCCGTTGTGGTTCTGACTCCTTTTTTGAGATCTTCATTCTTCTGCATCACATAGCCTTGGACAAGAACAGCATGGTCAACTTCATGTGCACCCCTGGAGGGACCAGGAGTCTGTGCCTTTCCTAGTTCCTTGAGTGCTCCATTATCTAGCTCTACTGTAATTCGACTATGATTGACCCATACCTGAAGAAGTCCACTTCTTAGGTTTAAGTTGACTGCTTGGTCATAGATCCAGTCTTGACCCAAGACAAGGGGTTCAGTGAGGTCCTCATCTTGACAAACTAGTACTTTAACTGTCATTGCCTCATCATGAATGTAGAGGGGAAGTTCCACCTCGCCCATGCAAGGGGTTTCCACGCCTCCCAATCCTATGAGATATGCTTCGACAGGATTGACATTTAATTGCAATTCTTGACAGTAAGACAATTTAACAGCACTAGTGGCTGCACCTGAGTCAATCAAGGCTCTTACGGTCCTTGCACTCTTTCCTTGTCCTATATCTAAGGTTATGAAAGGACGTCGATCAGTTATCCTATGTGAGCTTGTTCCTGCGACTTCACACATTGCCATATGATATCCTTGATCTGCATAGTCATTTGTTCTAGGTTGATCTCTACCTTGCCTTCGCAACTTCATCCTTCTGATGCGTTCTAAAGCTTCTGCTTGAGCTTCTTCTCGAATTCGCTTTTCTTCCTCTTTGCGTTTCTTAGCAGTGTTGAGTTGGCCGAGCATTTCCTTCGTGAGGGGTTCCTGATACAACTTGACTCTGCATCCGCTAATATAGTTTGGGAGAACATCACCCTCTAACGTGGCTAGTTGTACTGCTCCACTCGTGGAGATCCTATTGATGATCATAGGTCCGTAGCGTCTCTTTTCTAGCTTCCTTGCGTGTTGTTTCAGTGTATAGACTAAAACTAGATCTCCTGCTTTCAAGCCCTTATCCTTCACATGGGCATCAAAGTATGCCTTCTGTCTCTTCTTAGCTGCATATATTCCTGCAGCTGCTCTCAGTCTTGTTTCTCCTAATCGTTCAAGGTCGAAAAGTCTAGAGGAGAGTTCATGACCCGTCCATTCGTGCTCTTGAGCTACTTTCAATGTAGGTATCAAGAAGTCCAAGGGTAGCACCGCGTTTTGGCCAAATACCATCTGAAAGGGGGTGGCTTGGAGTACCGTTTTGTAGGCGACTCGGTATGCCCAAACAGCATGGTGTAGTTGTTTGTCCCAATCAGAGCGTTTAGTGTTCACTAATTTTGTCAGTACATTGCATAAGATCTTGTTGGTGCTTTCGGCTTGTCCATTAGCTTGAGGGTGATAGGGGGCAGACTTCTTATGTATTACCAAGAATTCTTGGAGTAGATTTTCAATAACTTCGTTCAAGAAGTGAGTGCCTCTATCACTTACTAGCTCTATAGGTAGCCCATATCTTGTGAATACATTTTCAAACAAGAATTTAGCAGTTGTTTGAGCATCGTTCTTAGTCGTAGCCTTTACCTCCACCCACTTCGTGAGATAATCTGTTGCAACAATGATATATTTTGCATGGGAACCCTTAGCTGGGGGATTAATAGGACCTACGAAGTCTATTCCCCACTTAGAGAATGTGCATCCACCCATCATAGGTTTCAGTGGCATCTCATCTTTACGTATAGGATACTGAGTTCGCTGACAGACGTCACACCGTTTCACATAGGTATGTGCATCCATGTGAAGGGTCGGCCACCAGAAGCCCGCAAATAGTATTGCCTTGATTACCCGATCTGGTCCAAAGTGTCCTCCTGCTACACCTTGGTGAGCAGTTTCCAAGATCTTGAGATATTCACTTTCATGGACACATAGCCTCAGGTAACCATCTTTACCACGCTTATATAGATTATCACCAATGAGTGAGTAATCCTGGGCTTCTTGTTCTAAACTCCTTTTCCTAGCTAGAGTCATGTCTGGAGGGAATGTTTTTGTCCTCAGGAAGGATACTAGTGGTTCACTCCAATCTGGCACTATGGACACCTGATAAAGAGTGGCATGTTCCACAGGTGGTTTAGTGCAGCAGATTGGGCATTCCTTGCACAACCTTTGGACATCAGCTTCCATAGTTGGCCAATGTACTCCGAGTCTCCTTAGCGTCTGTAAGGTTCGTTGCTTTGAGTAGTGTTGCTCTAATGCACCTACATGTGCTAATTGCAACCATTTAGCGTACTCATCCTCTTCCACACAACAAGCCAAGAACCCCTTGATCTGTGTGCTTGTACATACTTCCTGCCATGATGTGGTACTTTTGGGCTTTCACAACCTCTCTGTTCTGTGTGTTTACTACTGGATGGTTAGGCCCGTATGTCAATACTGGCACCAATGGCTTAGCCCACTGCGGTACAACTTCCAAATTAAACAAGTAAGCATCAGGAAGGTCATCTGACACTCCTTGTGGGGCTTCTCCCGATGTGAGCCTAGAAAGGTGATCCGCTCTCAAGTGAGTACTACCTTTCCTTACCACAACCTCGAAATCATATTCCATTAGTAAGAGAAACCATCTTACTAATCTTCCTGTATTGCATGGCTTGTTCACTAGATATAACAATGCTTGGTGGTCAGTAAAAAATTTAAACTTATTTGCAAGCAGATAATGTCTAAACTTTTTAACTGCATATACCATGCCTAAGCCTTCTCTCTCTGTAGTGGTATAATTTCGTTCAGCTGCATTCAATTGTCTACTAGCATAGGCAATTGGAAGATCCATGTTACCTTCACCAGTAGGTGTGGTCAAGATTGGTGCTGAACATAATCTTCGTTTAAGCTCCTGGAAGGAGTTCTCACATTTGTCAGTCCACTCAAAGTTAGTCAAAAGTCCATACAGAGGCTTTGCTATGATGGCATACATGTGTATAAATCGGCGGTAGTAACCACAATGCCCCATGAAAGCTTGTACTTCCTTGACATTCTTTGGCCTAGGTAGCTCTGCTATGGCTCTCACTTTCTCTTCGTCAGTAGATATGCCATTCTTTGACACTATGTGCCCTAGAATCTTGCCTTGCCTGACCATGAAAACACATTTTCTGGCTTTAGGCAGACTTGATATTCTCTACATTTGCCAAAGATTTGTCTGAGTTCAGGAATATGGGTTTGCCTAATGTTGGAATGAGCACAAAGATCATCAACATAGACTTCTAAGTTCTTCCTCAGGAACTCTTTAAATACGTGACACATCAATCGTTGAAAGGTAGCAGGTGCATTAGTAAGCCCGAATGGCATTACCCGGAAGGCAAATATGCCCCACTCCGTGGCAAAAGCTGTCTTATGCTGATCTTCTGGAGCTATGGCTACTTGATTGTAGCCCGAAAATCCATCAAGGAAGCTATACACTTCCTTGCCTGCTACTCTTTCTAAAAGATGTTCTGTGATGGGAAGCGGATAGTTATCTCGAATTGTGGCTGCATTGACCTTCTTCAAGTTAATGCATACACGCAGCTTGCCATTCTTCTTGGGCACCACTACGATGGGGGATACCCACTCAGTGTGCTCAATTTCATAGATAAATCCAGCTTCAACCAGTCTATCTATCTCCTCTTTGATCTTGGCAGCGTAATTATCATGATATGTATAGGGCTTTTGCTTAGAGGGTTTAGCATCTGAGGTCATGGGGATGGTGTGTGAGCATATGTCCGGGTCAACACCTTTCAAATCCTTGTAATTCCAAGCGAATACATCTCTGTATTCTCTTAGCAAGGCAATTAACGCATGCTCTTCTTCCTCTGTTAGGTCATGGCCTATGTATGTGCATCTCTCCTCTCCTTCTTCTAGGGCCACTACTATTTTCTTGGTGGTTTCTGTGTTATCATAGGCCTCTCCTGATTGTGCCTCTCGTTTAGGCATTCTTATCATGACTCTCCTGTCATCTATCTCATATTTCTTAAAATTTTCCGGGACCTCAAACAAAGATTCTTCCTCTTCTGGTGAGACTTCTCTCTTCTTTCGTTTCTTTCCTTCTTCCTTCGGGGTCACATGTGTTGCTAATCTTACATCATTTGTAAGCTCTCCATGCCTCTGGGGTTGAAATTCTACTTCATGGAAGTATTCTTCATCTGATGCAAATGGTGGGTCCATAATGATTGACTCTAGATCGGAGTCACTTGCATCCTCAAATGCATCAGGGCTAGGTTCACACTCTTCTAACACTGCCTCTCCCATGATTGGATCTATGGAGAAGACTGAAATGTCATAGCCATCTTCATCACAGTGAGGTGTCCATTGTTCCTCATTGATGGCTACATCCATTGTTGCTAGGATTTCTGCCCAGCCATGGGGTTCAAATTCCTCATCAGGAAAGACTACAGGTGCATAGGCTGGGTCTTGAATTGATCTATGGTTTTCTTTTGCACCTACCTCTCTGGCTTTTTCTCTCTTCTCTTCCTCTACTGCTACTTTGCACATCCATAAGTGAGTGTCTTCATGCATCCATGAGGATCCTGATCCTATGGAATGCACCGATTCCGTCTCATCTTTGGCTCTATGGATGGGATTCCATTGGATAGGAGGTACATCTCTATGAGAGTAATCTTTGAGATTTACTTTGGTTGTAACACCTAAGTGTTGCAAATACAAGGAGTTGGTTCCCCAGTCCTGTACCACTTGCAACTGTCGCATAAATGGTCCTGCCAAAATAATCTCATAGGCATGATTTTTGCTGAAGTCACATATGGCAAATGTGTGTTCAAACTCGACACCACAAGTGGTGAGAGTTATTCCTTCTAGCAATCCTAAGGGTCTCTCAATATGACCGTCGGCCATCTGCAATTTCATTCTCGTTGGCCTGAGTGCAGGCTTGCCCCAACGCTTCCATAGGGAAGTGGTGGCAATTGAACTCCTGCGCCTGAGTCCAAAATTGCCTTGGTGGTGTACTCCTGGTAGGTAATGGGAAGATAGGTATTACCTTCTTCACCTTCACACATATCTCCTATCTTATCCAAGGGTATCTCTGGCACTGTCCTATGTGATCCTACCTGGGAATGAGGTTTCACTATCGTTGGTACTTGTTTGGCGACATGTTTCCATAATTCAGGTTTAACCTTGAGTAGCTCTTCTAACTTGAGATTGCACTGCACTTTAGTGTTTTTCACTACCTCTGTGTTCCTAGGTAAGACTGAGTCCTCATTTCGTACCATGACCGTGGGTGCCCTCATACAAGTAGACTTAGTTTCCCATGGGCCTATGAAGTGGGGTAATTCTTGTAGAGAGTTAGACTCAAAGTCTAACCTTTCCTGAGATTGAGTGCTCTCCTACTCCTCATAAACGGATGGGATATCTTGTGGGAATTGGTCATGTGCATCATCCACAAGTTCAATAGGAGGAGAGACTTCACTCTCTTTAGCCCATTTGTCTTCCTGAATCTCTCGTAGGAATTCTGGTGTGAACCGATTCATAGAAGATGATGTGTCTGGCTCCGTAGAGTTAGGCACATAGGCTTCCTAAGCAGGAATGCTTAATCTTTCACGTGCCTTGTCCTTGTGTTGAGAGGCGGGTTCCTTTTCTGATTGTGCAATCAGCTTCTCTATTCTTTCTAACAGTCCATCAAAGTGCAACTGTGTCTTCGCTGAACTAGAGATGTTAAATAGGTGACTGGCCTCAAACATGGTCTGAGCCAATTCCACCATCTTGGCACAAATTTTGGTTCGTTCTAACTCTAGTTCTGCTCTAGGGTAGCACTTTTCATGATCAGTTACGTTTGGCCCTTCTTGGATTCTGGCCTGATATGCTTTAAGCATCATATTAAGGTCTTCGGGAGTGGGATCAGCTAATACTGATCCTGCTTTAGGGGGTGGTGGAATTAGGTGAGGCGGGTTAGAAGGTGGCTGGTCGGATGGCGATGGGAATGGTGGTGGTGGGGTAGTGTGAGAGGGAGTTTGAGATGTGAGTTCAGTTATCCTGGCTTTGGTCTCTCTTATGCTTTCCTCAAGTTCACTCATTTTTTTAGCCCATTGTCTTTTCATTCTTTCCCTACTATCTTTCCACGCTCTAGTCCTCTTCTTTGTCGTACTCTCTGTTTCACTAACTTCTGGGCTTTTTTCCTGACCTACACCCTGGTTTTGCTGCAGTGCTTGGGCTCTAGTGACTACTTGTATTGGTGCAGTGGAAGTCACGCTCCCTGTGGAGTCTACCACTAACCCAACAACGTTGATAGGAGTGATTTTTGGCATATTATTAGGATTCTTTGGGCAATCTCGTAAGAGATGCTCTTTTCCACAATCTTGGCAAAAGCCTTGGATCGTCACTGACTGGGGTTGTGTAGGTGGAGGTAAGGGACAATCACGAATGAGGTGATCTCCTTGGCATCTGTAGCATGGTCCTCTAGGGAATGGAGGTCTTACCTGTCTAGGTTGAGGCCTAGGATTGGGGTTTGTATACATGAGGTTTGTGTGATCTGACTCCCAACTAGGTTCATTTGGCTCTTCACTATAGTAGGACTCACCATGTTCAGGAGACTGCATGTAGTAGGCCTGGGGGCTATCAACATGTGTAGAATCAAAGCTATGGTCACTGGGGTCACTTTCAGAAAGCAATGGTGTTACAGGGACTATAGCTCTATTCAGGTTTTCTTCTGCAACAGCATACTTTACTGGAATCACATTAGCTAGAGCTGGGGGTTGTTCTGCTAGCATAGGCTGAGGTCTTTGTTGGTTTTGATAGGGTTGGTAGGTTTGTTGAGGTCTAGCATATTGCTGAGGTGGGTACTGGTTCTGGTATCTTCCTTGTTGAGGGTATGGCTGAGGGTAGGGTTGCCTAACTACCTGCTTATTGTAGGGGAAGTCTTGTGCTGTGTGATTTGTGTATCTCCGTTCTATGGTGCAGTACTGGCTACTAGGGTGAACTTGGGGTTGAGCCATAATGGGACAGACATTCGCCATGTGGTCGCCGCCACAAGTATAACATCTTTTTACAGGGGCAAATCTCGGAATTTGTTTGCTAGAGACACCTAGTTTCTGAGCAACTTTCTCTGCAAGTTCCTCGATTGATGTGGATTGCGTGGAAGAGATGTGAGAGGCACTATCCAAATCTTTGTATATCTTGGAAAGCTCTAACTCCTCCCCTAGGTTATCCTCAATGTCAATACACATGCGTACACACTCTTCTATGTTCCTAGGGTCCTTCAAGTACACATAAGATCTCAATTTAGTACTTAGCAATCCATCCAGGAATAAAGCCACTTGCTTGGCTGGTGTGGGTAGCTCAGAAACAGGGCATCTTTCAAGATATTGCATAAATCTCCTTCCTGCAAGTCTCACAGTTTCTTGAGGGGTTTGCTTGAAGCTGTGAATCAGCGAGGAGGTATTATGCCTTATGCCGCTCTTAGAGAATTCGATAATGAACGCCTCTAGGAGTTGGTCTATGCTCCTGAACTGCCTCTCATTTAATGGCTGAAACCATGTCAAGGCAGTGTTCCTAAGGGTCAGACCAAAGGCATTGTACTGCGTGAATAGATCCTCCACTTGTTCAGCTCTCAGGACTTGCCTAAACTCAGCCACATGATCGTATGGATCTCCAGTGCCATCGAAGTAGTTCTTCATGGACTTAACTAGCTGAGTCGGTCTCAAAGTCCTTGTGTGCTCTCTAGGTCGTGGTAGAGGGAACTCATCCGCATTTCTTTGATTCCTGTGAGCTCTAAGTATCTCAGGTTCTACTCTATTTGTTTCCGTCCTCGTTCTTTCTCTGCCCACTGGGTTGGCAAAGCTTACTTCTGGTCTATCTCTACTTCTGTCTCTTTGCATTCCATGAGCTTGGGATGTTCCAGCACCAGGGTGACCATAGGATACATTCGATCTTGGTTGGGGGAAAATGAATTCACCCTTCCAAGTGTAAGCATGCCTATCATTTTCCGTAACCACAAAGATCCTCTCTGAAGCGTGATCTAAGTAGGTCACTCTGCCTGGGCTATCAGAATCCTTAAACTCATAGATCATGATTGTTCCTATATCAGTTGGCTGATCCGATTTGTACCTCCAAAAGGCTTCGTCAGTCTCTCGATTGAGGAGCAAATCTATGCTCTTATTATCCTGGGGAATCCACTCCGGTGTGATAATCCTAGTAAGAACCGATTTACCTCGAGGGGTTCTAGGTTCTGCACCCATGTTTCCTTGCTCTAAGTCACCTAAGTCTGCTTCGGGGATCACATTTCCAAATTCGTCCGTCCTATCTGGGTGACTGGTGACTACGTATATGGTTCCTTCTTTATCCAAGTATGCTCCATTTTCAAACTTGACCGCTGGGTGCTCTAATCCAATGGATTGATCAGGATTCTTAATCTGTACCACAGATCTTCCTAGACCGTCCTCATAGATGCTGGCACCTAATCGGTTGGTCCTAAGGTATTCCAACTGTGTTTTGTAAGGGCCTTCTACCCTGTACAAGTATGGCACTCCTGAACTTCCCGTAGGTCTGTCCATGCCTTGAGACATCCCTGATTCACTAGTCTCAGAACTTGGGTAGTATGAGTGGTGACTCAACTGCTGGGTCCAAGACCTAGCAGTGTGGTTGACACTAGCCTCTGAAGACCTAAGGCTTTGTCTATCCCTTACTAGATGTCGTCCTGATCTAAGGTTCATATGCCTATTTAAGTAGCCCAATTTTTTGCCCAGAGTACAACCTCGTTGCCGATCAATTGGTATCAGTCACTTGATTCTTTTTAGTTATTTCTCGTGTTTAAGGTCTTGTCTGATATTACGTCGTCAGGAATACTTGAATGTTCTTCGTGCTTTTAGGTTGATCGTTCCACGTTAGATTCTTTTCTTTATGGTCATCGCATCACAAAGAGATTATATTTAATCTTGGACTTGAGTGCATAGGTAGTCTTCAACTTGATTGATGCCTATCGTTGCCCTAACTTACCTCTAGCACTATTCGTATTTAGCCTGAGCTAGAAAATGACAGAGGGAGTTGAGAATATTCCAACCTTTTGTTTCCTGCTTGGTTGCCCTTGAATGCCCAGGAAGTGTGTTCCCAAGCTTGCACTTACACTTGCTGTTGGAGTTAGACGTCTGCGGAAGCACGTGAACAGCACAAGGAAGAGGAAGAAGCTTGGAGCACAACACACAAGACTGAATGTATTACTAGAGAATGTACAAAGATAAGTAGCCCATTAGGGCAATAGGCGTATATACAAGCTGGGGGAAAAAAACCTTCTAAAGAGGGAAAAAAGTGCCCCGGCGGTCCTAGAGTGTTCACACACATCACTACCTAAATATATCAACAAATCCCCCCTGGGAGTGATGCGGTGAACAAGGAGCTGGCACTCATGTATAAGGAAGTGCCGAGCTATGTGGAAATCACTCCACAAAAGGAAGTAAGCCCAAAGCTTTGCGGAAAGCTTCAAACTTCTCCCTAGGCAGAGCCTTCGTGAAAAGGTCTGCAATGTTCTCCTGCGTGGGCACATATGCCAAGCTGATCTCCCCAGCAGAGAACCTCTCCCTGACATAGTGATAATGCACCTCAATGTGCTTAGTGCGAGCATGGAACACAGGGTTCCTCGCAACTGCCAATGCGCTCTGACTGTCAGTGAAGATGGTGGTGGCAGAAGACTGGCCAACACCCAAATCAGCCATAAGGCGTCTGAGCCACACACACTCAACAGTCGCTGTGAAAGCTGCCCTATACTCAGCCTCACAACTGGAAGTGGCCACAGTAGGCTGCTTCTTGCTCAACCAAGATATACATGAGCTACCAAGCATGAAGCAAAAACCACTGGTGGACACACGAGTGTCATAGCAACCAGCCCAATCTGAGTCAGAAAAAGCATGCAAATCTGGCGGTAGTGATCCCCCCTTGGGATAAAACAACCCAAGTAGCCGAGTACCACTCAAGTAGCGAAAGATGCGCTTAACCACTTTCCAATGCGTGACTCCTGGGCAATGCATAAACCTGCTCATCTGTGAGACAGCAAACTGAATATCTGGCCGAGTAATGCATAAGTAGATCAAGCATCCAACAGCCTGCTGATAGAGAACAGCATCAAATGCATCTCCAGCATCATGAAGACTCAATCGTAAACCTGTCTCCATAGGAGTGGCAATAGGCTTACAGTCTTCAAGGCCAAAATGTTGCAATAATGTGTCAATATATTTCGTTTGACACAAAGCCATTCCACCATCAACTTGCATAAACTGAATGCCCAAATAGTGATGCAAATGCCCCAAATCAGACATTTCAAATGAGGCATGCAAATCAGCCTTGAAATCAGCAATATGCTTCTCAAGAGGACCAGTGAGCAGCATGTCGTCTACATAGACAACAATGATCAAAAGCACATCATTAGCACGCTTAACATATAAGGTGCTTTCAGTTGGACTGTTCTCAAAACCATGTGCAATCAGATAGGCATGTATTTTCTCATACCAAGCACGTGGTGCTTGCTTTAAACCATATAACGCCTTCTTTAACCTGCACACCTGGTTTTCATGCCCTTTCTGCACAAAGCCACGGGGCTGAAAAACATACACTTCTTCATGCAAGTCACCATTCAGAAATGCTGTTTTAATGTCCAACTGATGTACATTCCAACCATGATGGGCTGCAAGTGCACAAATGCTCCGAACAGTAGTCATACGGCATGTAGGTGCAAAGGTCTCATCAAAATCAATGCCTCTTTCCTGCGCATAACCCTTTGCAACAAGCCTAGCCTTATACCTGTCAACTGTACCATCAGGTTTACGCTTCAGCTTGTATACCCACTTAGTGCCAATGGCCTTCTTGCCAGGAGGCAAGTCACATAAAGACCATGTACCATTCTTCATTATAGCATCATATTCAGATTGCATAGCAGCCATCCAATTTTCTGAATTTTGTGCTTCATCAAAAGAAATAGGCTCATTCTCATCACAGAGACTAGATGCAGCCATAGATGCAAAGGAGGTACTATGAGAGCCTGAACGAGTACGATATGACAAAGGTGCATCTAATTTGCTGTCACGCAAAGTCTGCACCAGCCATTTTGGCATAGTTTTTGCCTGTTCAATATCAGCTCTCTCATCAACAAGTGCATCATGTAAATCTGCATCAGAAATGGCATGATCTGCATCATCATATGAAACCTGCAAAGGCTGAGAAGTTGCCTCATTAGGACCAGCGCTAGCCTGTCCACCTGTAAAAAGAGGCATCAAAGTATCATACATGTCTTTGGAGCTAACAGATGTCTCCTTAGTACATGAAAGCAATGGCTGAATAGCATCTTCCACAAAGACAACATCACGGCTAACCAGAATGCGTTTAGTCTGTGGATGATACAGACGATAGCCTTTACTTTCAGAACTGTACCCAACAAAAATACATTTTACTTCCTTATCATCCAATTTTCTGCGATGTTGTTCAGGCACTAATGCATATGCCAAACAACCAAAAACATGCAGATGAGCAACAGATGGCTTGCGGTCATGCCAAGCCTCATATGGAGTGATAGACTGCAACGCTTTCGTGGGACACCTGTTCAGTACATATGCTGCACACATGACAGCCTCAAGCCGGAAACTATGTGGTAAAGCCTGACTTTTGACCATGCACCTCGCCATCTCCATGAGTGACCTGTTCTTTCGTTCAGCAACTCCATTCTGTTGAGGTGTATACGGCACTGTACACTGGTGTTTTATCCCACGTTCAGCCAAAAATGCATTAAAATCTGAAGACATATATTCCCCCCCTCGATCAGAACGGAGGGTGCCCATTTTACATGCTGACAGATTTTCAGCCAAAACCAAAAACTGTTTGAAGCACATGAACACTTCGGACTTTGCTTTGAGTGGATATACCCATGCATGCCTGGAAAAATCATCAATGAAAGTCACGAAGTAAAGGTAATTTCCAAAAGAGGGTGTCTACATAGGACCACAGACATCACTATGTACAAGCTGCAATTTCTGCATAGCCCGAACTGAACCATCTTTTGGAAAGGAAGAACGCTGCATTTTGCCCAAAATACAGCCTTCACAAACATGTTTTCCAGGTGCCTCAAGTTTGGGCAAAGAGGACACCATTTCAGATTTCTGCAGGCGTAACAAACTAGCAAAATTCAGATGACCAAAGCGTGCATGCCAAAGCTTTGCATCTGACATAGCCTGAGAATCATGAACTGCACATGCCGAATCATTCACAGATTTTTCATAGTCTATGAGCTTATACAGCCCACGACATAAAATGCCAGAAGCAATAATCACATCGCCATTTGAGAGATCATGGACTGTACACCTGTCATCAACGAATTTCACAACCAAGCCAATCTTGGCTAATGCAAAAACTGATAACAGGTTCTTTTTGATCCCTGGCACAAATAAAGCATCTGACAAAGTGAAAGAACTACCATCAGCAGTAGTCAGAATGATCTTACCAACTCCCATAACAGGATAATCTCCAACCCCCCCATCTCTCACCCCGCCCAGCTACCCCATCCAACCCCCCTCTCTCGCCCCGCCCGTTACCCCTGCAACCCCCCCATCTCTCACCCCGCCCCGCTACCCCATCCAACCCCCCCTCTCCAACCCCCCCTCTCTCACCCCGCCCCGCTACCCCATCCAACCCCCCTCTCCAACCCCCCCTCTCCAACCCCCCCTCTCTCACCCCGCCAGCTACCCCATCCAACCCCCCTCTCTCACCCCGCCCCGCTACCCCATCCAACCCCCCCCCCCCCCCCCGCCGCCAAGCTAACCCATTCAACCCCCCTCTCCAACCCCCCTCCACACCCGCAAGCGCCCCCCTCTCCGCCCCCCCCTCTCCAACCCCCCTTCTCTCACCCCGCCCCGCTACCCCATCCAACCCCCCTCTCTCACCCCGCCAGCTACCCCATCCAACCCCCCTCTCTCACCCCGCCCCGCTACCCCATCCAACCCCCCCGCCAAGCTAACCCATTCAACCCCCCTCTCCAACCCCCCTCCCCACCTGCAAGCGCCCCCCTCTCCGCCCCCCCCCTCTCCAACCCCCCTTCTCTCACCCCGCCCGCTACCCCATCCAACCCCCCCATCTCTCACCCCGCCCCGCTACCCCATCCAACCCCCCCTCTCCAACCCCCCCTCTCTCACCCCGCCAGCCACCACATCCAACCCCCCCTCTCTCACCCCCGCCCTACTACCCCATCCAACCCCCCTCTCTCACCCCGCCCCGCTACCCCATCCAACCCCCCTCTCTCGCCCCGCCCGTTACCCCTGCAACTCCCCCATCTCTCACCCCGCCCCGCTACCCCATCCAACCCCCCCTCTCCAACCCCCCCATCTCTCACCCCGCCCAGCTACCCCATCCAACCCCCCTCTCTCGCCCCGCCCGTTACCCCTGCAACCCCCCCATCTCTCACCCCGCCCCGCTACCCCATCCAACCCCCCCTCTCCAACCCCCCCTCTCTCACCCCGCCCCGCTACCCCATCCAACCCCCCTCTCCAACCCCCCCTCTCTCACCCCACCAGCTACCCCATCCAACCCCCCTCTCTCACCCCGCCCCGCTACCCCATCCAACCCCCCCCCCCCCCCGCCAAGCTAACCCATTCAACCCCCCTCTCCAACCCCCCTCCACACCTGCAAGCGCCCCCCTCTCCGCCCCCCCCCCTCTCCAACCCCCCTTCTCTCACCCCGCCCCGCTACCACATCCAACCCCCCCTCTCCAACCCCCCCTCTCTCACCCCGCCCCGCTACCCCATCCAACCCCCCTCTCCAACCCCCCCTCTCTCACCCCGCCAGCTACCCCATCCAACCCCCCTCTCTCACCCCGCCCCGCTACCCCATCCAACCCCCCCCCCCCGCCAAGCTAACCCATTCAACCCCCCTCTCCAACCCCCCTCCACACCCGCAAGCGCCCCCCTCTCCGCCCCCCCCCCTCTCCAACCCCCCTTCTCTCACCCCACCCCGCTACCACATCCAACCGCCCCTCTCCAACCCCCCCTCTCTCACCCCGCCCCGCTACCCCATCCAACCCCCCCCCCCCCCGCCAAGCTAACCCATTCAACCCCCCTCTCCAACCCCCCTCCACACCCGCAAGTGCCCCCCTCTCCAACCCCCCTTCTCTCACCCCGCCCCGCTACCCCATCCAACCCCCCCATCTCTCACCCCGCCCCGCTACCCCATCCAACCCCCCCATCTCTCACCCCGCCCCGCTACCCCATCCAAACCCCCCTCTCCAACCCCCCCCTCTCACCCCGCCAGCCACCCCATCCAACCCCCCTCTCTCACCCCCGCCCCTCTACCCCATCCAACCCCCGTCTCCAACCCCCCCTCTCCAACCCCCCCTCTCTCACCCCGCCAGCCACCCCATCCAACCCCCCTCTCTCACCCCGCCCCGCTACCCCATCCAACCCCCCTCTCTCACCCCGCCCCGCTACCCCATCCAACCCCCCAATCCCATCTCTTCCCCAGCCTACCCTGTCCAACTCCCCCCTCAACCCACCTCCACCCCGCCCCCCGCCTACCCCATACAACCCGTCCACCCCCGCCCCCATCTTCGACAGAGCCTCTCCAACCCCCCTACTTCTCCGACAGCGCCACCCATAACCCCGCCCCGCTACCCCATCCAACCCCCCTCTCTCACCCCGCCAGCTATCCCATCCAACCCCCCTCTCTCACCCCGCCCCGCTACCCCATCCAACCCCCCCGCCAAGCTAACCCATTCAACCCCCCTCCACACCCGCAAGCGCCCCCCTCTCCGCCCCCCCCCCCCCCCCCCCCCCTCTCCAACCCCCCTTCTCTCACCCCGCCTGCTACCCCATCCAACCTCCCCATCTCTCACCCCGCCCCGCTACCCCATCCAACCCCCCCTCTCTCACCCCGCCAGCCACCCCATCCAACCCCCCCTCTCTCACCCCCGCCCCGCTCCCCATCCAACCCCCCTCTCTCACCCCGCCCCGCTACCCCATCCAACCCCCCAACCCCATCACCCTTCACAATAATTTGCCGTCCACAGTCTCAATAAATTGCTCCTCCCCTTCATAATAATTGCTATTAGTTTCAGCTTCCATTATCGCCTTGCCAATAACTTTCTCATCCCTCTGATTTTGTCAATAATTCTTGTAGAGTGCCTTAAGATTTTTCTTACTTAAATAATACACGCACTCTTTATCTCTTTTCCTGCCTCAGCCCTCGCTGTGTTTCTTTCTTCTCCTGTCCACTGTCTTTGAGTTCTCCTTGTATTGTATTGCTGTTGTCTCTCCGGGACGGAGAGAACTTTAGGTGGTGGGCATCTGTTGAGCCCTAACCGGTTGAAACTAACAAAGTCAAGGTCACAGCTATGCATAGGCAAGAGTAAAGTATCAAATTTCCAGGGTCAAAGTGCACAGAAGTATTTTTTCTCTTAAGGTTCAAAGGGTGAATTTAAAGTCTTAGGTGCAAAAGTAAAGAATTAAAAGGAAAGGTGAAGGTATGGAAGCGGCCGTGTACACAAAGGTGGAAATAGGGCCCCCCAATCAAAATTTTGTTCTAAGTCTAAAGTCACTACAGGACAAAGTAGTGAGTCGTTGGTGGCCAGTTCAAAAGACAATCTTGGGACATTGAAAGGGCACCAAGATTGTATTACAGTTAGAGTGCACGGAACCGGCGCACTCAACAAAAGAGAGACAAAAGGCTATTCTTGAACACTAGAAGTAAGAAAGAGAGAGAAGTGCAAGAGACATCGGGGGTACGACGACACAGAGAGGTGGAAGTGAAGAGTGCAAGGGAGGTGGCTAAGGAAGAAGGCACAGAGTGCGAAGCTAGACCCCAAGGACCTCAAGGTCTCTGTGCAGTGTGCATGCCGACAGAAGATACTCATTCCTCATCTTGGTGGAAGCTTGGTGCAAGGTGTGCACAAGGATAAGCTTGAAGCAAGAGAGGACTGGTGCAGAGGAGGCCGACTGCAAGAAGACTTCGGGATAATTGGTATTTTGTAATTAAGCACCCTCTGTAGTGCGCACAGAAGTATTGACTCGGATTGTGCTCAAACATTGTAATTGTTTTGCTGTAATCGAACTCAAGATTCCAAGGTGTGCTTCTGCAGAAGCTTCCAAGGTTATTTCCTCTGTGAAGTTTCCCAGCTCAATTCTTTCTTTATTCTTTCCTTTTTCTCCTACAAACCCTCAAACTCCTTCTCGTCCAAGAATCCCCCAACAACAAGATAGATGAACTCGCATGCTTTGCACTAGGAATGTTGGCATTTGGATTCATGAATATTCCAGCTGAGAAGGCCCTTGCTAAAGCATGCTTTTTGAAGCACCACCCTCATGTATCTTCTATTCAGGATGTAATAAGAAATACCTATAAATATGCTCTAATAGACTCGTCCATCAGAGTATGTGGGGGAAGATTATACCCAATTTGGCATCGTCTCTTGTCTCTTTCTATTCTCTGAGTACTTTTGTGTGATTTTGTTTTTGTACTATCCTCTACGTACATGCGTTTGCGGGATTCGAAGGGCAACAATGGTATTAGATCCAAGGCATCTGCGGAGGTGGTTTTGAATTCGATTGTGATTAGCGGTGTCCGTTCGGTTTCCGATTCAACATCCATCTCAACTCTCTGGTCCAGGTTTTTGTTTATCAAACCTAGGTTTTGGTTCTCTACATATGGGTACTGAGGATTTTAGTACATCACCCCTACCTGGGGCAACGCGTGAACAATAGTTGGAACTTTTGCATCAAGAACTCCAACATGCTCAAAATGAAATAAGAGAACATGATGCTACACTCCAACAACTACAAACTGATGACAATAACCTAGTTAGGGGGGGTGAAGGCCATTATTACCGCCCAAGAACAAGGCATGCAGTCCAAGATTGGTGCGAAAAATTTCCAGTTTTCACCTTTTGATGGACGAAAAGATGGCAAGTTTTTTCTTTCATGGTTATCTCAGTTTGATGACTTCTATTCTGATGAATCATACTGTGAAAGTGAAAAAGTGAAATTTGTAACTAACTATTTGGTGGGTAAGGCCCAGTTATGGTGGAATGTTTTGCACCATAGCACCGACCGTCCCACCACGTGGAAAGCATTTCAAGAAAAGATCAAGGAGTCATTCCTTCCTCCTCAGTTTCACTTACATGCACGTTGATCATGGACAACTTTTGGATGGAAAGATGGAGATACTGTGTCTACCTATACTGAACGTTTTTGGCAACGACTATTACTTGTTCATGCCCTTTCATACTCAAACTGGTCACTTTGAATTCATGGTAATGCCTTTTGGACTTACCAATGCACCTGTTACATTTGCACGCATGATGAATAACATTTTTCTTGAATACCAAGCTTTTGTTCTTGTTTTCTTTGATGATATACTTGTCTATAATGAGAATGATGATGACCATGAAAAGCATTTAGCAACAGGTTTCAATTTGTTATGCAAAAACAAACTTTACGCCAATCCTGAAAAGAGTTATTTCTTCCCAAAGGATTTAGAGTATTTAGGCCATATTGTCTCTAGTCAAGGTGTTCATGTAGATCCAAAGAAAATTAAAGTAATTGAAGAATGGCTTGTACCTCAATCTATGAATGATGTACACTCTTTTTTTGGGTTATAGAAAGTTTGTAAAAGGTTTTTCTTATTTAGTTGTTGAAGAAAAAATTAAAATTTGTGTGGGGATTAGCACAACAACAATCATTTCAAAAACTCAAACATGCACTTTCTCATGCACCTATTTTGCAATTACCTAATTTTGCACAAGCTTTCCATGTAGTTACAGATGCTACTGGTTTAGGTATAGGTGTATTAATGCCAAATGACCATCCCATTGCATTTTAAAGTAGGAAACTTAAACCTTCTGAAAAGAACAGTACATATGATAAGGAACTTTTAGCTGTTGTGGATGCTTGAAAAATTTGGAAACATTATCTCATGGGTTTTGAAGTTATAATCAAAACAGACCAACAAGCTATTAACCCTTTATTAAATCAACCATTGATTTCCAACAGACACATTAAATGGGCTTCATTCATACAAAATTTTCAGCCTATGGTTCAATATCAACCATGCAAAGCTAATGTTGTGGTTGATGCCCTCAGTCATTTCCCATCGCCACAAACATATATTGTTTCTATTAATAATATTTCTGTTGTTCATATTCATTCATTTCATGACATGATTCCTATTTATGCATGTGATTTATATTTTTCACAAACATGGAATGTTTTCAATAATTCTCCAACATTTAGTGAGGATCACTACACTTCTCATAATGGATTCTTGTATTTCAAACACAAGTTATGCATTACACAAAGTTTTAAAGAATTTGTTATGAAAAAGATGCATGAACCATCATGTATGGGCATACAAAGTACTATTTCTACATGTAAAGAAACTTTCTTTTGGCCACATATGGAAAAGGATAATACACAATATGTTTCCCATTGCATTGTGTGTCAACGTGTAAAAAGACATCATGGTAAAGCATTTGGATTATTAATGCCACCTCTCGTACCTAATGGACCATGGGAACAAATTTCTATGGATTTTATTACTGGTCTTTCTACAACTTCATCACATAATGATATGATTTGGACAATTGTTGATAGGTTTAGTAAACAAGCATATTTTATTCCTTGTAAAAAGACTCTTTCTACACCTCAAGCTGGTAAGTTATTTATTAAATGTACTTTTCCACATCATGGTTTTCCAAAAGTTATTCTTTTAGATCGAGATGTTCATTTTTGTAATCACTCATGGGTTGCATTATTTCAAAATTAAGGTTCCAAAATAGACTTTAGCTCTACATTTCATCCTGAAAGTAATGGGAAAAGTGAAGCTACAAATAGTACTATTTTGGATCTATATGTTGTGATTCTTTAGATAATCCAAGTAATTGGGATGAGAAACTTCATTTACTATACTTTGCATGTAATAACACAACACATAACACTACTAGACGTGCGCGGTATGAAATTGTGTATGATAAAAAGCTTCCCACTCCCATGTTTATCACTCAAACTCACATACCTATGGCTGATTCTTTGGCACAAGATCATATTTCCATACTTCATGAGGTTCATGAGCACATTAAAAAGAGTAAAAAAAAATACATGCATAATGTTAATAAGAAACGAGTAGCTAAAGAATTTAATGACAATGATTATGTATGGTTATAAATAAGTAAAAGACATCTGAAAAATATTTCACAACATCATAAGGTCAAACTTGACCATGTTATTATGGACCTTTCCGTATTATTCAAAAAATTAATGAGAATGTTTTTAGATTAGATATACCTTCTCATCGGAATATACATAATCTTTTCATATCAGTTTATTTAAATCGTTTAAAGGAACTCTACCACTCACTCCTACTTTAGATGATCCTTGTTTGTTAGAAGAGGATGCTGAAATTTTAATTCCAGAGAAAATGTTTGATTATGATGTTACCACTACACGCATAGGTAACCAATATCATAGATATTTGGTTAAATATAAAAATCATTCCCTTGAAGAATCTCAATGGATTCATAAAACATCACTGACTCCACATTATGATCGTTTGATTTCTGCTTATCATTCACAATCACATTAAATGCAAGTTTTCCAGTTCCATGCATGTGTTTCTACATGGAACATGCTTATGATTGTTCAACGATGGGACATGTGATTGGCCATCCATGTCTATTTTATTCTTATCAACTGAGGTCAATTGCTTGTCAAATGGGATGTGTGTTATACTTTATGGAATAATGGAATGTTAAATGGATTTTAATGCCTTGAGGTTTTTAACGTGTTTTGTGTTTTGATTTAGCAGGTGAAGATCCATGAGGGTGTGAACATGCATGAACTTATTCAAATATTTTTGGAGATATTTAGAAGAACACTTTTAGAAGATAGTATTTTTAGTTATTTTTGTAAAAATAATAGATCGCTTTAGACAACGATCTTTTTGTAAAAATAGAAAATTATGATTTTTGTAAATAAAGCAACAGCACGCTTTTTGAAGAACCACCCTCATGTATCTCCTATTCGTGAAATTATAAGAAATACCTATAAATACACATGCTCTGATAGACTCGTCCATCAGAGTATGTGGGGGGAGATTGTACCCAATATGGTGTCATCTCTTGTCTCTTTCTATTCTTTGAGTAGTTTTGTGTGATTTTGTTTCAGTACTATCCTCTACGTACATGCATCTGCAAGATGTGAAGGGCAATAGCCCCTGTGTATCTAAATTTGGCAAAAAACCTAGTGGAGATGTGATACAATTTCTATGTATGTTCTCCAACCAAACTCACAGGGGACGACTACCTATTCAGGTAGGGATAGGACATGGTTGTGTGCACATCATGGAATATTTAGGGGCCAGAAACTGTGGAGTCCTTGAGGGACCTTTGGTGTGCATCACCTTCATTTGATATAGGCATTACAAAGATGGCTTGGATGAGGCAAAGAATGACACAATGTAGAAGTGTGACCATGTTGGCTATGTGATTTCTAGATTTGATGTGCAGCTCTATATATTGTATCCAATTCCACTCAAAGATGCTCGAAGGATTTTTTCTTTGTCTACAAATAAAGGATGAGAAACAAGCAATGGATGATGTCAAGAAGGTCTTGTATGTATCTAATATTTTCAGTTGTGTACAAGGTATTAAATATGGTCCTCTTCCTCATTACCTAATTAGGGATAATTTGAAAATGAAGATGACGTTGAGGACTAGGACAATGACTGCAGATGAGGAGGATTTAGCTAGCTTCATAATTGACGAAGAGGAAGAGGAAGAATGTTCAATAGATGAAGATCAAGGATAGCACAGAGTTCAATCAGAGGAGGACATGGATCTCTTTAGCGACAAAGAGGAAATGGAACTTAACTAAATTGCTAATCTTCTCACACATATGGGTAGTAGAGAGTTTTTCTGAATCAGAGTTTGGTTTACCTATTCTACAAGGACTACCTACAGATGCAGATGTTTGGGTTGCTGCTATGTCAAGTTTAAAGGGAAATCTCTAGATGGTTGGTGGCTTAGCTAGGCAATGTGTTGCAACTTCAAGGTTAGGATCCTTATCTCGGGCTTCCTCTAGCTCTGCTACATAGGTATCCTTGGGAAAGGTACCCAATCAAGAGTGCAATGGACAGCAAGGCTTATCAATAGGTAGAGGAGTTTGGGGAACATCACTCTCTAATTTGATTTCAATGGAAAATGCTTCTAATGGATGTTTAGGTCAGAGCAGTGGAAATTGGGACTATGGATCTGCTGATTTAGCAGGATTTGCTTGGGCAATGCCCCATCAGATTATGGGCATGCTTCTTCTACTCCTACACCAAGTTCAAGATGCACTCGTAGGCCTTCCTATAGCGGTCAGGGCTTGCAACAAGAACATGCTTTTCAAATGGAGCAATCAAGGGTTGATAACCTAGTGAAAGTGAAGTGTGAGAGCCATGGATGGATTCAACAACCATTATCTGATGAGCTGATGAGCATTGTTTTGTGACAACAGCAAGAAGGATTAGGCCATACAGATAAGTCAAAATGGAGAAACTAATAAAACCACAGAGTTTGAAATTTATTGTACTGTGTCATGCTTTGTAGGGTTAGAGATACATGCTTTGTACAGTGTGTTATATAAGAAAAAACTCTAAAGTATTGTTTTTTAAGCTTATGGATTTTATTATTTATGATAAATAACATGTGGAGGTGCTCACATCTCCAAATTTAGAGTAAAAGTTGATAAAAGTAAGAAGGAAAGGAGAGGTGTCCATTTTTAGACAAGGAAGGCGCTTCGATTGAAAGTCTTTCAATAAAAAGAGTGGTTCTCTTAGTGTAGGTGGCCAAATTGAGTGGTTCTTGTTGCGTTGCGAAGCTTACAGCTTGTAAAATATAAGTGAATCAGTTTTTTTACAAAATTTAATGACAAAACCCCCACGCAAGTAGGCATTTTCGTAGATCTTCTTTCTTGTGTCTATCTGGTGTCTCATCAGAGACATACCTCTCTTCAAACTTTCATATCTAAGCTTTTGTGATGTCCTTTTGAGTGATTTCACTTGGATGAGTTTCCTTAGCTCTCAAGCTTTCTATCCATATCAAAAATTTTCATAGATATTTGAGTTTTCTTGCTGTTATACATCAGTTTTCAATTCAGACAATTAGTCATACCTTGCTATTGCAGGCTTCTGCATACCTTGACTTCAAACTCTTTGTTTGGGAGGTATACTCCATTTTCTTGACGTTTTTTTGTTTCTAAAGTATGCTACTCATAGTTTTTTTTAGAATATATGATTAGTATTCACAAATTATACTCAAAAAGTTTTTGGTGGTTATTTTTCTATAGTCACCCATTTTTTGTTTTCTTGAAAGTTTGGAGGAAAGTTTGATTTTTGAAGTTTGGAAATATTTGTTTGATCTTTTAAAGATCTTGGGAGGTCTCATCAAGTTTCGTTGTGTACTTTGATGTTTACAATTTTGTAAACATAACATTGTGGTATCATAGCTTTTGTTTTATTTATCAGGTCTTTCATAAGGCCTATTGAATTATCTTGTTTGTTTACAACAATTCAACATGGGAGATTTGAGTGCATCGATTGAAAAGTTATCAGATGGGAGAAATTATCCCATGTGGCAATTGAGAATGGAGTCTTATCTCATGTCTAAAGGTCTTTGGGGATTGATAACAGGTACATAAGTGAAGCTAGTATTACTAGAAGCTCCTACACAAGCAGATCGAGTAAGAGAGCAAGAATGGATCGAAAGAGACAGAAGAGTTCTGTTTATTATATTACCAAAAAATTCGAATACTATGCTTGGACATATAAGAGGTTTGAATACTCGCAGAGAAGCTTGGAAGTCTCTAGAAAGGTCTGCATCTCTTAGTTTTTGAGAAGGTTCATCAGCCCCCTTGTATGGCTGAATATAAGAATCCCAATTCCTTTTGAAAAATGCATAGTTATCTGCTTTTGTGGAATTTGGAATCTCTTTCTTCTCATCATAAATCTGAATTCCTACTATATATGCATTGCGTGAGATTAGGATATCACCTATCTAGAGCATAGAATATGTTGGAGAAACAATCACTAATTGGACATATATTTGAAGGTCAAATCTTTAGAAAAAAAACCACATGCCTATGTGAAGGGACAAATTCACAAGTGTATTATATTTGTAAAGTTAGTTCACTTTAGTTCTAGAAGTTTTTTAAAAAGTCACGAGATAGAGAAAAACTATATAAGTTATTTTGTATCAACTGACGCGAAGTGGAAGACAATGATAGAGTGAGTTAGAACTCAATTTGTATGACTGAGTATAGTCGGGCTTCTCTGAGTGAGAAAGCACTTGTAAGCTTCTGAATTTTCATAGCTATGATAAGAACTAGTTAAAGTTCTGTGTATAAGTCTTCTTCTTCCATCTCTAGTGTTTGTCTTCTGTGTAATGTTTTGAAGAATTGAAGTTTTTCAAGCAAGTCGATGCCTGGCATCGAATGTATGTTGAAAGGTTGAGTTTTATGCGGGAAGTCGATGCCTGGCATCGAATCTTGGTTGATAAGTCATTATTTTCATTCTCTGAGTGTTACTTGTTGTTAAATCCTCTAAAAACATGAAGTCTGTGGAGCAACTCGATGCCTGGCATCGAGTTTCAGCATAAAGTTGATGCCCGACATCGACTTCTAACATAAAAGTGGTCTTCTTCATGTGTGTGTTCAAGGGGGTAATTCTGGTGTTAAAAAGTGGCTGAAAAAGCTCAAAGTCAATGCCCGGCATCGACTTTTGGTTGCAAGTCAATGCTAGGCATCGAATTTTCATTTTTAGACACTCAAGATTACTAAAACAGGCAAAAATTCCATTTTTGGAAGTTATATAGGGTCATCTTGTGAAGGTCATAACTTGAGTTCTAGAGATCCGTTTCAAGCATATCATAGGTTGTTGGAAAGTTCTACTCTTCTACTTTCATCCATCAAAAGATCTTGGAGAAATAATATTTGTGCTAAGAGAAATAAGCAAAATACTGAAGGTATGTCATTTCAATGACTAGGAAATTCTGAAGAAGTAAAGTTCTTGGTTTTGGCTATCATTTCTCAAAGTTTGGAGTGGCAATGAGTTAATGGTGACCATAGAGGTGTTCTAGTGTCACATTAATTCATTTCTTGTGGTGTTTCATACATCAACAAGTGGTATCAGAGCACAAAGTTCCTAAAGAGCAGAAGGCAACAAAGGTACGAGAAGTTTTGGAAAGTTTTCCATTAAAGTTTGAAAGGTGAAGCATTTGAAGACACAAGGCATCAAAAGGTTACTTCAAAAGTATCTTCATACAAAAAGAACTCCAAAAGGTATTATCCTTTATCCTTTAAGCTCACGGGTTGCAGTAGAAGGAAAGGAGTATGGCAGATCATATCTCCATTGACAAACTAGACAGAGATAATTACCCCGCATGGGTAATGAGAATGGAAGCCTTACTTATAAGGATCTCATGATATATGTTACAGGTGAAGAAGAGAAGCCAGTATTTGAAGATGAAAGTCGACCAAAGAAAGAAGAACTAGATGCTTTAAAGCATTGGCAGAAGAAGGATCCAAGTGCAAAAGCCTACATCTACAATACAATTTCCGATCATTTGCCACCACACATCAGAGGATTGGAATCATCTGAAGATATATGGAATGCATTGGAATATCATTTCCAAAGTACTACCAAAGCAAGGAAAGCAAGTCTATGGTCAGAGTTTACAACATTCAAGAAGAAGCCAAGTCAAAGCATTAGTGATTATGTCACTAAGATGAAGGATCTAGCAGATAGTCTTGGATCCATAGATGAAGATGTTGAAGATCACAGATTGATTGCTCAACTACTTGCAGGTTTGAGAGGAGATGAAAGGTGGAAACCTTTTGTATTATCAACAGAACTTTCATTAAATCATTATGTTCCAGATTTGAACCAGTTGCTTGGTTTGATGCTCACATTTGAGCAAGACTTGAAGGGAGATGGAGATAAAGGACAAAGTTCTGCAATGTACATGAAGAACAAGAAGAAAGGAGATAAAGGTAAAGCAAAGGATGAAGAAGAGTCAACTTCTCAAGTTTATTATGCAAGAGGTAAAGGCGCTGGCAGAGGAAGACCAAGAGGTTTTGGAAGAGGAAGAGGTAATCAAAATAACAACAAGAAGGCTTGCTGGATCTGTGGATTGAGTAATTATTTGGGGTCATGACTGTTGGCACAACCAACAAGGATCAAACCAGAATCAAAACAACAATAGCAGAGGTTGAGGTGGAAGATATCAAAGTAATTTTCAAAGAGGTAGACAAAATCCAAGAGGAGGCTATGGTAGAGGTGGAGGAAGAAGTTGGGGACAGAATCAATCCTACAACACCACCTACTACAACTATGCAAATGACACATAGAATGAAAGTCATACATCATTGATGATGAACTCAATCAGCACATCAGATAAAGAAGATCTAAAGGTATTTTACATTGACTCTGGATGTTCTAATCATTTGTCAGGAAACATAGAATTGATGTCAGAATTGGAAAAAGGCATTTCTAATCATACAATTCAAACAGGTGATAATACAAGACATAGTGTACATTCAATTGGAAAAGTGAAATGCAAGAGTGGAGCAGATTTGCTAACCAATGTTTTGTATGTTTCCACGATACCTAAAAACTTGATTAGTGTGGGACACATAGTTGAAAAAGGTTTTCAAGTCAGGTTTACAAATGAAGGAGTATTTGTTGAAGATCCAGAGAATGGATATAATCAGATTGTCTCTGGTAAGAAAGAAGGTAGACTCTTTACTTTAAGAGTACAAGGGAACATTGGTCAAGCTTTGCTCACACATGGTGAACGAGTGATTACAGAACTTGATCTCTGGCATAAGAGATTAGGTCACTTCAATGAAAGAGGAATTAAAGCTATGGTTGCTAATCAGTCTGTACTAGGATTACCAAATGTGCAGAATCAACATATGGTTTATAAATGTGAAGCATGTCAAATGGGAAAAGCACACAGGTTACCATTTCAGAAGAAAGGTTTTAAACATGATGGATTACTAGAGCTCATTCATACAGATGTATGGGGACCAACAAAAGAAGGATCCATCAGTGGCTCAAGGTATTATGTTATTTTCATTGATGATGCTACAAGATGGATAACATTATATGTTTTGAAGGAAAGATCAGAAGTGTTTGGAGCTTTCAAGCATTTTCATGCATATGCAGAGAGAGTCACAGGTCAAAAGCTTAAAAGACTGAGGTCTGATGGAGGGGGATAATACTTCTCCCAAGAGTTCAATAATTATCTTTGGAATGCAGGTATTAAGAGAGAAATAACTTGCAGGTATACAACACAACAAAATGGTATAGCAGAAACAAGGAACAGGACTTTGGTTGAGTTTGCTAGAGCTATGCTAAAGGAGAAGAATTGTCCAAATTATCTTTGGGTTGAGGCTGTAAATACAACTACATATCTTGTGAATAGATTACCATGTGCAACTCTCAATGGAATGACTCCGTATGAAGCTTGGTGCGGTAAGAAACCAACACTAGATCGTTGTAGAGTGTTTGGATCAATTGCATATGCTTATGTTCCATCACAACTTATACATAAACTTGAACCAAAGGCAGAAAAATATGTGTTCATTGGTTATGATGAAAATCAGATGGGTTACAGGTTGTGGAATCCTCTAACCAAAAAATTTCTTGTTTCTAGAGATGTTACATTTGATGAATAGAAAAGTTGGTATGCAGATCAAAGTCATACAGCTGAAGAATTTGAAGAAGAGTGTAAGAAGATGTCAGAAAGGAAAATCAATTGTGCAGGTAAATAGAGATGAAGACTATATGCAAGCAAGTACATCGAGAAGTGGATTAACAAGAAGGAATGAAGAAGCTCCTATATTTGATGAAGAGGTGTATCCAGACACATATGAAGAATGTGAACCAAGGAGGTCAAGTAGGACAAGAAGACAACCAAAAAGGTATTCTTATGATACTTCTTACATAACTCAGAAGAACTATGCATACATGGTCAAAGATGATGAAGAACCTCAGAACTATGATGAAGCTAAAGGTAAGAAGCAATGGGAAGAAGCAATGAAGGAAGAGTTCAATGCCCTAGAGGAGAACAAGACATGGGAACTTGTTCCTAAACCAAATGGTAAAAAAGTAATTGGAAATAAATGGGTTTATAAAGTGAAGAAGCTTGCAGATGGAAGTATAGCCAGATACAAAGCTAGACTGGTGGTGAAAGGCTATGCCCAAACCTATGGCATAGATTATGATGAGACATTCAGTCCTGTAGCTAAGATGTCAACTATAAGGACAATCATTGCTATTGCAGCTTCAAAAGGATGGACTCTAAGTCAATTGGATATAAAGAATGCATTCTTGAATGGATACATATCAGATGAGGTATACATGGAACAACCTCAAGGGTTTATAGATTCTAGGTATCCAAATTTTGTTTGCAGGTTGAGAAGAGCACTCTATGGATTGAAACAAGCTCCAAGAGCATGGAACTAAAGACTGGTGAAGTATCTCAATGATCTTGGATATCAAAGTTCAAAAGCAGATCCAAGTCTACTCATCAAAAGAACAGAGGAAGGTACAATCTACATTTGTATTTATGTAGATGACATTATAATCACAGGTACTTCAAATGAAGGAATCAAGGAGGTAAAGATATTACTTGAGAAAGAGTTCAAGATCAGTGACCTAGGAAAGTTGTCATACTTTCTTGGAATGGAAGTCACTTATACAGATCATGGAATATATGTATCACAAGAAAGGTATCTTCTGAATCTATTGAAGAAGTTTGATATGGAAAATTGCAGAGAAGCTTCAACTCCACTTGAAGTTAATCACAAGCTCAGTAAATATGATGGTGCAGAATATAAAGATATGAGGAAGTATCAATCTCTTGTGGGTAGTTTGATTTATGCTACACTAACAAGACCTGATCTTAGTTATGCAGTGGGAGTTTTGTCACAATTCATGCATTGTCCAAAGGGCCCACATTGGATTGCAGGTCAAAGAGTTCTCATATATATCAAAGGAACTATAAAGGAAGGATTATATTATCCTTTTACATCATATTTGAAGTTGAGAGCCTATAGTGATTCAGACTGGGCAGGTAATCAAGATGACAGGAGATCAACACATGGATACATGATTTACATTGGTGATAAGCTTGTAAGTTGGTGTTCAAAGAAACAACATACAGTAGCATTATCATCAACTGAAGCTGAGTACAAAGGACTTGTGGAAGCAGCTAAGGAGGTCATATGGATGCAGACATTGTTCAAAAGCTTGGGCATTGATCAAGGTATACCTACAATACATGGAGATAATATGAGTTCACTTTATCTTGCAGCAAATCCAGTATTTCATGCAAGAACAAAACATATAGAGATACATTATCATTTCCTGCGAGAAAAGGTAATGGAGAAGGAGATTGAAGTGGAGTACATTTCTACTAAAGATCAGATAGCAGATATAATGACAAAGAGTTTGGATGGTGTGAAGACCAGCAGATTCAAAAGCATGGCAGGAGTAAAAGAAAAACAAGATGATATGAAGAAATAGAGAATGTCGATTAGTGATTGAGGGGGAGCTGTTGGAGAAACAATCACTAATTGGACATATATTTGAAGGTCAAATCTTTAGAAGAAAACCACATGCCTATGTGAAGGGACAAATTCACAAGTGTATTATATTTGTAAAGTTAGTTCACTTTAGTTCTAGAAGTTTTTTAAAAAGTCACGAGATAGAGAAAAACTATATAAGTTAGTTTGTATCAACTGACGTGAAGTGGAAGACAATGATAGAGTGAGTTAGAACTCAATTTGTATGACTGAGTATAGTCGGGCTTCTCTGAGTGAGAAAGCACTTGTAAGCTTCTAAATTTTCATAGCTATGATAAGAACTAGTTAAAGTTCTGTGTATAAGTCTTCTTCTTCCATCTCTAGTTTTTTCTATGTAATGTTTTGAAGAATTGAAGTTTTTCAAGCAAGTCGATGCCTTGCATCGAATGTATGTTGAAAGGTTGAGTTTTATGCGGGAAGTCGATGCCTGGCATTGAATCTTGGCTGATAAGTCATTGTTTTCATTCTTTGAGTGTTACCTGTTGTTGAATCTTCTAAAAACATGAAGTTTGTGGAGCAACTCGATGCCTGGCATCAAGTTTCAGCATAAAGTCAATGCCCGGCATCGACTTCTAACATAAAAGTGGTCTTCTTCATGTATGTGTTCAAGGGGGTAATTCTGATGTTAAAAAGTGGCTGAAAAAGCTCAAAGTCGATGTCCAGCATCAACTTTGGTTGCAAGTCGATGCTAGGCATCGAATTTTCATTTTTAGACACTCAAGTTTACTAAAACAGGCAAAAATTCCATTTTTGGAAGTTATACAGGGTCATCTTGTGAAGGTCATAACTTGAGTTCTAGAGATCCGTTTCAAGCATATGATAGCTTGTTGGAAAGCTCTACTCTTCTACTTTCATCCATCATGGAGAAATAATATTTGTGCTAAGCGAAATAAGCAAAACACTGAAGGTATGTCATTCTAGTGACTAGGAAATTTTGAAGAAGTAAAGTTCTTGGTTTTGGCTATCATTTTTCAAAGTTTGGAGTGGCAATGAGTTGATGGTGACCATAGAGATGTTCTAGTGTCACATTAATTCATTTCTTGTGGTGTTTCATACATCAACAGAATACGTATCCTTTGCTTTCAATTGCATAACCAATAGAGACTGCTTTAATGGCTTTTACATCAAGCTTACCACAATCCTTCTTCTCAATGTGAACATAAGCTGGGGAACCAAATACTTTGAAATAGCTCACATTGTTTCTTCCCATAATAAGATTCATAAGGTGTGATAACCTTTAAAGCTTTTGTGGAAGACCTATTTAGAATGTGATTACATGTATGTACTACATCAAACCAAAACTTGGGAGAAAGCTTTTTGTATGAAACCATACTATGCATCATCTCAAAAAGTATCCTATTCTTTCTCTTTGCAACACCATTGTGGTCTGGATTATAAGCAATAGTGAGTTGATAAGAGATACCTTTGTCTTCAAGAAAAGACTTAAAGTCTTTAGACATGTACTCTCCTCCTCTATCACTTCTCAAAATATGGATCTTTGACTGATTTCATTTTCAACCATAGCTAAGAACTTCTTGAAAGTAGCAAAAACCTCTAACTGCACTTTAAGACCATAAATCCACAAATACCTTGAGAAATCATCAATGAAAGTAACAAAGTGCTTGAAACCTTGAATAGAATTTGTTCTCATTAGACCATTCACATATGAATGTATAATCTGCAACTTCCTTGTGGCTGTGATATATCTATCCATGCTTCTTGAAAGGTAGTTTGTGAAGTTTTCCTTCAAGACATCCTTCACATGACTCTAGATCATCTGGTAAAGCAAAAAGAGGCAAACTCTTTACCATGCCTTGATCTTTGATATGCTTGAGAGCTATCTAATTGATATGACCATATCTAGCATGCCATAACTTCATGTTCTCCTTAGATGTAGAAGACCTAGCAATATTAGCACGACTAATTTTGGATAACACAAACATGCCACTTCTATTTTTACCTTGAAGTAGAAAATGCTCCTCATGAGGTGAGAGGATCTGACATGAATCTTTCTTAAAAATAACTTTATAACCATCTAACAAGAAATTAGAGATAGAGAGCAAATTCTTCTTCATGTCTGGAACATAAAGAACATTGGAAATTATGAAATTTCCACTTGCTCTGGACTTAACGTTTACTTCTACAACACCAACAACATCTAAATCATGACCATCTGCAATGGTCACTCTTCTACCTGAAGGGTTAGAAATGGAAGAAAATACCTTTCTGCAACCTATCATATGCTTAGTAGCTCCAGAATAAAAAATCCAAGGATTATCTGAGATTGCATTTAATGTTGCTTGATCAAAAGATACTTCCTCAATAGTAACACATGCATAAAAATCTACCTTTGAAGATTTAGGTTTTGGATCATCTTCAACACTAATACCTGATGCTTCCTTTTTCTCATGAAAATCCTTGTTTTGCATTCTGCTATAAAATGTCTTGGTCTCTTATAGTAATGGCATACTCCTTTCTTTGAATCAAATGTATTCAAAGACTTTTCTTTGGGTGTAGAGGAAGTATTAGGGGAAGGACTCGAAGACATAGGATTAGAAGACTTACTTTGCTTCTTGGATTGCTGGATCTTCTTCCCTTTTTTTGTCTCCTTCTTCTTCTTTCCCTTTGATTATGATAACATTGCTTCATCATTCTCTTCCATACCCTTTTTTTTATCTTCATCATGAAGTAACGGGAACTATATCTATTCAAATGAAAGTTCTCTATCTCTTATAGAGAGAGATAGAGAAGTAACAAAAGCACAATATGTAGATGGAAGTGAGTTTAGAAGTGTGTTTACCATCTCTTCATCTGAAATGTTGACCCCAACATTGAGTAACCGATCTGGTAAATCTTGGAGACTCAAAATATGTGACTGAATTGATTCACCAACTTTCATCCTTATGTTGGCTAGTTGTCTCCTAAGATGAGCTTTCCTAGCAGGGTTTCTGCTCTGATAGAGATTCTCTAACTCCAACCAAGCCTGTTGAGAGGTTATGCATGACCTAATTTGGGGCATAATATGACTCTTGACCCCCATAGCAATTTATGAAAGTGCTAGTGCATCCCTTGAATCCCATCTGGATTGCTCTTCTATAGGAAGTAATATGGTAGTAGTATGGTCTCCCAATGATGAAAGATTTTCTTCTTCTTCACTAACCTCTTGTTGAGAAAAAATAGGAATAGTAGGTCTTGTAGAAGATGAAGCAACATCTTCTATGAATTGTCTTGGCCTTGGATAAGTGCCATTGATAATATTCCACAAGTCTTTTGATACTAACAGATTCATCATCATGAAACTGCACATTGGATAGTTAAAAATTCCTTCAAGCTTGTCTTCATTCTCAAGTCTATAATCACTCATCTTGTTAAGAGTGCATGTCAACTATGCTCTGATACCAAATGTTGGAAGTGGGGTGGGCCTCAATAACAAGTTTAATCATAGGTTTAAAAGATCTTCCAACACATGAACCTTAGCATGCACACCTTAATACTAAAAAAGAAGATGAGTGAGGGATAGAGAGAGAATAGACAGGATCTTTCAAAGTGTTTGGTAAGCTAGGATTCTCATCTACACTATCTATATTTTAATGTCAAATTACAATGTGTGAATATGATACAAACTGATAATATCTGAATCTAGGTAGAAATAGGAACTAGATACAAGAGATTGTGTGTCTAAGAGGTATGAAGAGTGTGTGTGTGAGAATATGGATAATATGAAAAGTTTAGAACTCTTTTACAACAAACCCGAATTCTAATTATCCAAATCAAAATATAGCGAACTAAGAAGTAGGAACAAATGTAGACTTGTAACTCACAGTATATTGCTGACATGAACTCCTCCAGATGTCTCCAAATGTATAGAACACCTCCTCCAAGTGTGTAAGAACACCTCCTCTAAGAGAGGACCTCCAAGATCTCCTCCAAGTTGCAAGAGCTTGAGTGATGCTTCTTGAGAATATACAAAACAATGAGATCAGCTCTTCTTATATATGATCTAGCAACTCATGAAAAGCATGCAAAGTCAAAAGCAAAAGCATATTATTTCCATAAGATCACTATATCAAAGACCTTCGCCAAACAAATGCTACACCGAAAAACAAACGTGTGCTGCCGTCATCTTGCTTTCTCCAAAACACACATCCTAAGCCAAAAACACAACTTCGCATTTATGCTGCCATCAGTTTTGAGTCCGTGCCAGTTGCTTAGAAGACAAGTCATTTTACTTATTCCAAGATGCCACATGCTTATTTGTTGTAGGATACTCTAAAGAAGATAACTTATGCTCGAGTTAGTTGAAGATTTTGGACCTAATATGACTTGTTTCCAACAAATACAAAAGTTTGATACTAGTGTGAAGAAGCTAGAGCATTAGGACCACCATGTGCTAGAGAGATGACTCTCCTCCCAACCTTATGCCCCTATATATAGCTCTCTCCATGGGACTGCTATCTATGATAGGTTGATAATATCCATCCAAGCTTCAACCATGTGAGTACATGTGTGCCAAGTGTTCTAGTTAATAGGATTTAACTCAAGTGGATGATTCTAGAGGGTTCTAGAGTTCTCGGGAGAAAATACTCTCCCATGATCCTTGAGGACTAGTACCCAAGACTTCTTGCTTCCCATCTGTTTGATTTAACCACCAGGCCAAGCTTCTTGCTTGTTTTAGAGAGCACATGAACATATGCTTAATTCTACTCCTGAGACTTTGTCCCTACATGAGAATGACCAAACAATGTCCCATTTCATATCTATATGAACCAGTTGGACAATCATGTCATAAACTTACTTTATAATAGTAAGTTTTTCAAAATGGTTTCTACACTATTGGGAAATGCTATTGCTCATATCAACATTAACAAATAGCTCTCACCGACTATTAGCCTTAAGCATTCTATCAGATAGGGATGCCCTCTTTCCCCTTTTCTTTTTGTCATCATTGCTAATGAGTTCAGTTGGCTTGTTTGAAATCAAGTTCAATTGGGTCACATCAGGGGCCTCTCCCTCCCTCATGGTCATGATCATATGGTTCTAAAACTCTTTGCTGACAACATCAATGTTTTTTTGCATAATGATATTGGTTGTGTCTATCACTTCTAGCATTGCCTCGAAATATTTTTTGTGGCCTTTGGGTCTCGAATCAACCATTCAAAAATCACTTTCAAGACACTTTGTAATCCACCCTTGCAATTTTTGAGGGCTCAAGGATGGTAAGAGGTACTGTTGCAGAGCTAAAGGACGCACAAAGCAGAGAAAAAGACGGGCCCCAAAATTTTTCCGATTTGGACATCATATTTTGTATCATAACCACTCTTGTAATATATTTTCCGTTGTAAATGCACTAGAGGAGTCCTCTAGATGCATCCCCATAGAAGATTAGAGATTTACCCATGTAAAATAGTAGGAAATTAGTCTTTTAGTGAATAAAGTGCCGGTCTCTTGTGTGAAAAGACCAAACTTAGGGCACTAGTATATAAGTCACTTTGTGACTCTTTGTAAGGACTTTTTTGCCATTGTGAAGAAGGAGCTCTTCAAATTTTCGAGTTTGCCTCTTTCTTGCTGATTTTGATCTTCATTTCGCTCTTGTATGTGTGTGATATGCTTGAAATGCATGTGTAGGACTGTTGTCTACCCCTTCCCCTTGGTTTTGAGCTGCTGTAGTGCGTGTGCAAGCTAGGAGAAGTTGTGGCGCGGGTATTTGTGACTTCCGTCATTCACTATTTTTGCCATAACTTGAAGCAAAGTGGTCAGAATTGAGTGAAGCCACTACCATTGGATGCGTCTCGTCGAGAGCTTCGAAACGAGTACCCTATTGTCTATATTCGGAGTTCTGGGCTGGGAGAAAACCTCAAAATACTAAAACCTACTGTAAGAGGCTTGCGGCAAACACTTTCAGTATTTCAGAGAGTGTGAGAGGTAGTAGTCTTTTCTCATGCATGCTAGCTAAACCACTTCACTTTCCATCACGTGTGCACACGTCTTCATACACTTGGTACGTCGTTCCTTCGGATTGACAATTAGATGTGTGTTAAGTACCCACTATATGCACTTGTGTGGCAATTGAGGTACAGTCTCATTGGCACAAGTCCTTGAGTCTTCTTGGCTCAAGTACACACGTTTTTGGCGCCGTTGCCGGGGAACACTCAACCAAGGTGCCTTCGTGATGGTTATAGATCGAGTGTGATAGAATCGTACTTGTAGAGGTAAAATTGTCCTGTGGCAAGTAGTCAGTCACTTCAGCACTTGTTACTTCACATCTCTGAGGTGTGTGTGATAAGTTTTAGGTTTAGGTTTAGGAGGAGGGAAGAGAAGGAGGAGTTAGGGTTAGGTTAGAAGTAGAGGAATAGTGAGGAGAGGAGAAGTTGGAATAGGAAAAAATCACCAAAAATCACCAAAAATTACCCAAAATTCAAGTTCTGTCCAAAAAAGTATAAAAACCAAAAAATTGACTCATTTGATACTTCACTGCTTACTGGTATCGTCAGAGAGCAGCGAATGGTATCGCGTGGGAGATATCGTGTGCTTCAGGCCTTCAGAGCTAGGTTTAAGTTCAAAAGTGCTAGCAGTACTTCACAAAGGTAAGATCCCTCAAGTTTATCTGACAAAAACACATTAGACATGCATGAACACGTGATTAAAAGTTTGCGCAGTATCGCGGGGGGGGGGGGGGGGAAACTGATATCGTTGTCATTTTTTTGTGGGATACAGAGGTCTAGGAGAGAAGAGGGGAGTAAGGAGAGCTAGGGGGTGAAAAAATTTTGGAAAAATCTTGCATTTTGGCTTGAGTATCGCGATCGGTTGAGGTTTGGTATCGCGATACCAAAACTCCCTTGTATCGCGATACTCGCCGAAGTATCGTATCGCTTGATACCGGTCTTGGTATCGCGATACCATTTTGGTATCGTGACCCAGAGTTGGTATCGCAATCGTACATTTTCTGTGGTATCATATCGTCGGGTATCAGTCTTAGTATCGCGATACCGTTTGGGTATCGTGTCGCTAAGTTGGTATCGCGATCGCTCTTACTGCGGTGATATCGTATCGTCTCCGACCAAAGACTGTATCGCGATACCATCTTGAGATCGTATCGCCTTGGGTCTCAAGTATCGTATCGTCGACCTTGGTAAGTATCGTATCGTACCACTTGGCATTTGGTATCGCGACACCACTCCAATATCATATCGCTGCTCACCTGGTTAGTATCGCGATACCGTCATAAGTATCGTATCGTCTGGGTACTGTGGTATCATAGCGAGTGAATCGTGGTATCGTATCGTCTGCTTCCAAAAGTAGTATCGCGATACCATAGTGGTATCGTATCGCTTCTGTGCCTGGTATCGTATCGGGGGCATAGTCTAGTATCGTAGCGTGAGGTGGTCCAGTATCGTATCGCCTAGAATTCCGGTATCGTATCGTCTTGGTGTTTGGTATTGTTGGAAGCAGTCAGAGGCACAGACGCCACGGAAGCATGTGAAGACAAAGCAGGGAGCCAGGCGGATCAATTTTTTAAACAAATATATTTCTTATTAATTCTCCAAACATTCAACAGTGATTGTTATCACTAATTGTAACATATGTATCATAAGAAAACCCCATTTTGTAATCCATAGCTCCATTTTGTGCAAGCCGAGGAGTCCTCGAGCTTGAGGAGCTTAGGTAGAATACTCGTACCAAATTTCGTTATTTTTAGACATCGTTTACCCTTCCAAATAGCCTCTAGGACCTAATTTTTAACTAGGCCGGTCACTAGATGTGAAACCGGTCAAAACTAGTCTAGAAACTATAAAAAGAGCTAGAGAGCTCATTTTTGAGGTTGGTTCATTTTGGTTAGTAGGAGCATAGAGCTAGTTTGAGCTTGTAAGAGTATTCTTGAGTAATAGAGCTAATTTCCCACCTTCCATTGTGTCTTGCTTGTCTCTTCATTGTGTGTGTGTATGTGTGTGTGCATCTTTGTGCTTCTCACCTTCACTCTCACATCATCTCACATTCACGATCTTCATATCACTCCTACCTCTCCCACGGATTGACATTAAGGAGGTGAAGCTTCTTAACGTGGTACTTACCATTGTGCTAAAGCAACACCAAATTTGGCGCCGTTGCCGGGGATCGAGTCTAGGACGAATGTGTGATGGTAAGAGTATAGCAAGAAGTGGCGTTGGAAGGTAAAAATTTCAGTTTTTGTTGTTGTTTTTACTTAGTTTTTAGTGTTTTTCACCTTCCCCACACTCCATCTTCATCATTGCATCATCATCTCCATTTCCAAAAAAATCAGAAAATTCACCATATCCACCCATTCACCTCATTTCCCCTCATTTGTGCATGCGAGAGAGCGAGAGAGAGTTTTTGCGATTGTATGTGCTTGCTTTTTCTTGAGTTTTCTTGCAGGTACAGAGCTTCAGAGCATCAGGAAAGCTTCCAAAAGGTAAAAAATGTACTTTCTGTCAGAGATTTCCGAGTGTGGCGGACCATCGCGATGGTCTGCAATTTTCGGTTTTTGAGATAGGCGACCACACCACTAGATAGGCGATACTTGCGCATTCACGGAACCACAATTACATTTTGAAAATTCGTTGTTTGGTGGACCATCGCGATTGGCTCGGACCATCGCGATTGTGTCACACCATCGCGATAGGCTCACGCCATCGCGACGGCTCGGCCGGACCATCGCGACGGTTCGCTTTTTCGGACCATCGCGACGGTTCACTTGAGCCATCGCGACGGTCCACTCGGACCATCGCGACTGTCCAGTTGACCCCGCACCATCGCGATTGGCCCACGCCATCGCCACGACAGTGCCACGTGTCACGATAGACCATCGCGACGGTTCAACTTTTGGACCATCGCGACAGCCCAAAATCGGACCATCGCGATTGGCTCAAGCCATCGCATCGCGGACCATCGCGACGGTTCACTTCGGACCATCGCGATTGTCCATCTTTGACCGTTGACCGCACCATCGCGATTGTCCGCCCGATCACGCCATCGCGACGGTTCATTTTTTGGACCATCGCGACGGTTCGACCTCACGCCATCGCGATCGTTCACTTCGAGCCATCGCGACGGTTCGCCTTTTCGCGCCATCGCGATTGTCCAAATCCCGCGCCATCGCGACGGTTCGCTCGGACCATCGCGACGGTCCCAGACCATCGCGATTGCCCACCCCCATCGCAAATTTTGGACTTCAATTTTTGACCAATTTTGAGGGTATTTTTGGAAAATTTTTGGACCATTAGACTCATAGGAGACCCCTTAGCTCATATTTGAGGGAAAATTGGATTGTCAGTTTTTACCCCCCAGGACCTGAACGCGTGTAACTCTCTCATCCGAAGTCCGTTTTTTGAGCTTAATAGCTCGTTAGAAAGCTCGTGACGAGTACTACGTGACCTCAACTGTTTTTTTCATAAAGGATACGTCTATTTTTGGATAGGCTAATTTGAGGTTCACCTAGTTTGGGACTAGGAAGTCAGGGGGCAAGTATTAAAAAGTTGGGCAAAAAGGGAAGGGACTTAAACGGTGAATATACTCAAGTGTTTGATCATCTTGTGAATTGGTCTAATATTGGAATTTTTCCAGGTCTAGCAAAGGCAATCAAAGGCAAGCAAGCAAGGCAGTGAAGACAGCAGAGCTTGGGAAGCACGGCTTCTTGGGCAACAGGACATCAGAGCAATCAGAAAAGCCGACTCGAGGTTGGAAGATTACTCAACCCCCTCAGTCAATTCTTAGCTTAGGCTAAACGGTAGTTGTGGATTAACGACGATAGGAACGCCTCAAGTTCAAGATACTTAATTCTTTCAAGTTTAAGACTACAAGTAAAGGTGTGTGTGACGCGAAAACCTAAAGAAAAGAACATAAGTCTGACGGAACGAGAACTCAAAATCATAACGAAAGTCGAATTCCTGACGCATATATTATGACAAGAATCCAAAGAAAAATAAAAAAGAATTAAGGAAGTAATAACAAAGGACCATTGACGATATAAGTGTGTAATTGAGTGAGCAAGGAAGAAAATTAATGAACCTTAGATCGGGCAAACATATAGGTAAGTCGGACAGAAGAAGCCTTAGATCATCAGAAGCTAGTGTAAGAACTACCGCTCGATCTTGGGCTCAGCAATTGAATAGTAGTTATCCCTACGAGTTGAGCTCAGAATCAAGTGAATCAGAAATGGCATTTAGCGCAGACAGACCAGAAGGAGGATCTCATGTAGCATACTTAGAAAAACCTGAAGGACCCTATAGAACGCAGTTAGAGTTTCTCCGAACCAACCGACTAGGTGCTCGCATCTATGAGGATGGTCTGCGAAGGCAAGTGGTGCAACTGCACAACCCTGATCAACCCATTGGATTGGAAAGACCAGTGGTGAAATTTGAGAGAGACGCTTACATAGACAAAGAAGGAACCATGTACGTCCTAAGTACGCAGCCAAACGATACTAATGAGTTTGGCACAATTCAATTAGAAACGGAAGTGAAATTTCAAGGAAAAGAACCGTTAGATGAACCTAGGACACCTAGAGGGAAATCCGTATTAACAAGAGTAATCATCCCAGAGTGGATCCCTCAAGATAACAGGAGCACCGAATTGTTTGTAAATAAAGAGACAGATGAAGCCTTTTGGAGGTACAGAAAGGAAAACCCTGGTGAGGTAGGCATCATTACAATTTATGAATTCAAGGACCCAGATACGCCTGGAAAGGTGGTATACCTGGATGAGACGTCAGAAAGAGTCTTTGTGGTGCCTGAGCGCGCTAAAAACACCTACACATGGAGAGGCGAATTGATATTCCCTCCATCTAGAACAAACATGAATGCAAATCAACAAGGGGCAGGAACATCCTCAGCCCATGGAAATCAAAGAGAAGGAAATCACGAGAGACCGGAAGTAAGCTTCAATCACCCCATAGGGAGAGATAGAACAACCACGAACACTAATAGGACGGATAGACAAAGAGAACATGGAATACCAGGTGGTAGAGATGATTTTCCTCTACCTAGACCACGCGAGCACGCAAGAGTATTGAGGCCCACGCAATTAGTGAAATCAATGAAAAATTATTTTGATGGGACAGGAGATCCCTATGACCATGTCGCAGAATTCAAGCAAGTACTAAGAGCAGAACAAGTCGAGGACATGTTCACGCAGTACAACGCATTTGGACTAACGTTAAAGAATACCGCTTTAACTTGGTTCCAACCACTGCAACAAAGGCAATTTAGAGACATCCATCACTTTTTAGAGTCATTCATTACCGAATTCTCTAAAAGTGGGGTTAGACATGACACGTCTTCGCTGATTCATAGTTTTAAACAAACCCCTCAGGAAACAGTAAGACTGGCAGGTCGTAGATTCAGACAATATGTTGAGCGATGTCCAATGCAAGAGCTACCCTCACAAGCCAAACAAGTATCACTGTTCCTAGATGGCTTGTTGAGCGCTAAACTACGCTCTTATGTGTACCTAAAAGAACCCAGAACGCTAGAAGAGTGTATAAGAATATGTATAGACATTGAGGACAACTTAGGAGATGAATTAGAACTCTCAAAGGTCTATAAGGACTCAGATTGTTCTTCTCTAGCATCCACAAAATTGTCTAATTCGATAGAGGACCTAGCAGAAAAAGTGGCCCAAAAACTAGGAGTTTCTAGTAAACAGGTGCCCAAGCTACCGATGAACGTACGTTGTTACACTTGTGGTGGAAATCATTTGGCAAATGTGTGCCCCAATGCACCTCAACCTCACGCCAACCCTAGTGGCCAATATTGCACAATTGAGAGAAGATATACTAATCATACGGCTCAGGACTGCCCATACAACAAACAAACCGTGAGACAGAACTACCCACAAACATACCAGCAGCCAGGTAGGTATCAAGGCCAATACAATGCTCAGCCTTATTACTATAGGCCTCCCCAGAACTACCCATACCAGGCTCAACAGAGACCTCAACCCGTCTTAGCTCAGTAGCCACCCCCACCAGCGAATGTCATCTCAGTCAAATACGCTGCTGCAGAAGAGAACCTAAGTAGGGCCTTAGTGCCTTCTTCACCCCTGATCACCGAAAGTGACCCGAACTCAAACAGTTTTGACTCTACTCATGTAACTAGTCCACCCGCTTATTACACGGAGTCACCAGAACATGTGGAGACATATCATTATGATAGTCCACCAATGGAACCTAGTTGGGAGCCAGATTATACTAATGTGATGTACGCAAACCCAAACCCACGGCCCCAATTGAGACAACAGAGACCACAGGGCCCTAGAGGACCATGCTTTAGGTGTCAAGGAGATCACTTCATTAAGGATTGTCCACATCCTCCAATAGCAAGGCAATCACAGTACTATAATGTACAAGGCTTTTGTGCTGATTGTGGCAAAGAGCACATAATCAAAGATTGTCCTAAGAACCCAGTTAACTCTTCGATTGTGACACCAATCAACGTGATAGGTATTGTAAACAATGCAGATGGATCCAATACTACGTACGTGCCTATCCAAGCTATAACCAGAGCCCAGGCGCTCTTACAAAACCAACAGCATAATCAAGAGAAAGTAGCCGGAACTAGTGAAGTTGCAGAATCGAGTAGTAAAAAGACAAAATCTTGGAAAGATTCTAGAGAAAGGATAAAGAGAAAGTGGAGTAAAAAGATAAGTGAGTTGGAAGGAAGTCTAAGAGAATCTAGAGCCAAAATCCAAGAATTGGCTTCACAAGAATTAAACCAAGAAATCCCAGCTCAGAAATCGGGATCAGTCTTAGCGGAACCCATACCGGAAGATCTAGACATGATGTTTCGTGCATATCAGGCTAGAATAAAAGAGGGACCTCAAGTCACGGAAATGAGTAAAAACTACCCTCGAGCTGATCTAGAAATTGAGAGAACTAAACTTTGCATGAAGATGGTAGAGTTAGCACAAGCCTTGTTCGAAGCCTCTAGATATCTTAATTGGAATAACATGGCAAAACCGGAACTACACTTTCAAGGACTAATGGAGAGGCTAGAACACTTGATAGAAAGCAAAGAGAAAAAGGATCAGTCTAGGAACCCTACTGTTCCAGAGACACAGGAAAGGAATGCACCATCCCTGTCTCAAGTACCCAATACAGAAAGTCAAGATAACCTATCTTCCATACATAGGTACTCACATGAATTTTTGAGAGAAATACAAGAAGAGAAATGGAGAAAAGAACAAGGAACTCATCCTCCTATTCGAGAAATAGATGACTCGCAGGAACAATTTCCCCAAGACATCCCCTCTATATATGATGATGTAGAGGTGGAACGACTGAGTGAACCTACAGGATTTGAATCTAATTCTCTACAAGAATTACCTCAGTTCACAGGACCTTGGGAAGCTAAGTCTATTAGTATGAGAGCACCCATGATAATAGTGAGGAATGAAGAATCAGTGATCCCTAGAAATACGGAAGTGATCAAGAATACGAAAGTACAGTGTAATCTCACTCTGGAGGAACTGTTAAAGGTAAAACCAGAATTGTGGAAGCACGTAGCAAATCAATTCCCTGAGCTAGCTACCACACCCTCTCAGATAGGATCACAGAAGAAGGTACCAGAGATACCCGTGGAAAAGATTGGAGACGTAAGCGAAGGAGAGGAAGGTAACACCTATCTTCCAATAACCCATCAAGGCTACACCACAAAAGCCATCTTAGATTCAGGAGCCGGAGTAGCCATAGCTACCACCTCTTTATGGAAACGTTGGGGTAAGCCAGCACTCAGACCCACCAGGATGAAACTACAAATGGCTGATGGACACATAGAGAAACCATTAGGCTTACTAGAAGGCATATCTCTCACCACTTGTGGTGTAGAATTTGAGCATACCTTTGCCATTTGTGACTTTGCAAAAAATCGTGCTTATGAGATGATATTGGGACGACCATTCATGCGTCAGTTGCAAATCGTACAAGATTGGGGAACTAATTCTTTGTACTTGCAACATTTAGGAGTGACTACCAAAGTCAATCTTAAAGACTATTCACACAGAGATGTACCCCCAATACAATGGAATACCATCCATAAGACACCAGCAGAGACGGAATCCGTGCACTCATTAGAATCAGATCCTTCTTGGTTGCATGAGGATACCCATTTATGGATGTGTAAAGTAGCCAAGCAAGAGGAAGAATGATTAGAAGCCAGGACCTTAGGTGCAGAACAACATCCACGAACCCTTCAAGATCCAGCCTATGCACCGGTAGTATTCCCAGATGAGGAGTTTGAACCCCATGGTTGGGCAGAGATTCTAGCAACCATGGATGTAGCCATCAATGAAGAACAATGGACACCCCACTGTGACGAGGATGGCTATGACATTTCAGTTTTCACGATAGAGCCAATCCTGTGCGATGCAATTTTAGAAGAGTGTGAACCAGACACTGATGCATTTGAGGATGCAAGCGATTTTGATTTAGAATCAATTATCATGGACCCATCCTTTGCATCAGAGGAAGAATATTTCTACGAAATAGAGACTCACACTCAGAGACACAAGGAAATTACGAACGAGGTAAGGTTAGCCACAGAAGTGACTAATAAGAGTAAAGGCAAGAAAAGAAAGAAGAAAGAAACAATGTCAGAAAAAGAAGAATCTTTGTTTGAAGTACCCGAGAATTTCAAGAAATATGAAACCGACGATAGAAGAATCATGGTACGAATGCCTAATAGAAAGGCGAATGACGGACAAGTATATGATAACCGAGAGAAAACCAAGAAAGTAATAGTTGCCATCGAAGGAGAAGAAGAAAAATGCACATACATAGGGCATGATTTGACGACTGAAGAAGAAGAAGAGTTAGTTGCCCTATTGCGCGAATATAGAGATGTTTTTGCTTGGAGTTACAAAGATTTGAAAGGAGTAGACCCAGATATATGTTCTCATAGAATCCCTATGACTCCAGATGCGAAACCGACAAAACAGAAACCTTACACGTACAATGATAATTACGCTGCGAAGATTAAAGAGGAGATAGATCGATTGATAGAAGCAGGATTCATTTACGAAATTGAGCATACCGAATGGGTATCCCCCATTGTGGTTGTGCCCAAGAAGAATGGAAAATTGCGTGTGTGTATTAACCTTAAAAAAGTTAATGCCGCCACGATTAGAGATAGTTATCCTCTTCCTATCACGGAACACCTATTGGAAAGAGTTGCGGGCAAGGAAGTTTACAGCTTTCTTGATGGATTCTCAGGCTATAACCAAGTAGCCATTGCTCCAGAAGACCAACACAAGACGGCTTTTGCCACAGAATGGGGCATATTTGCATTTCGTGTGATGCCATTTGGCTTAACAAATGCACCCGCTACTTTCCAGCGACTCATGTGTCATGTTTTTAAGGAATTTTTACGCAAAAGCTTGGAAGTTTATGTCGATGACCTATGTGCGCATTCAAATGTAAGACAGACACATATCCCCGAGTTAAGACGAATATTTGACAAATGTCGAGAATATCAGGTTTGTTTGAACCCAGAAAAATGCGTTTTCATGGTCAGACAAGGCAAAATTCTAGGACACATCGTGTCAAAAAATGGAATCTCCACGGATGAAGAAAAGGTGAAGGTAATTGCAGAATTACCCAGACCAACTAATGTGAAAGAGGCACAGACATTTATGGGCCATTGCGGTTATTATAGGAGATTCATACACATGTATGCAATCATAGCCAAGCCTTTGTACTCTCTTTTGACCAATTTTGAGTGGACAGATGAATGCGAAAATTCATTCAATGAACTCAAACGACGCTTGTGCTCAGCACCTATATTGACCACCCCAGATTGGAGTAAGCCATTCCATGTACATGTGGATGCATCCAATTACGCCATAGGATGTGTGTTAGCACAACCCACGAATGAAGGTAACATAGATCTCCCCATAGCTTACGCTAGCAGACAACTGAACGCAGCAGAGAGAAATTACACCACGACGGAACGAGAAGGATTAGGGATGATCTACGCTGTAAAGAAGTTTAGGCACTACTTGTTGGCCAACAAATTCAAGTTCTTTACAGATCATCAAGCCCTATTATATTTAGTCAACAAACCATGTAACACCGGACGACTGATACGTTGGTTTCTATTACTCATGGAGTATGATTTTGAAGTGGTAGTTAGGAAAGGAAAGACGCATCTTAGAGCTGACCACCTCTCAAGATTAACCTCAGGAGAAGCTCCTCAAGGAGTAGCGGATGATCTACCAGATGCATACTTGTTTAACCTCGAGATAGCACCGGAATGGGCTAAGCCGTTAGTCCCTATTCTGACATACGGACCCAAGAGTCCTAGGATAAAGATCAAAGAAGGAGAGATTACCAAATCTCAGAGGTACCAAATAATGGCAGGAAGCATATATAAACAAGATAATCAAAAGATTCTTACTTGTTGTGTAGATGAATCAGAACATGCGAATTGGTTGCAATTAGCACACATAGGTGCACTAAAGCAACATCATTCAAAACATAGAACACTACAGACTCTGCAAAGACTAGGAGTATATTGGCCTACTATGGAAGCAGATGTCTACAAGTTGTGTAAGGAATGCCATGTTTGTTGTGAAAGACCACCAGTTGAGCATGCGACATTATATCATGTGTCTCTCACACCAGACTGGAGTGAACCTTTGGTGACCTACTTGAGGACGAACACATTCCCTCAAGGAATGACCTTAGCTCGACAACGCAGTCTAGAGCAGGAAGCTCAAGGCTACTCACTTATTGGCGATAATCTATACAAAAGAGGACGAGATGGATATCTAAGACAATGTGTTCATGAGAGCGATTATCTGAGAATACTAGAGACTGCACACCAAGGTGTAGCAGGAGGTCATTTTGGACCAGATAGGATAATCAAAGCCATCCTCTTTGCAGGATTATGGTGGCCCACTCTTCACATGGATGCACATACCTATGTAAAGAGATGTGATGTGTGCCAAAGAACTCAGTTTCCTACTCGCAGAGATGAAATGCCATTGAAACCCATGATGGGCGGACGTGCATTTTCTAAGTGGGGTATAGACTTTGTAGGACCCATTAACCCCCCTGCAAAAGGTACACATGCAGAATACATTATTGTTGCCACAGATTATCTCACGAAATGGGTAGAGGCAAAGGCCACAAAAAAGAATGATGCTCACACGACTGCAAAATTCTTATTTGAAAATGTCTTTACAAGATATGGATTGCCTATAGAGTTAGTGAGCGATCGAGGCACTCACTTTCTAAACCAAGTCATTGAATATTTGTTACAGGATTTTATGGTGATTCACAAGAAATCTGCACCATATCATCCTCAGGCCAATGGTCAGGCTGAAAGCACTAACAAGATACTTTGTACCGTACTGACGAAACTCGTGAACAATAAACGTTCAGATTGGGACAAACAGCTACACCACGCTGTTTGGGCATATCGAGTGGCCTACAAGACCGTACTCAATGCAACTCCCTTTCAGATGGTTTTTGGTCAGAATGCAGTGCTTCCTTTGGACTTCTTGATACCGACCCTTAAGGTTGCACAAGAACATCAGTGGACCGGCCATGAATTATCAGCGAGAATAATGGACTTGGAACGATTAGGAGAAACCAGGCTAAAGGCAGCAGCAGGAATATACGCTGCGAAGAAGCGACAGAAAGCATATTTTGATGCGCATGTGAAAGATAAAGGCCTAAAAGAAGGAGATTTAGTTCTAGTATATACGCTGAAACAGCACGCACGCAAGTTAGAAAAGCGAGGTTATGGACCTATGATCATTAACAGACTCTCGACTAGTGGAGCAGTACAGTTAGCCACCTTAGAAGGAGATATAATGCCTAATTACATTAGTGGCTGTAGAGTCAAGCTATATCAAGAACCTCTTACTGAGGATATGCTTAGACGACTCACGTTGGCAAAGAAGCGTAAGGAGGAAGAAAATAGAATACGAGCGGAAGCTCAGGCAGAAGCCATAGAACGCATTAAGCGCATGAAGCTAAGAAGACAAGGACTAGGGAGAGAACATTATAACCATCTGGAAACATCACCCAGATATCCCATGGCCATGTGTCAAGTAAAGTCAACCACTCATCCTAGCATAGTGGACAGGAGACCATTCATTACAGTAAGGCTAGCGCACGGTAACCATAGCCAAGAACTCAGGGCTTTGATTGACTCAGGTGTTGCGACTAGTGCGATTAGATGGTCCCACTATAAGGCTTCAGGAATAGAAATGCGGCCAATTGAGGCATACCTCATAGGCCTAGGAGGCATGGAAACCCCTTGCATGGGTGAGGTGGACCTTCCTATCCTCGTTAAGGAGGTGACCATGACAGCGAAGCTATTAGTGTGCCATGATGACGACCTAATAGAACCCCTAATCCTTGGCCAAGATTGGCTATACGATCACTCAGTGGACCTAAATCTTAGACAAGGCTCCTTACATATTGGAACCTTAGAGCAGAAGCGAGTGATACCACTTGACTTCCCTAACGGCATTCCGCTTGACGGTTGTGACCCTAGACCCTATGAAACGCATGCGACGGAAGACAGGAAGATTTTTGGGCAGACCAGTCACGTTACGTCTACACCAACCCACTCGGGCTTGGCTATAGACAGTTGTCAGTCAGAAGAACGACAGGAGATCTTCCCTGGGACTTCCTGCAAACTAGAAGCGACAGTTACCCAAACGCAAGGACAGAAGGGCACAATCAGAGGTCAGGTGGGTTGCATCAGCGGCCAAATGAGCACGACACCCTGCGGTGCTCATCCTTCCAAACTTGTTGCGGACTGGCCTAGATTAAAGTTACAAAAGGCATCACTTCCTAATGGGCAGGTCATGCAAGTGTTGGAACTCCCTTCTTTTCCAAAGCAGAGTGTCCATCCGACCTCTCAACCTCAACAACAACAGAGTCAACCACGACAAAGGAACCCAGACCGACGACAGTATCAGAGGAAACAACATGGAAAGCAGTTTAGGCCTCCCAAAGGAAGCGGCACCAGACAAATATGGGTGCCGAAAGGACAAAAAGCACCGAAGGACTCCAACCAAGCAGAGATCAACAAGCAAAAGGCCGAACAGAAACAGAATCGATATCCACCATCCCCTCGACCTTCTTCTACAGGTCCGAGCATCCGACAAATGTGGATCGCCAAGAAGTACCTTACCCATAGACCCACGCCCACGCAGATTTGGGTACCCAAACCATGTATCATAGCTCAACCCATAAGCCATGTAATATATAACCCCCATAACTCATCTCATCCCTCGATACCACCAAACCCGACACCACCTTTTACCCCTCAGCAGAAACCCACCACCCACTCCAAGATCTTTAGGAAATGGATACCGAAACGTGTCCAACCGTCTTCCCCTAACCCATTGTCTAACTACCCCCCGACTAACATACAACCTTGTACTAAATCACTAACCTTTAAACCTTGTATAAATTCACACACCATCATCACACACCACTCGTAATCTCATCTCATCAAGAAATGTATGCATGATCTGAAACGTATAGGTGTCTAGAGACCTGCACTAGTGCTGCAAGAAACATTGCATCCATCACATCACAGCACTTGGCTACACGGGTTACGCATCAGTTATGGAAAGGGATTGCGGTCTCACTTTAATGGGATCATGATTAATTTCCATGCTAATGTGTTAATCTTTTGTAGCAGATCTTTCTCACTAGCGCACCAGCCACCATGCAAACCGACGAAGGAACATCAGGAGCAGGCCCCAGTGTAGCGGCTGTGCCACTCAACGTGCTACGAGCAGAATCCCACCCGACTGCTCCACCGCCGGAATTTCAGGGATTTCCAGGGCCCATGCCTATCGATAACCCCCCTATGGGCTACACCGAAAAGATACACAGGAACTCTCATTGGTTTCAGGGCCTTGCAGGACCCCTTGCGGACGCGGACTTTATATTTGAATCCTCTCTGACTTTTGATGACCGCACGTGGGGAAAGTACCAGTTTTTCTCCAGAGAGTTCGAAGCCCTACAAAGCACCCAGGATTTAACTCATGTTTGGGCCAGAGCAGGCTTCACAGAGTATTTCAGTGATCCTCTGCCCAAACCGGATTTTTACAGGTGCTATTACTTAATCACTACCTTACTGGCATCAGAGAATAAGGACATCCCCGGAACCTTCATATTGCCTACTCTAGTGGATGATCCACCTTACAAAAGATTTTATCTCTCTAAGGACTTAATCAGAGCAGCCATCAAGATCCATGGCACCCACACACCCACAGATCGAGAGAGATTGATTCCAGAACCGATGAAACGTGGGGATGTCACGAAGTGGGAGGAGATTTCGGCCATTACACCTGAGCTGTCAAAGCCACTAAGGATATGCATGCAACATTTTGCATTTCCAGCTCAGGACAGATTTACCATGCCCCATAAACGAATCTGGTTCGGATTATATTTGGCATGCACGGGACCTCAAACTGTTGATCTGGCAAGCTGGATCATAGATCAAATGTATCTGGCACAACACAGATGGGAGCGTAAAAAAGTGCTTAATGGATGTTGTGCACTCACAAGAATTGTGTATATGTGCTTGGCTTATGACTTGCCAATTGAGCGTGCACTAACAGGAGAAGAACTGAAGGCATTCAAGGGCACAACGAAGAAAGCCAGGAAGCCCAGTAGGACACGGGCAGGTAAGCGCATGCGAGGCACCATCCCTTGCCTCCAAGTGCCAGAGTCGCCATCACCACAACCCTCTCCAGAGCGACCACAAACAGAAGCTGCTCCCACTGTACAACCTATTCGCATACGGTTGTCCAGACCAGTGGCTACAGAGGCCACCACTAGTACCGCTGCACCTCAGGCAGCTGCCACCTCAGAACCCACCACCACAACAGCAGAAGCTCCCACCACTATTGGTGCGGAAGCGTTTTCTTTCCCGATACCACATATGGAGGCCGACCCCATAAACACGACATTTGATTTTGAGATGCCTGATGCATTCTCAAACGAATTCCAGTATTCAGAAGCACAACTGTTCTCCCAGGAATATGAACGTCCCAGCTACCCTACTACGCCGCGAGATTTGCCACAGGGACAAGCTGTGTCGAGCTCTGAAGAAGAGAGAACCGAAACAGACAACGAGGAAGGCGACGATGAAGCCAGCCAGGGCTCACATGACGAACAGACAGAGGGCCAAGGCCAACAAACCGACACACACGGCGACACCAGCACATATGAAGATGAGACATTCGAAGCCGCAGCGTACACACTGGCTATAAAGAAATTATATCGTACCATGGAGAAAGTCTGGGCACGAAAGAAGTTAACTGAAGAGGAGAGCCAGGCATTAATTGAACAGGAACTCATCTCCGGAGGATTCGAAGACGCATATATCAGAGGGTTCAGAGAGTTAGTCAAATCAGTAGGCTCTCATGAAGCACTCAGGTTTTTACAAAGAAAGCAACTACCACAGTTTGATCCCCGCCGAGTGCGACTACTTTCAAAGCCCGGAGAGTATATTCGTGTACCAACAGGAGCTCAATCCTCAGCACAAGCCAGGGAGGCACGCCTCGCCCCCGAACGTTCATTAACCGCAGAAACCATCCTTGTAGATTCGCCACCCCGTACCACCATTGTACATACCACTACTATCCTCGAAATAACATCCACCCCTTCGACTCCTCTCTCACCTCATCTTTCACCAACCCATCCCGTATCACCCGCACACCCACCGGCTTTCCCCACATCCACACCTGTACAAAGCAACATAGCCACAACCTCTTCCTTACCCATTCATACCACCATGCCCACACCCAACCCTCCGCATCCATATGTTAACCCCTTCACCCCTTCATCCTTCCCAGCGTTTCCCCCACCTCTAAGACCCCCATTCCCCTTCCTAACCCCACTAACCTTCTCACCAGTCTCACCTCCCCAACCTACCATAACCCCTATTTCCCCGTTTCACCAAGCTGCTCCAACCATTCCCCCTGTAAACTACACTACATTCGCAAATCCCGTATTCACACCTACACAACCACCCACAATCACACCACTTTTCACAGTCACAACACTAAACACGTCCAATGGCATGGACATATCACCATCCACCTCACCACCACCCACTCCACTCACAGCACCCTCATATTTAGGCACTTCACAATTTTCCACAATCACCACTGCATCCACTGTCCCAACCCCACTTCCCATTCCCACTGCATCTACTCCCACTACATCCTCATTTAGCACTTCACTACTACTATCGCCCACCATAGACACCGCATTTCAACACATGTTCGCATGCATGACGCAAGTCCGCGATGAGTTTGCATCACTCGGCACCAACTATCAACAGCTGCAGAAAACGACGAACGAATTACAAACGCAGCTTAATTCGTTATCAATTGAGAACGCCTCACTGAACAGCCGATACCAAGATTTACGAGAGGCCTATCACAAGTTAGAACTAGAAAGTGAGGAGAAAACCAAAGAGGCCACCGCGGATTTGGATAACCTAATTAGAGCCCAGACTGTCCGCAATGCAACGCTTACTAGAAATATGGGCTTACTAAGAAGACACTTAGCCGCAGCAAAAGAGGAGAACCAGAGACTCCAAGAGCAGAATAGAGAGAACTTGGAAGCGGCTTTAGATCATCCAGAACAGCCACTAAGTCCGAGCAGATTCAAGGCAATCCCATCCGAGTCGATGCGGATGCTGCTAGACGACCATGTTAGATTGCTCGAGGACTATGATCGTATGAACGAAGAACATCAAAAGTTAAAGGAAGATCACAAACTACTACAACTCAGAGAACCAGCAACACAACAAGTACAAGTAGCAGCGGAATTACCAGCACCTGTGGACCCTGCCCCTGAAGTTTTAGAGGAACTCAACGCACTCCGGGCCCAGGTAACAAATCTTGAATCTAGAATTGCAGTCTATGAAGCACCACCAAGGCCAGACTCCCCACCTGAGCTACCAGCTGAGGAAGAAACCGTCACTATCCCGGTGGAGGAGACATTCGAAGAGGCATATGAACCGATACCCATCCCAGGCGGACGTGTCACGGCCGAAGGCCAGATGACCTACGAATTACCTACCCCCGCGTGGATGAAGTCAGTTGAAGAACTCGGAACGACACACTCGGCCAGAGTAGAGGCACAGCTACATGCCATGGCCATAATTGAAGAGAAAATTTTACAGTCACCATTCTTTGCTCAATTGGCCCCGCGACGATACATATCTGGGCATGAGCTCCAATATAAACCGTACTTCATGTTAATGGCCGAATACCAGTTAACCATAGAGAAAGAAACAGGTATGAAACCAACGCATGCCACTCAATTCGAGCCAGAGGACTTGCCACCAAGGGCACAGAGAGGTGAAATCCTTCAACCAGACTGGCGCAAAGATTTATTGCAAAATTATCCAGAGATGATGAGCACGTGGGTAAAAGCGCCGCTTCACTTAAAATTTAATCCGTGCTGGGGACCAGTACCACGACGCCGCTCTTGGACTGCCTTCGCTATAAAGCTACAGAACAATAAGCAGTGCCAAGACTGGTTGAACTATCCCTACTTCAAGCCACCAGTCGCGTTACCCACAGTAGGCTACATGATGGCGACGATCCGCCACTGGCTCCCTCGATTAAAACATATGGATGATATTGCCGCGCACATGACTGTCAAAATCTTTGACATGATGCAGATGGTCTTTAAAGTCTTCCGACGCATCAAGGCTCCCCATGTTAACACCCCGGGCTTTGAGCATGGCAACTTTGATTTAGTCTATGATATGAGCACAACGCCATCGCTACGGGTGTGTTACGCCTGGCACTGCAGGATCAAATATCTACCGGCATGTTACAAGCAGACATTCGAAGAAATGTTCACCACCGGCTTTTGGGAGTACCATTCAGAGGTATTTATAAGCAGGCCCACACACTTATTGCAATTATTCGCCTGTGAACGAATGGTGTACTCCACACATTATCAGCTCCCACCACCAGACGAGCCACAACCTATCGATTGGGAGAAACTCGACGCTGATCTAGCCCGAGGTATTCGTATATCAGAGCACACCCTCGCTCAAGACCTCCTACAGAATTACATCCGGCAGACCTCACAACAAGGTTCTGTCAGGGACGACAGAAGCGAGAGGGAGGGGGGTGTTGGAAGCAGTCAGAGGCACAGACGCCACGGAAGCATGTGAAGACGAAGCAGGGAGCCAGGCGGATCAATTTTTTAAACAAATATATTTCTTATTAATTCTCCAAACATTCAACAGTGATTGTTATCACTAATTGTAACATATGTATCATAAGAAAACCCCATTTTGTAATCCATAGCTCCATTTTGTGCAAGCCGAGGAGTCCTCGAGCTTGAGGAGCTTAGGTAGAATACTCGTACCAAATTTCGTTATTTTTAGACATCGTTTACCCTTCCAAATAGCCTCTAGGACCTAATTTTTAACTAGGCCGGTCACTAGATGTGAAACCGGTCAAAACTAGTCTAGAAACTATAAAAAGAGCTAGAGAGCTCATTTTTGAGGTTGGTTCATTTTGGTTAGTAGGAGCATAGAGCTAGTTTGAGCTTGTAAGAGTATTCTTGAGTAATAGAGCTAATTTCCCACCTTCCATTGTGTCTTGCTTGTCTCTTCATTGTGTGTGTGTATGTGTGTGTGCATCTTTGTGCTTCTCACCTTCACTCTCACATCATCTCACATTCACGATCTTCATATCACTCCTACCTCTCCCACGGATTGACATTAAGGAGGTGAAGCTTCTTAACGTGGTACTTACCATTGTGCTAAAGCAACAGGTATCGTATCGCGGTCAAAGCAGTATCGCCCGAGAGCAGTATCGTCAGGAAGTGGTATCGTCCAGATTGACCCTTTCTTTTGTCAAGACACTTTAAGTCATAAGGAGAGCCACCCAAGGAGAACCTGTGGGACATAGAGAGAGACTTGGGGGGGTGAATGAACTTGAGATCAGGAAGAGTGTTAAGTAGTCAAAGAAGTGTCATATCTTCGGTAGGAAGCGCTGCCCAGGCTAGTCACCACTCCATCTACTCAGAAACCTCTAGTGATTCGGAAGAGGAATTACACATGGCTTCAGAAGACATGCAAGGTCCAACGCCAAATAGGAATTTCATGTCCACTGTTGAAGGGGATTACCGTACCTCCTTACAATATGTGTCCACCAACGCCCAGGAGATCCTAATCTACCTGGATGGGTTAAACAAATCTGTTGCTAGGATGATAACTTCCCAGAATGCCACAATTGTGCCCCGACCTGCTGTGAAGTATGAAGGAGGAGCATATGTAGACAAGATTGGTCATATCTATATTGTGACTGAATTTCCCGAGAGAATCAATGAGAGAGGAGAGTTTGTGGACCCAAACAACTCCGAAAGAACACAACCTGAAGAGTCTGTGTCTACTCCGAGGGGCAGGTCTCAAGTGTCACGGGTCTTGAGAGGAGATTTGATACCTCAAGATGATTACCTGTTGGAAGTTTATATGATCCATGGATCAGACCTGTTGCTTCAAACTGACTTACCAGCTCCAGGGAGAGAAGAAAGCCCCATGACATTTTATGAGTTGAAAGACCCAGATGATGAAACTAGGCTTACTTACTTGGATAAGGACCAAAGGAGATACTGGCCAGTGAGTGCCTTAGACAGGGCTCGACTAAGATACATGGGTACGCCTGTATTTCCTCAGAGAGGTCAGGCAACTACTTCACAAAATCCTTTTGGGAATCAACAAGAAACGGAGTAAACCACATCAGGACAGACCAGTCAACGAAGTGTGCCCAACCATACTCATGTACAGTTTGCAACTCCAGGAGTGCACACACACAATCAGGCCCACGCAGGGATAGGAAACCAGTACCGACCACCAGTAAGACCACAACCACCGATAGGAAGACAGCCGGGAGTGCCGCCATTACGACCAGCTATCCCAGTCTTCCCTATGATGCCCAGACCACCTGAACCAATGAGAAGGCTGAGACCTATCCAAGTAGCTAAATGTGTAAGAAACCATTATGATGGGCTGGGAGAGCCATATGATCATATCGCAGAATTTAAACAAGTTCTAAGAGCAGAGCAAGTAGAGGACTTCTTTGTGCAGTATGAGTCTTTTGGGCTCACCCTCACAGGAACTGCTCTAACTTGGTTCCAACCCTTAGATCCGAATCAATTTGGAAACATGGAACAATTCTTTCAAGAATTCATTGGAGAATTCACAAAGAGAGGGATTAATCACAATTCTGCATCTTTAATCCATAGCTTTAAACAAAACCCTAATGAAACCGTGAAGACGACGGCCCGAAGATTCAATCAGTACGTGGATAGATGCCCAGTAGCTGAGAGACCCACTCAACAAAAGATGATTTCACTATTTCTAGATGGACTTACTAACGGAACCCTAAGAACACTAGTGTATGTGAAGAGATTACAAACACTGAGTGAGTGTCTTCAAGAGTGCATTGATTTGGAAGACAACCTGGCCGAGGATCTCAAAGGTACATACGACCACACTAAAACAGAAGATCTAAAGAGCACTATCACGTCCAACTCCAGTAACATGGAAGAATTAGCAGAATTATTAGCAAAGAAACTAGGAGTCCAGGGACAGAGAGCTTACCAAAACCTAGCACAAAGATTGCCTGTGCTACGAAGATGTAATTTATGTGGAGGAGATCACCCCACACACTTATGCGTCAGAGGAGGGACCGGTGCACAACCTACGTATCCATACTACAGACAGCAACAACAAGGGACTTCATCATACTGCCACATTGAGCAAAAATACACCAATCACACCACTGAAAACTGTCCCTTCAATAGGCAAGTACGGCCTATCCAACCACCTCAATACCGACCATATGGATATCAACCGAGAGAGCCGGGTAGGGAGATGCCTAGATACAATCCTTATCCAACACAAGCAGGGGCACCAAGACAATATGAGCAAGCACCATACCCACCACCACAGCCAGTACTGGGACCCCAGCTATCACAACCTCAACAAGTCGTACCAGTGAAGCATGCTCAACCAGAAGAAAACTTAGAGAGAGCCATAGTACCAACATCAATAATGACCAATGTGGAATCAACCAACCCAGGGTATGAACCTCCACTAGGGGAGTACTATCAATATGAAGCCAACATGATGGAATATGAACCAACATATGACACGGCTTATTATGGTTATGAGGGCTATGATCAGACATATGGAGCAGAAACCACCACCTTAATGTATACAGCTCCTAAAGCACAGTAACCCATGAGACCTCCAGTGAGACCCCCGGTGCAGAGAGGACCATGCTATAGATGCGGAGGGGATCACTTCATTAGGGAATGCCCTCGACCTTATAATCCACCACCATCCAGAGTTTGGGAAGGGTACTGCAGTGATTGTGGAAAGGAACATCTTTTTAGAGATTGCCCTAAAAACCCAACCAAATCCCAAGACACTGCACCTATTAATGTGATAGAGGTCATTGAAGGATCCGGAAGTGATAAGGAGTACACGGTGCCACTAAAGGCCATTACCAGAGCCCAAACGAAACAACAAAAAGAACAACACTCGGAAGAGGAACAAAAAAGCAACAAGAAAATAAGCCCTTCAATTCAGATAGTGGAAGATTCTGAGGACCCATGTGAAAATTCCCGCAACACGAAAGCTCAGAAATGGAAGGAAAGACAAGAGAAACTCAAGGACAAATGGGCAAAAAACAAGACTGTAAACAGTAAAAAGCAAACCAAAAAACCGAATAAACACAAAGAACAAGGGGATCCTAAGGAGACCCCTGAGCTACCCGAACCCAACTCAGATAGGGAGAAGCCCAGATCAATTCTAGCAGACCCAAAGCCAGATGACTTAGACATGTGGTTGAAAGCCTACCAAGCTAGAATCAAGATGGGCCCAAGCGTTGAACAACATAAAAAAATCTACCCTAAAGGGGAATTAGAAAAAGAAAGACTAACCATATGCAAGAAACTCATAGAAGTAGCACAAGCAACCCTAGAAAAGCCTATCCCAATGCTACCAGAGATGAGGATTGCACCTAGTCTATATGAAGAATGCTTAAAGCCCAATAACATGTTGGTGCATGACAATCATCAATTGAAGAATTATGGAGAAATGAAGTCAAGGAGTCAAGAAGAGAACAAATTCAGATGGTTGAAGGAAGGGCATATTCAGAAAATCCAAAGATATATACACATATGTACATTAGCTGACTTATACCTTTGTCTAGTCATACACTTGTATATATTCATCTATAAATATGTTGGAAAATGTCGGGCAAAGTGATCAGAAGAAGATTAGAGAATAGGGAGAGAGAAGTTAGTGTCATTAGACACATTGAAAGTGAGTGAATCATCCATCCTCACTTGTATGTAAATTTTTCTGAAGAAATCGAGAAACTTGCGCCCGATGTTTAGCAGTCTGCTCCTTCTGTGTTTAATCTTTCGAGAAATCCTTCTGCACGTGTTTAAGTCCATAGCTAATCTATCTATGGCTAGAATTTGAGAGGTTGATTGTAATCAGGCTGAGAGAATTTTGATTAGGAACATTCATATGTAAGAATGTTCTAAGAGTCGTAAAATCTGGCGCACATTTCATCTTCAATGAAATGATCATTGCTCAGTCCACAGTGTAAAGTTTTACACAAATGAGGGCTTAAAATCTAAGTTGGAAGGTAAGCCATCTATGGCTAAAAGATCTTGATCAAACGGGTTCAGAGTTGGGAGAACCAGTGCTAAGAAATTGCAGGTGTCAAAGTCGCCATTGCAGAGAAGCTCTTTCAGACATAGGTAAAGTGTTTCACACATTTCTCAGTATATACTCAATCTTTTTGAGAGATTTAACTTGGTAAAGTTGCGCAACCTTAAGGCGAAGTGTTGTGCAAACTTTTATCAAAAACTTTACAGGATTGATTAGTCAATGAGTGATTAATCTGTAGCAGACTTTTCTGAAGAAGCTGAATGTTTCAGAATAATCAATTTTCTGATAAGTTGGTGAATGATCTCTAAGTTTGGTGGAGTCTAAGGTTAATCTTGATATAGAAGTGATCTAAATTCAAGGTTAACTTGTTCTTTTGGAGATTAACACTCTCCATCAGTGGTATCAGAGCAGGTTGTGTCAAAATTGAAGTGAAGGAGACTCCAACTACTGCAGAAATACAAAACTTTACATTTCGAAGGTGCAAAGGTTAAAGTGTGAAGAAAGATTGAAGGAAGACATACAAAGAGCATCAAAAGGATCAGAAGGAGCAACATTCGAAGTAAAGGTACATTCATTATCTGTAAAGGTTAAAGATTTGAAGCTACAGGTGAAGTAAAGATGGGAGATAGTCTCCAAATTGAAAAGTTGGATAGAGAGAACTATCCTGCATGGTCTATGAGGATGGAAGCTCATCTTATGAGCAAAGATCTGATAGGATACATCACAGGAGATGAAGAAAACCCAGAATTCAGAGATCCTAGTGTTCCAACTAGGGAGGAGCTTGCAGACTTGAAGAATTGGATGAAGAAGGATGCTCAAGCAAGAAGCATCATCTACATGGCAGTCAATGACTATTTGCTTCCTCACATTAGAGGACTTGAAAGTGCATGTGACATTTGGAATGCTTTGGAAGAGCATTTCCAAAATACAACCAAATCAAGGAAGGCTTCACTATGGGCAGAGTTTACTACCTTCAAGAAGAAGGCCTCACAATCAATCTCTGATTATGTGACAAAGATGAAGGACATTGCAGATTCTTTAGGTGCAGTGGATGAAGATATTGAAGAAGACAAATTGGTAAGACAAATACTCACAGGGCTAAGAGGAGATGAGAAGTGGAAGCCTTTCATTTTATCTACAGAACTTTCATTAGATCACTTTACTCCTGATTTGAATCAATTGTTAGGTCATATGCTAACTTTTGAGAATGATGTCAAAGGAGATGTTGATAAGAGTGCAGGTCATGCAATGTATTCTAAAGACAAGAAGAAAGCCAACAAAGGGAAGCAACAATCAGGTGAAGAAGAAGGTACTTCAAACCAAGCAAACTTCATAAGAGGAAGAGGAAATGGCAGAAGTAGAGGAAGAGGCAGAAACAACAAAGATAATGCAAGAGCTTGTTGGATATGTGGTAAGACCAATCATCTATCTCATGATTGTTGGCATAATAATCAAAACAATGGTAATTATCAGAACTTTAATCAAAGAGCAAGAGGTGGTAGATTTCAGAGAGGAAACTTCAGAGGTAGAGGTGGTAGGAATTCTTTTGGAAGAGGTGGTGGAAGAAACTTCCAAAGTCAATCCTATAATAACACCTACTACAACTATGCATCAGATCAAAAGGAGGACTCGACTCTCATTATGAATACATGTGAAACTTCACATGAGGACATGAGAGTGTTTTATATTGATTCAGGATGTAGTAATCATTTGAGTGGAAATATTGCTTTGATGACTGATCTAGATCATAATGCAATTAATCATACAGTTCAGACAGGTGATAATACAAAGCATAAGGTAAAGTCAATTGGTTCAGTCAAAGCTAAGGATGGGAGCACTCTTCTGAGTAAGGTACTTTATGTTCCCACAATTCCAAAGAATTTGATCAGTGTAGGTCAAATTGTGGAAAAAGGTTATTGAGGTAAGGTTTACCAATGATGGAGTTTATGTGGAAGACCCTAGTCAAGGGTATAAACAAGTTATTGCAGGAAAGAAAGAAGGAAGGCTCTTCACATTGAAGGTACAAGGAAATGTTGGACATGCTATGTTCACATATGGAGAGCAGAAGGTGTCAGAATTGGATCTTTGGCACAAAAGACTTGGACACTTTAATGAAAGAGGTATCAAAGAAATGATTAACAATGATTCAGTGCTTGGAATGCCTAACATTGCAGGTCAACACATGACATACAGATGTGAGGCATGTCAATTAGGTAAGGCTCATAAGCAATCCTATTCCAAGCATGGGTTTATGTATTCAGAAAGACTTGAATTGGTGCATACAGATGTGTGGGGTCCTTCAAAGGACTTTAGTATAAATGGTTCAAGATATTATGTCATATATGTTGATGATGCTACCAGGTGGATCACAATTTATGTGATTAAAGAAAAGTCAGAAGTGTTTAATACATTTAAACACTATCATGCATATGCAGAAAGGATTACAGGTCAAAGATTAAAGAGACTAAGGTCAGATGGAGGGGGAGAGTATTTTTCAAATGAGTTCAATGATTATTTGTGGAATGCAGGTATAAAGAGAGAAGTTACTTGCAGGTATTCTCCTCAACAAAATGGGGTAGTAGAAAGAAGAAACAGGACTCTTGTTGAGTTTGCAAGGTCCATGATGAAAGAGAAGAATTGCCCAAATTATTTGTGGGCAGAGGCTGTAAACACAGCTACATATTTGGTTAATAGATTGCCTTGTAAAGCTTTGCAGGGCATGACACCATATGAAGCTTGGTGGGGTAAGAAACCTACCTTGGATCATTGCAAGATATTTGGATGCTTGGCATATGCATATGTGCCATCTCAATTGAGGCATAAGTTGGAACCTAAGGCAGAAAAGTATGTATTCATTGGTTATGATGATAAGCAAATGGGATACAGGTTGTGGAGTCCATCCACAAAGCAATTTATTGTATCCAAGGATGTTACATTTGATGAGCAAGGTACTTGGTATGCAGGTAAATATAATGAACATGCAGATGATGAAGAAGTAGTGGATCAAAGAAAAGGTAAAGCAAAGATTCAATTACTTGATGAAAGTGAGAACAATGAAGTGCAGGTTGAAGTTGAAGAGAGGCCAAGGTTTGATCCAGAATGTGATGAACCAGAAACTTCAAGAAGTGCAGAAGTTAGGAGGTCATCTAGGCACAAATGGCAACCTACAAGGTATAGCTATGACACTTCATTCTTAACTACTAAAGATTATGCTTATTTGGTAAAAGCAGATGAAGACCCTTCTACATATGAAGAGGCCAAAGGGAAGAAGAATTGGGAAGATGCTATGCAAGAGGAGTATGATGCATTGATAGAGAATCAAACATGGGATTTGGTTCCTAAACCTAATAGTCAGAAGATCATTGGATGTAAGTGGGTTTACAAAACAAAGAGATTTGCAGATGGAAGTGTGTCTAGGTACAAAGCTAGACTTGTTGTGAAAGGGTATGCACAGACATATGGAGTGGACTATGATGAGACTTATAGTCCTGTGGCAAAGATGACAACCATCAGGACACTCATAGCAATTGCTGCTTGCAAAGGTTGGAAGTTATCTCAATTAGATGTAAAAAATGCTTTCTTGAATGGTTACATTTCAGATGAAGTCTACATGGAGCAACCAGATGGGTTCAAAGATCAAGTGAGTCCAAATTATGTGTGTAAGCTCAAGAGAGCTTTGTATGGGTTAAAGCAAGCCCCAAGGGCTTGGAATTATAGGCTTGTAAAATTCTTGAATGATCTTGGATTTCAAGCATCAAAGGCAGATAGTAGCTTGCTAGTCAAGGCAAGTGAAGATGGGTTCATTTATGTTTGTATTTATGTTGATGACATAATACTTACAGGAACAGATGATAAAGGAATACAAATGATCAAGAAGCAGATGGAGAAAGAGTTCAAAATCAGTGATTTGGGGAACCTATCATTCTTCTTGGGAATGGAGATTTCTTATACTCAACATGGAGTATATGTGACACAAGGAAGGTATCTTAAAAATTTGCTAACCAAATTTAAAATGGAAGATTGCAGGGTTGCACCTACACCTTTGGAAGTGAACCATAAATTGTCTAGGTTTGGAGGAGAAGAGTTCAGAGATATGAAACTCTATCAAAGTTTGGTTGGTAGCTTGATTTATGCTACATTGACAAGGCCTGATTTGTCATATGCAGTTGGTGTGCTTTCACAATTTATGCATTGTCCTAGAAAGGAACATTGGATTGCAGGACAAAGAGTACTTAGGTACATCAAGGGTACACTCAGAGAAGGGTTGTACTATGGATTTACTTCTGATACAAGAGTGAAGATATATAGTGATGCAGATTGGGCAGGTAATGTGGATGATAGAAGATCAACACATGGATACTTGTGCTATGTAGGAGACAAATTGATTTCATGGTGTTCCGAGAAGCAACATACAGTTGCTTTGTCATCTACAGAAGCAGAATATAAAGGTATGGTGGAAGCTGCAAAAGAGGTAATATGGCTAAAGACACTTTTGAAAGTTTTTGATGTGATTCAGAGTACTCCTATTATTTGTGGAGACAATATGAGTTCATTATACTTGGCAGCTAATCCTGTATTTCATGCTAGAACTAAGCATATTGAAATACAGTATCATTTTCTGAGAGAGAAGGTCATTGAGAAGGAGATTGAAGTCATACACACTCCCACAAAAGATCAAGTTGCAGATATGATGACAAAAAGTCTAGATGGACCAAAACTACAAAGATTCAAGGATATGGCTGGAGTAAAGAAGATAGAGAAGAACCTCAATTAATGATTGAGGGGGAGCTGTTGGTGCATGACAATCATCAATTGAAGAATTATGGAGAAATGAAGTCAAGGAGTCAAGAAGAGAACAAATTCAGATGGTTGAAGGAAGGGCATATTCAGAAAATCTAAAGATATATACACATATGTACATTAGCTGACTTATACCTTTGTCTAGTCATACACTTGTATATATTCATCTATAAATATGTTGGAAAATGTCGGGCAAAGTGAGCAGAAGAAGATTAGAGAATAGGGAGAGAGAAGTTAGTGTCATTAGACACATTGAAAGTGAGTGAATCATCCATCCTCACTTGTATGTAAATTTTTCTGAAGAAATCGAGAAACTTGCGCCCGATGTTTAGCAGTCTGCTCCTTCTGTGTTTAATCTTTCGAGAAATCCTTCTGCACGTGTTTAAGTCCATAGCTAATCTATCTATGGCTAGAATTTGAGAGGTTGATTGTAATCAGGCTGAGAGAATTTTGATTAGGAACATTCATATGTAAGAATGTTCTAAGAGTCGTAAAATCTGGCGCACATTTCATCTTCAATGAAATGATCATTGCTCAGTCCACAGTGTAAAGTTTTACACAAATGAGGGCTTAAAATCTAAGTTGGAAGGTAAGCCATCTATGGCTAAAAGATCTTGATCAAACGGGTTCAGAGTTGGGAGAACCAGTGCTAAGAAATTGCAGGTGTCAAAGTCGCCATTGCAGAGAAGCTCTTTCAGACATAGGTAAAGTGTTTCACACATTTCTCAGTATATACTCAATCTTTTTGAGAGATTTAACTTGGTAAAGTTGCGCAACCTTAAGGCAAAGTGTTGTGCAAACTTTTATCAAAAACTTTACAGGATTGATTAGTCAATGAGTGATTAATCTGCAGCAGACTTTTCTGAAGAAGCTGAATGTTTCAGAATAATCAATTTTCTGATAAGTTGGTGAATGATCTCTAAGTTTGGTGGAGTCTAAGGTTAATCTTGATATAGAAGTGATCTAAATTCAAGGTTAACTTGTTCTTTTGGAGATTAACACTCTCCATCATAACAAAGAACCTAGGAAAGAAGATGACCAAAGCGGCCAGATAACAACCCGGGAGGAATCGATGTCAATAATCCCAGATCTAGAAGCAGATTGGCCAAAAGACTTATGGAACAGAATACGAGAGGAGCAATGGAAGAAGAATGGAGATAATACACCTCCTTTTGAAGAAATAGATGGGGAAGATTGTCAACTTCACCCCAACTTGGAGGAAGTGTACGAAGAAGTGTCAAGACTTGACAGAGGAAGAGAGGAAACCATAAGCATTTCAACGTTGCCCAATTACATGGGAGAATACGAAAGGGAGTCAGTGATAATACGAGCACCCACAGTGCATGGAAAGGAAAAAGAAAAAGTAGAAGAGAGTTCACACAATTTAACAGAGTTAAAGAAAACAAAAGTACAATGCCAATTGACGGTGGAAGAATTGCTTCGACTTAAACCACAATTATGGAAGCAAATGGCAAACCAATTAGAATCACAGCCAGAGATTGGAAAACCGACAGAAAAGGAGAAGGAAAATAACTCCACAATACAAGTTCCTGTTGACAAAGTGGGAGAGTTTAGTGAAGGAGATGAGGGTAATACTTGTCTACCAGTCACACACAATGGGTACATGACCAAGGCTATTCTAGATACGGGAGCCGGGGTAGGAATTGCCACTAAGGAAATCTGGGAAAAATGGGGAAAACCTGCCTTACGACCCACACGCATGAAACTCCAATTAGCAGACGGTCATGTAGAAAAACCCTTAGGAATATTGGAAAGGATCAAACTAACCACTTGCGGTGTAGAATTCGAACACACTCTAGCCATTTGTAAATTCGAGAAAGCAAACAACTACGAGATGATATTAGGACGACCCTTCATGAGACAAATGCGGGTAGTACAGGATTGGGGAAGAGATTCGTTGTACCTGCAACATCAAGGAAACACCACCAAAATAAATTTGCACACATTTGCTTATCGAGATGTCCCTCCACTACAATGGAATCTAGTACACCGAGAAGAAGATGACTTATCCATTCACAGTGCTGGATCAAGTGATCAATCTTGGATGCATGAAGATGCTCAGTTGTGGATGTGTAAGGAATCCAAGAGAGAAGAGGGCAAACGACAACCATGGCCGATAGGACATCCTAACCATAGACCCGTAGAGGATCCCACTTACACACCTCAAATTTTCTCTGATGAAATCTTTGAGCCACATGGATGGATGGAAATCTTGGTGACTCTAGATGTGTGTGTAAACGAGGAAGTTTTGACAATGAATCAATGCATAGATGAGGAGGGCTATGATGTAAACCTCTATATGGTTGTTCTTCAAGAAGTAGAAGAAGGGGAAATCCTGGAAAAAGAATGGAAAGAGGAATATGAAAGCATAGAAATGGAACCAGAATTTGATTACGAAGAAAGCCACGTAAATGCTGTTCAGAACCAGAAGGAACAGGAACCAACAAAGATCTTTGCAATTGAAACTGCTACTGCAATACACAGACAGGAGGAGAACAAGAGTAAAGTAGGGCCGGACCCAGATCTTTTTGAAGTTCTTGAACACTTTAAAAAATACGAAGTGGAGGAAAGAAAAGTGGCCATTCAAATGCCTCGACGAGAGGCACGAGACGGAGAAGCGTACGACAACAAGGAACAAACGAAAAAAATTGTTGTGACAATTGAGGAAGGAGAAGAAAGATGCACATATATTGGTAAAGATGTGTCTGAAGAAGAGGAAGAGGAACTCATATGCCTTATTAGGGAGTACGGAGATGTATTCGCATGGACCTATAAGGATCTTAAAGGGGTAGAACCCACCATTTGTTCCCATCGAATACCAATGACAGCAGATGCAAAACCCTCCAAACAACGTCCTTATACATATAATGAAGTCTACGCAGCAAAGATCAAGGAGGAAATAGACAAACTACTAGCGGCAGGATTCATATATGAGATAGAACATACCGAGTGGGTATCGCCACTAGTAGTAGTGCCTAAGAAAAATGGAAAATTGAGAGTGTGCATAAATTTGAAGAAGGTGAATGCAGCCACTATACGTGACAGCTACCCACTACCTATCACGGACCATTTATTAGAGAGAGTCGCAGGTAAGGAGGTCTATAGTTTCCTAGATGGATTCTCCGGATACAATCAAGTAGCTATTGCGACCGAGGATCAACACAAGACAGCATTCGCCACTGAATGGGGAGTGTATGCATTCAGAGTGATGCCCTTTGGACTCACCAATGCTCCAGCCACCTTCCAGAGATTGATGTGTCATGTTTTCAAGGAATTTCTGAAAAAAAGCATGGAAGTATATGTAGATGACCTTTGCACGTACTCCAATCAAAGACCCGATCACATTCCCGAGTTGAGGAAGATATTCAACAAATGTAGACAATACAGAGTCTGCTTAAACCCAGAGAAATGTGTCTTCATGGTAAGGCAAGGGAAAATTCTAGGACACATAGTTTCGAGAAATGGAATATCAACGGATGAGGACAAGATTAAAGTCATCTTAGAATTACCAAGACCCAAAAATGCAAAGGAAGTGCAAGCTTTTATGGGACATTGTGGATACTACCGTAGGTTCATTCACATGTATGCCATAATAGCAAAACCCTTGTATGGTCTCTTGACTCAATTTACTTGGACAGAAGAGTGCGAAAAGGCATTCACAGAGTTGAAAAGGAGACTTAGTACTGCCCCAATTCTGAAATCACCCAATTGGAGCAAGCCTTTTCATATTCATGTTGACGCTTCTAACTATGCCATCGGATGCATCTTAGCCCAGCCGGCTGATGAAGGCAAGCTTGATCATCCAATTGCTTATGCGAGTAGACAACTGAATCAAGCCGAAAGAAATTATACCACTACGGAACGAGAGGGCTTAGGAATGGTATACGCAGTGAAGAAATTCAGACATTATCTTTTAGCCAACAAGTTCAAATTCTTCATAGACCATCAAGCTTTGTTGTACTTAGTCAATAAACCTTGTAACACGGGAAGGTTGGTACGATGGTTTCTACTACTAATGGAGTTTGACTTTGAAGTAATAGTGAAAAAGGGGAACACACATGTGAGAGCAGACCACGTTTCGAGGCTAACACACGGAGAGCCACCGAGTGGAGTACCCGATGATCTACCAGATGCTTATTTGTTCAATCTAGAAGTTTGCCCAAAGTGGGCTGAAAAATTGATCCCTATACTCACTCATGGACCTCAACACTCAATCAATAGGAATAGCAAAAAGGAAATTCTTCAATCCAGGGATTTACACATCGTGTCAGGTAGTGTATACTACAAGGAACCCAACGGAGTGTTACTCAGATGTGTTGATGAGGATGAACAAACGCAACTAATTGAGCAAGCACATGTGAACAAATGGAGAACACACAAAGGGATTCATGGAACTATTCGAGAACTGAAAAGATTAGGAGTATATTGGCCTGACATGCCCAAGAGTGTTCACGACCACGTAGGTAATTGTGCAGAATGCCGAGAGACGGTTCCCGAAGACCATATGTCTCTACCTTTTTCGACCATAGCACCCAATTGGAGTACAACATTAGTGAAATTCTTAAAAACTCAAGAACATGAGTTAGGAACTAGCTTGGCAAGAAAGCGATCCTTAGAGGAAATGAGCAAGGACTACATTTTCATAGGAAAACAATTGTTCAAACGAGGGAAGGATAACCAACTAAGATTATGTGTGCATGAAGGAGAATATCTACCCATATTAGAAATGGCACATGCAGGTGCTGCAGGAGGTCATTTTTCGGCTGAAAGAACTGTTAAAATGATTCTCTTCGCGGGCTTGTGGTGGCCAACTCTACATATGGATGCTGAAACGTACGTACGAAGTTGTGAGACTTGTCAGAGAACTAAATACCCAATTCGGAGAGATGACATGCCACTAAGACCAATGATATGCGCGAGAGCCTTCACAAAATGGGGAATAGACTTCATTGGACCTATCAATCCACCTACCAAAGGATCACATGCGGAGTACATCATAGTAGCCACGGACTACTTAACTAAATGGGTAGAAGCAAAAGCCACTAGGAAGAATGATGCTCAAACTACCGCAAAATTTCTCTTTGAGCATATCTTCACCCGCTTTGGCTTACCTATTGAGATTGTTAGCGATCGAGGAACGCACTTCCTCAATGAGGTAATTGAGTCATTAATGAACGAGTTCTTAGTGATTCATAAAAAATCAGCACCATACCATCCCCAAGCCAATGGACAAGCTGAGAGCTCTAACAAAGTGCTATGCACGGTGCTGACTAAGCTTGTCAATAATGGAAGATCGGATTGGGACAAACAATTGCATCATGCAATTTGGGCATTCCGAGTTGCATACAAAACGGCCATTGGAACCACACCTTTCAATTTAGTGTATGGGCAAAATGCAATTTTGCCAATTGACTTCTTAGTACCTACATTGAAAGTGGCCCAGCAATATGAGTGGAACGGTCATGAATTATCCCAACAACTAGATCAAATTGAGAAGTTACATGAGACTAGATTGCAAGCAGTAGCAGGCATTTATGCTGCTAAACGGAGACAAAAGGCATATTATGATGCACATATAAAAGACAAGGGACTTAAAGAAGGAGACTTAGTCCTAGTGTACACCCTAAAACAACATGCCAAGAAGCTACAAAAACGCGGATACGGACCCTTGATCATAAATCGAATATCCACTAGTGGTGCAGTCAATCTCGCCACGCTAGACGGAGACATTCTCCCCAACTACATCAGTGGATGTAGAGTAAGACGATTCATGGAGCCCTTGACTGATCAAATGCTAGCACGATTGGTAGGTGCTCAAAATAGGAAAAAGGAAGAAGCGCGAATTAGAGAGGAAGCTCGATAGGAAGCACTAGAACGCATTAGGAAACGGAAAGAGTGGATCAGGCAAAGAGATGAACGCTATCTCCAAGGAGAAGAGCCCATCCCTATGGCAAATTATCAGGTCAAAAATCATGATACAACGGGTATGCGTAAAACGCAACCTTACCTAAACCTAGGGATTGGCAAGACAGAGTACAAATTGATAGATGCATTGATAGACTCAGGAGCAGGACTTAGTTGCATGCGAAAAAGAATAGCAGAAGAGCTGCAATTAGAATTGAATCCCACAAAAGCCCAATTAATAGGAATTGGAGGTCACACCATAGAATGTATTGGAACCACGAATGTATCCCTCCACCTAGGAAATTCCTCAATGGAACAAAGAGTCCTAGTGTGTGAGGATGAAGATTTGATAGAAGACTTCATTCTAGGACACGACTGGATCATTGAGACAGAGGCGTGTATCCATCTAGCTCAAGGTTATATTTCGGCTACGATAGGGCATAAGGAGATTTTCAGCTTACTTGAAGAGAAACCATGTGATCAAACAACATTAATGCCAAGATCAGAGGAGGTTCAGAGAACGACATTAGAAAGTATCAACTATGCTCACAATTCAGAAACCAAACGCATAGAAGCTGAAACTTAAATCCTAGCGACGTCAGCAATAGAGTCGAAGTTATCCAATGCAATTGTGGAAAAGCCAACCATTGAGGAGACGTGCTCTCCTACGCATGCTCAAAACATCCAAAGATCGCACTATTGGAAACCAACAAGCAGATACTCGAATCAAGACCCACCCAAATATAAGTGGGTACGCAAGGATCAAATATAGAGTCGAGAAACGTCCGCACCCACTCTTAAGAAGGAAACAGGAATCACCAAACTAGCTGCAAGGAACTACATACGAAAAGAATCAGTGCAAGTATGGATCCTTAAGACCTTGCTCGAAGCTCAAAGATCGCGACTCCAGATATGGATTCCCAAAAAGCTCACACAAGCCGCTAAACAGGAGTTAAAGACAAAGGAAGAGGTACGACATCAGACAAGGCAAAAGACAACAACACGTAGGAGTCACCCGAGAAACTGGGAAACCAATGCCAATTTCACTCGAACAATGGAGGAAGCAAATAGAACACAAGGCGCTGCACGGATCAAGGAACCGAACCAAACTCCCTTAGTGTTCACAAAATGGATCTGGAAACCAAAGCAACCAGGAGGAATTGAGGATCGAAGAGATAAAGCTTTCCATTGCACTCATGAAGTTTCTAATGCACCTCAAGTAAGCATGATAGGGACACCCTACCAGGCCAAGCATTCGGCACAAGATGTACCTTATCAAATTAGTGGTGCACATTATCCAAACGAGAGTAGATCTTAGCTTCGTTGTAATTAGGAGTGGACCTACTATGTACATAAATAAATGCTTCGGCTACTCTGACTTTTATTTTCTTTCAGCAACAAAAACCAAATTGAAAAAATGTATGGTAAGAGATCTCACTCATGGACTAATGGGGAGGCGGAGTGACGTCAACAATAACAACTTCAATATACTACATCATTGTATACAGTTATGTGACGCTAATGCACTTTTACGTACAAGTGCAGATGGCTTCTGAAGATTCTGAAGCAACCGTACCCGAGGAAGTGATGGATTTTCCTCCCCAAAGTATCACAAAGGCCAAGGGACACTGGTTCCGTGAAGACCAGCCTGCAGGGGACTACCTGTTCCTCGCAACAATCAAAATCATGGACACAGATCATCTGTTTCCAATAATGTCCCAGGATTTTCGAGTGCAACATACACTTCCTTCTATTGAAGAAACCATGAAGAAAGCAGGCATACATAAATATTTTGAACTGCCAATCTATAAGCCTGATTTTCAACGATGCACCCAAGTCATGAATACACTACAGCCAGCACTACATGATCCTCTGGTGCCGGAAGCTAGAGTAATGGATAAAGCAGGTGAATGGGTGATCATTCAATTCACACATGAATTGATTAAGGAAGCCTTTGGCTGGGAGAAGGATGGGGTCACCATAGTAAAAGAAGAAAGTAAAGGTGCAAAGACCCGGACCTTCGTCGACATCAACCGTGTGGACATAGAAGATGAGGTCAGATTGATCCACCAACACTTTTGTTTCCCGAATATGCATCGATACACAGCTCCACAAAAGATCATCGTGCAATTACTGTCCCATGCCATCAAGCAAATTGGAAATCAAATCAATTTGACTCCTTATGTTCAAGAAAGATTGTTCGAAGCCAAGAAGCAATGGAAGAATAAAAAGTTTCTAAATGGCAGTGTGGCACTAACCATCCTGATTTACCATGCCTTAGGAATGAGGGAACAATTACAAGAGATGCCCTCATCAACCGTCATCGCCTAATATGCCAAAGTGGCGACAGTTCCTAAGAAAAAGAAAGGAGCAAATATTGTGGACGTGGCAGAAACGAGCTCTCAACCTAGAATGAGAGGTACCAAAAGATTCCGGGAAGTCAAGCTACATGATGAAGACTCACCAACTACTAAGAGGATCCATGTACTTCCCAAAACTACTATTGAAGGAAGGAAGGAAATAACGGCAAAAGACTTGACAGATGCTCTGGAAGAGACCCATCGATATACAGAAGGACAAGTCAATTTACCGGTTCAGGGTCATCATTATCAGCAGTCCGAACAAGCTAGGGAAACAAAGAGCAAACTCACTAAAGTACATAGATATCGAGAAATAGGGCTAGATAACTCTAGTTCTGGATCTGATGGCCAAGAGGAGCCCAATACCTCGTTATTGGATGTAGATATTCAAAGTGAATCCAAAGATGACGGCCAATGGGAGGAATTAAATGAAATAAAATATAACGAAGAGCAAAAAGACCTCAAGCAGGAGGATCACATGACACAGGAAGATCAAGATACCAGGAGCAAGGAAGCAAAAATGGAAGGTCACCACACTTTAAAACTTAATGAAAATTCCAACATCCAAATCAAGGAGGCCACACCACCCCGGAAAATACGCCTGAAGACACCAAAGCAGGAATGTCAGGAAACACAAAAGGAAGACGAAGAACCCTTTACACCCATAAGGGTTGTGGCAGAACCGTCCCCCATGGATGTTACATTTCAAGGGAGTGCCACTAAGGTTATTGATATGGATGAAGATGAAGCAGAACCGCAGGTGCACTTACAAATCAGGTAACCACACAATGAAACGATCCATAGCGAAAAAGGAAAAGATGCACAAACAGGAGAAACCCCAGATATACCAAGGACATGGCTGAATGTGGATATAGCTCAGCTCAAGCCCATGGTGCAGGACATGATCAGAACGGCCCTAGATACACAGCAACTTATGGCTGATGCTGATGAAGATTATGACCAAGCCATGCGGGACAAAATCGAACTTCAAAAATGGGGTAAGAATCTCTCTACTGAGCTAGAGACAGTAAAAGCACAGGTAGTACAAAAAGAAATTGAACTGAAAGAAATCAAAAGTAAATATAGCATGCTAGAGACAGAAAATGAGCAATTAAAAGCACAACTACAAGAAGTCACCAAAAAACTACACGCAAATGAGGCTGAAAAGGCACGCATGACATCAAGAAGCAAAATTCTGGAATCACAGATTAAAGTGTACATGGATGAAGCAGAGGCACTAAGACAACGGAACAAAGAGCTTATGGCCGCTCTTTTAAGTGATCGACCAGTCGAAGTACAAGCCCAACCGGAAATAGACATCAAGGGATTAGAAGAGAAAGTGATTATGTATGCAGATCAGCTCAAGAAGGAGAAAGAGACAATTGCCGATTGGGAAAAGAGATACATGGAGGACACAACTGCACTCAAAACGAAATGGAAAAAAGCAGAGAATAACTACCTGCGACAGTGTAAGGAAGACACAGAGCACATGAATATTGTGGCCCAGGAACTAATTAAACATCAGGCAACTATTGCTAAGGCCGAAGAGGAAAACAAGAAAAAAGATGATTTAATCAAACAGCTTCAGGAACAACTAGAGCAGCGAGCAAAACAGGGGACACCAGTAGTTCTACAAGAGACCACGGCTACTGTGGAGGAAGAGGTACGTCCTCTCTCTCCCCCCTCGTATCATTCACCAATAAGGGCGGAAAATAAGGTTCCATTAGAACCTAACACACGAGAAATTGCAGGACTGAGCAGACCAGAAAGGGCACTATTGGTGTCCCAACTCACGGCAGAATTTGAAGATCAGATCATCAGGATCATGAAAGAAGCTCAGATAGATAATAAACAACTAGAACAAATTTTGAAACCCTTCAATGTACCATACGGACTACTTAAAGAACAAACTCGATATTATATAAAGTCTGCAACGAATCAAGATCCGGACCACAACCTTCAATTCAGGCATGACACTTTCAAATACACTCAGGAGGAGTTCGAGAAGGCGGATCCGATATGGCGACGAAAGATTTTGGAGAAACATCCAACGTTGCGGGTACAGTGGGAAGCATCACCATATGAACTTCAAGTAAATCCATCTTTTTGTCCTGTACCCCGTAGACGATCTTGGACGCAATTTTGGGAAGGACAGCGCCAAGGCAATATCAATAATCAGTGGCTCAACTACCCTTTACTACCTAGTCCGCCACATAATTACCTACCAACCGAAGAATATATGGTAAAGACAATGGAATTTTGGATTTCCAGATACGCTTCAGTGCCAGATTTAGCGGTAAAAATGACCAATAAAATTTTCAGCATGCTACTAACAGTGCTAAAAGTGTTCCAACATGCCAAATACACATTTTTGAATTTCATTGGAATTACGCAAGGTCCAGAAGCCTTAATTTTTGATTTATCTACCATTCCAAGCCGACTTACTATTATGGCATATTATTCTCGCCTTATGTTTTTGCCATCGCCATATATGCAAACTTTTGAAGAAGCATTCTTTACAGGCTTCTTCGAAATTGATTCAGAAATTTTTGTGAAAATGACTTCAAATTTGAATGCAAGACTGGTGGCCTATGAAACAAGTTTCTTTGCTGATCATAGACAGGCGCCAGAAGACGGAGTAAAGTCTCAGCAATGGAAGGAATTCATGCTGTGTCACGCGAATTTGCTAAATCAAAGAGAGCAACAAGCCATACAAACATACACACGTCGCCACAAAAAGCCTGTCGAGGACGACAGAGTTCAGGAGGAGGGACGTGTAGAGGGACAATCAAGCAAAAAGAAAAGAAGAAGAAAATCAAAGTCTAAGACGGTGCAATAGATACATTGATATTGGAAGACATATCTCTGCAAGAAGCCCCGCAGGGGCGCATTACCCATCTCTGCACAAAGCCCCGCAGGGGCACGCATCAGGCAACAAGGCAAAACATCCAGGTCAGATGTGTGCAACCAGGACAAATCAGAGGACCAAAAGTTAGAAAGGGGTAGAGGCTGAAAAGTTTAAGAGGGTGACTAAGAACTGCACATTCCTAGTCACTAGTGGCGTGCGTGGCAACCCAAGTCAACAGGCAAGACAAATGCAGTAGGCTCTCGAGTAGTAGAGCTTGAATCAAGAAGGCCATCAAATCTGCATGTCTGTTTAACTACAGACAAAACTGACCGAGGGATGCGTGTGGAGAAAAGAAGTAAACAGTTGACGAAAAGCTAAAGCCTTTCAAGGGACGACAGAGACGAAGAGGGGGAGAGTGTTGCAGAGCTAAAGGACGCACAAAGCAGAGAAAAAGACGAGCCCCAAAATTTTTCCGATTTGGACATCATATTTTGTATCATAACCACTCTTGTAATATATTTTCCGTTGTAAATGCACTAGAGGAGTCCTCTAGATGCATCCCCACAGAAGATTAGAGATTTACCCATGTAAAATAGTAGGAAATTAGTCTTTTAGTGAATAAAGTGCCGGTCTCTTGTGTGAAAAGACCAAACTTAGGGCAGTAGTATATAAGTCACTTTGTGACTCTTTGTAAGGACTTTTTTGCCATTGTGAAGAAGGAGCTCTTCAAATTTTCGAGTTTGCCTTTTTCTTGCTGATTTTGATCTTCATTTCGCTCTTGTATGTGTGTGATATGCTTGAAATGCATGTGTAGGACTGTTGTCTACCCCTTCCCCTTGGTTTTGAGCTGCTGTAGTGCGTGTGCAAGCTAGGAGAAGTTGTGGCGCGGGTATTTGTGACTTTCGTCATTCACTATTTTTGCCATAACTTGAAGCAGAGTGGTCAGAATTGAGTGAAGCCATTACCATTGGATGCGTCTCGTCGAGAGCTTCGAAACGAGTACCCTATTGTCTATATTCGAAGTTCTGGGCTGGGAGAAAACCTCAAAATACTAAAAACTGCTGTAAGAGGCTTGCGGCAAACACTTTCAGTATTTCAGAGAGTGTGAGAGGTAGTAGTATTTTCTCATGCATGCTAGCTAAACCACTTCACTTTCCATCACGTGTGCACACGTCTTCATACACTTGGTACGTCGTTCCTTCGGATTGACAATTAGATGTGTGTTAAGTACCCACTATATGCACTTGTGTGGCAATTGAGGTACAGTCTCATTGGCACAAGTCCTTGAGTCTTCTTGGCTCAAGTACACAGGTACCCTGTGGTGAAGTCAAGGATGGAAATCCCATTAGTTTTTGAGGTTTCTATGTGCCAACAATGGGACTGAGTGCTGGCCAAGCTTGACAACAAGCTCCGTTAATGGAATGGAATGCAACTTAATGTAGTGGGGCATGTGATGATTAACATGTTCCTCATCGACACTTTATCTTCTCAAAATCATACTCAAGAGCTATCCACTTGAGCTTGCAATCACATTAATGGCAGAAGTGATTTCCCTTAGCAAAGGATCTTGAGTTGAACTAAGTTAGAAAGTTGATAACTGGAAATCAATGGCGACAGACCGATGGACCAACGGAGATGACCGACGGACCGACGGAGATGGTGCAAGCAATTGTAGAAGCAATCTTCCAAAACACGAGCTTTGTCGATTGTGGTCATTTTGTGCCAAGTTCTACTATGAATACGCCATTGCTCGATGATCAGGGGATAACGGATAAGGTATAGATCATCGGGACGGGCCATTTATGTCGATCTTGTGTCCTAGACCATCGTGACAAGGTGTTGCCTAGGACCATCGTGATAAGGTGGTGCCCGAAACCATTGCAACAAGGTCTATTGCCTCCTCGACCATCATGATGTGGTTTTTTCCCTCTTGGACTATCGCGACAAGGTGATGCACATTCCTCGACTTTCGTGAATCTTGGGCTATCTCAATTCACAACAAGGTGGAGTCAGAAGTTTTTTTTTTTTGTGTTTATCGATAGTGGCAAGCTTTGAATTAGAATTAATGCACTCAAAAGCGTTTGGGTAAAAGCAAAATTTTGTTGTCCCAAGCCACTTGGTTGGGTGGTTGGGCCTTTCGCCTCTTGAGGCGGGGGCGAGGGTTCAACCCCCACCAGCAACATGTGAGGGACATGTTATCATGGAAAGTTGTATCTTGTGGCTGATGTGCCACCGTTTACCTTGTCCCACGGTAGTTGTGACCGCAGTCTAACCCAGCTATGTAAACCCCTGTTCTTGTGGGATAAGGGGGGTCCCATGGGTACTATGCCCTTCCTTGTACAATTGCAATTTCAAAGTTAAAGCCTGGAGGAGTAGGCCTCAGCCGAACCTCCATTTAAAAAAAAAAAGCAAAATTTGTCAATGGGATAAGGGGGGTCCCATGGGTACTATGCCCTTCCTTGTAAAGTTGCAATTTCAAAGTTAAAGCCTAGAGGAGTAGGCCTCGGCCGAACCTCCATTTAAAAAAAAAAAAAGCAAAATTTGTTAATGCCGCATGGGTCATTTCTCTTTTGTGACGATACTCGAGGTGTTCAATTTTCTCGAGGCGTTTCTCTCCTTCTAAACTTAGCGTTAGCTGACTGCCAAGCTCAGTCATGGCCCCTTCTACCCTCTTCTTTTCCTCTCAAAGTTCTAAAGGGCTTTTGTTTAAGTCTTTGTTTAAGTGCCATCCATGCGGCTCTTGTTGAAATCATGCCTTCTGGATGGTTTTTGATTAAGTGGGTTTAACAGAAAGTGAGTTGGGAGTAGTGCTTTTTGTTTTTTGATGTTCCGAAAGAGTTTTTGTGAGTTTTTGCAATCTTTAGCTGTTTGGGTTGTCGAGGGCTACTTCATGGCAGGTATTTTCCCCTTATTGGTAGTAAGTAATGTGGGTCCTTTGTCAAAGGGCAATGATTTTGGCGAGTCTTTAGAACTATTTGGGATCAAGCCTCCGGTCGTCTCCCTTTGCAAGGATGCTGTTGTGGTGAAGCAAGAAGATCTTAAAAGAACCTATCTCATAAGAAAATTGTTTGGTCCTAAGTCGTTCTCATGCAATTTGATTGTGAGCAAGTGTAAGTCCTTATCGGTCAGGCATGTGCTCTTGGTGTTTGAAAATGAGGACATGGCCTTTGAAGCTTTGCAAACTGGCATTTAGTAGCTATGGAGGACCACCTTGTGCCTCTTCAAATGGTTTCCTAATTTTGTTCCTAATCGGTCTGAACCCCTTGTGTTATCCACTTTGGATCGAGCTCCCAAACTTGCCCTTTTTGCTTTATGGATTCATAAGAGAAATTGTCTTACCCATCGATTGACCTCTAGCATCAAGAGAAGACGTCGGAGGCCTCATATATGAAGGTGCAAAATACTCATTCCATGCTAGATGGCACCCACAAATTTGTGTCGATGGTTGAACCACACCCTAAGAGGGATGATTAGGAAGTAATCCTCAACCATGGCTTTTGGGACAAGTGGTTAGTCCATCACATTCCTAACCAAGAGGTTGTGGGTTCAATTCCTTACATTGGTATCAGAGTCTAAGAAGTAGGCTTGGGAAACGTGGATTGATCCAATGACCTCTAAAAAAGACGCTTGGGCATCCTCTATATGAAAGGGTACAAAGTAGCGCACGTCGCTTTCACAAGTTAGCCTAACAAAGATTGAAATGTATCTCTCAATCCGTAGGTCGGATTGCATGCAATATACCCTTGGAAAGCTCTCGGAATGAACTTTCCAATTCTGATGAGATAGGTAGAAAGTGTGAATCCCTTGGGAAACCATGGGTGGCACTTGATTGAGGGTTCAAGATACCAAACATGGGTGAGAACAAGGTTCAAGACTGCGGCTGAGAACAAGGGCCCAAGACACCAAGGTTGCGAACAAGAAGGTTCAAGACACCAAGGTTGAGAGCAAGGGTTCAAGAGACCAAGGTTGCGAACAAGGTTCAATAAATTGTGCGAGGTTGAGGACATCAATTCAAGGGTACCTAGGGAGTTCAAGAGGCTGATCACCGAGGCTAGAGGGATACAAGAGCAGATCATTGAGGACAATGATTGAGCAAGGGGGGAAGAATGTAATAAAGTGATAGAAAGGAGATGATTGAACCACACCCTTGACAAATAGGAGATGGTTGAACCACACCCTAAGAGGGAGGATTGGCTTCTCATATGCTCTATGCAATGCTATTAGGAGTGAAATGTTGTAGAAAATGTTGATATATTTAGGTAGTGATGTGTGTGAACACACTAAGACTGTCGGGGCACTTTTTTCCCTCTTTAGGACGTTTTTCCCCTGGTTTGTATATACGTCTATAGCCCTAACAGATCACTTATCTTTGTACATTCCAGTGGTAAGACATTTAGCATTGTGTGTTGTGCTCCAAGCTTCTTCTTCTTCCTTGTGCGGTTCGCGTGCTTTTGTAGACCTCAAACTCCAACATTTTGAAGATCTCACTTTGCTAAGGAAAAAGAAGATGTCTTTTTTCCCTTGAGATAACAAATAAAGATTTCTACGCAATGCTCCTCATTATTCCTTGGAAAATTCAAGAAGTTTCTAGAGAAGGCTTTCCATCCTACTCATTGTTCTTCAATTATATGAGAAATTACAATTATTATCATCTATACATGTGAGCAATCATTATTATCATTTAAAATTTTGTTTTCTATAAAAACAAAAGTTTGGTCAACACCTAATATTCCATGCTTGAAATTAATAAAAGAACAATTATATAGTGAATGGGCTTTGTGCACTTGAGATCCCCTATATCTTATAAAGCAGGGGTAGGACGGCTCGAAGACATTATAGCTATGATGGTCCAAAACTGATACAAAATCTACGATTCAGCGAGAGACTGACGGTTTATAGTGAGTTATTGAGAGACTAACGATTCGGTGAGAAGACCTACGATTCAGTGAGAATGAATTACCCACTTGATTTTAATCTTGTTATTTTCTAAGACAAGCATCCTATGATATCTCAAAAACCTACCATTTACAACAATTAGATATATTTTTCTGCCTAAGAAATCCAAAAATTTTTCAATGAACATGAAAATTGATGACAGATCTTTCTTTCCATATCTTCGATCTAGAGCGCTTAGCTCTTATGACGTTCCATAAAGCATAAGAATTTCGTTGATCAAATAAAATATACAGCGTTGAAGTTTGAAGTGTAGAACCTTCGTCGAAGGCTCGCGAAACCTTCATCATCAAGCTTGACTTGGTCGCCCACTCGGCAGGCTCGACTACATATAGTTCTTGTTTCTAATAATCGCCATCTCCATTTCGAATTGGTTCTTCAGCTGCCTCTATTTTTCGTAACACGCTTGGTATTGAATTATTACTGCTTTTGTTCCAAGGTCTGCAATTTGCACAGAAAGTCACCATGGATTTCGTATACGGAGCCTTCCCCCGTTCCTCTTCCTCCAAGAACTCGAATCGGCTTTCCATCGCTGTACAACAACATCTTGTTAAGGTGCGTCGCAGGCCTGCCAACTGCTTCTTGGCAACAGAGAGAGAGAGAGAGAGAGAGAGAGAGAGAGAGAGAGAGAGAGAGAGAGAGAGAGAGAGAGAGAGAGAGAGAGAGAGAGAGAGAGAGAGAGATTTGCACTTTCAATACGATTTCAGGTGTGTGTGTGTGTGAGAGAGAGAGAGAGAGAGAGAGAGAGAGAGAGAGAGAGAGAGAGAGAGAGAGAGAGAGAGAGAGAGAGAGAGAGAGAGAGAGAGAGAGAGATTTGCACTTTCAATACGATTTCAGGGGGGGGGGTGTGTGTGTGTGTGTGTGAGAGAGAGAGAGAGAGAGAGAGAGAGAGAGAGAGAGAGAGAGAGAGAGAGAGAGAGAGAGAGAGAGAGAGAGAGAGAGAGAGAGAGAGAGAGAGAGAGAGAGAGAGAGAGAATTTTCTTAATCATGACCTGAATCTTATTTCTCATGATTTGCACTTCCAATATGATTTCAGGTTTATGAGACTCTTTGTGCCGCTCTTGTCGTAGCAAGTGTAGGTGTTTACCTTCACTTATTATGGAGTTTCGGTGGCATTCTTACTTCTCTAGGCACCCTTGGGCTATCGTTGTGGCTTCTGAAAGCACCCTCCACTCCATCCGAGGAGGTACTGTGTCTTAAAATCTTCCCCTACCCCCAAATACAAACAGTGCTATGCTAACGCTGTTTATCTTTGATCAGGGTAAACGATTGAAGCTACTTTTATCTGCAGCATTTCTTCACGGCGCTTCCGTAGGACCTCTTATTGAATTAGTTTTACAAATCGATTCGGGGTATGTAATAATCACGTGTGTGTTCCGTGCCGTTGTTTCCTGATCATAACGCTCCCTCAATTCAGATGTTGAACAAGATGCTTGGTTTGTGCAGTATTTTAGTTACAGCTTTTGTGGGAGCCGCTCTCATCTTTGGTTGCTTTTCTGGAGCTGCTATTCTTGCTCGAAACAGGGAATTCCTTTATCTTGGTGGAGTATTGAGCTCTGCACTCTCACTTCTTTTTTGGTTAAGGGCTTCGTCTTACTTGTTTGGCAGCTCATCTGCATATTTCTTTGTTGAGGTTAGAAATCTTTTATATAACCGAGATTATCTCAGAAGTGGTCTGTTTCACATTATTATTAAAGAGTTCTGTTCTTTAAATTACTTTGAACAGCTCTATGGTGGCATGTTTCTTTTCATGGGATATGTTCTTTACGACACCCAGTTGATCATAGCAAAAGCTGACCTTGGTGATCTGGACCATGTTAAACATGCACTGGATCTGTTTGTAGATCTTATGGGGTTATTTGTGAGATTGCTGGCTATATTGGTATGTGCGATGTTATTGTGATTTCTCTCTCTGTAGCACTTTCTTCAATGTAGTTCTATGCTTACTTGTGAGATTATTCGAACAGGCAAAGAATTCTACCGAGAAGTCAGAGAGAGAACGTAAACAGAGGAAGCGCTAAATATTGAATGGATTGGTTCGCTGAATGTTGGGTGTATTGCTTATTTACACTTGCACGCAAGTCTGAAACTGGACAGAGAGCAAATGATAAGAAATACGAGAGATATTTAAATATGTAGGTTAAGAGTATTTTAAATCAAATCCCATGGGCGCTTGTCTTGATATTAAACTCCCATGTGTAGTTCTTTCGGTTCTTATGTCTTGAGCTGGTATGCTCTTGACCTTAAATGGCATGTACATTGCACGATGAAGTGTGCTTGGTGGCATCTTTTGCATGGCTCTCATTGCTTTGCTTCATTTGTCTATTCTTATATCATTACACGGCACATGAATGTTGAGTGCAATGTTGTTGGTTATGACTATATGGGGATCCCTTTCGTGTTACTCATGGAAGCTGTGTAAGCCATTGTATTTCATGCCAATGAAATTAACAAGGATATCTTTGCATTGAATGATTTGAATAATTAAAACTTTGATGCGTAATGCATCTTCAATAGTGGTGGGTTGATCTGATTTGTGATTTCTATTTCTTCTCGGGGTTGCAGAATAGATCCGTTATGCATGGGACACTCAGATGAAACTGATTTTGCTATGCTTCCTTTGTAATCTCGTGTGTGTGTGTGTGTGTGAGAGAGAGAGAGAGAGAGAGAGAGAGAGAGAGAGAGAGAGAGAGAGAGAGAGAGAGAGAGAGAGAGAGAGAGAGAGAGAGAGAGAACTGTTGTGAAAAGCTGAAATGACCTATGAGGCAAAAAACATGTTAGATTCACTATAATATTTGAGGAAGACAAACCGAAAGAAAAATAAACATCAATATAGGAAATGAAAGTGCAATCACCATGAGGATACTGAAAGTGCAAAGTGACCATGTAATCTTTATAGAGTGGGTGTCCATTGTTTATTAGATTGTTGTGGATGCTCGTCTTGTAGTGCATGCAGTGTGATGCATATTGGATTCAAAAGCACAAAGGAGTGCAGATTAGATACATACAGGAGCAAGAAGAGACAGATTTCTCTGTTAATTTGATGTGTAAAAGTGGCAAGTGGCAAGCGGATGATGCAATAGAGTGCAAATGTAATCAAGCAATACCACATGAGAGATGGTCATGGCAAGGAGGCTAAAGACTAGCCACACAAGTCGCAATGGGGCAAAGGGAAAAAAGGTTGGGACCTCGTGGTGAAGGTGCCAACAAGGAAGATAATACTAATTAGCAATGACTAAAGTGAAGTACACAGATGATGGCACCACAATGATGACAGCATTGAGTGATGATCAATGGATGACAAGCCAGTGGGTGCGAGAGCCCTCTCCCAATTGGATGTGGATCCTTGGCCACCCTTTGAAGAGTGGGTGGCCCAAGGTTTGTGTATGCCCTTGTGTCTAACCTTTGAATATGGTGTACTCAATGTAAACACTTCTACATTTTCCTTTTGCCTTTTAAGTACATCTAAGTAGTTCTCTTGGCAAACTCCCTGGCTCTGGAGCCTGTCCTTCTGTTTGAGGGGCTTGTCTGCTCAAGGAGCTTCGTTCCCTTTCCATCATGTCGGCGGATTCCATACCTTTGCATCAGCTCCTCTAGTGTCATTGTAAGATGTGACCTGATGTGAAACTGGCCCAATGAGTGATCAGACATACTACTAATTAGAATAAAAAGTATCATGCTCATCTGAACTTGAGCTTGAACATGTGAGCATGTAAACCATGTGAGCATGTAAACCATGTGAGCATGAGAAGCAACATGTGAGTATGTGAAGCAACATGTGAGCAATATGAACTGTGGAGATAAATTTTCAAAGAAGAGATCAAAAGAGATCACCCAAGAAGGAGAAGAGAAAAGAAAGAGGGCTGTCCATCTCAAAGCAGAACCCTATTTTTCTTTTCTCGGTCCCCTTTTTTTTTAACGTGAGATGAAATACAGCACACGATATGCAAAATCAGTATATATACAATAATCAAAGATATAAGAATTGTAGGAGGCAATGACACAACTCGAATACTAAAATACATTGAATGACAAGGAGCAAACTATTCTTGCTAAGAACTAAGATAACAATCACTATGCAAGTAGCTCGATAAGTGGCAATGTGGGCTAATAAAGAGAACTTTTCTGTGAGAATCAGAAAATAGATCTATTGAGATGACGGGGGTGGGGGTGGTTGAGAAATGGTGATGGGGAAGTCCTTATGTGTCAAGGGTGGGTCCGAAGACATGACCGTATGTCTACAAGTAGTAGTTGCGATTGAAACCTTGGTGCATCTTGTAAAAATCAAGCTACAAGCCTGAACTTTAGGAGAGTATATAAGTGTTGCCAACGCCTCTGGGCATGTGCACCTTCTTTTTCCCACCTCCTCTTGTGCCTCCTTGTTCCAGGGCTTGTATCACCCTTGAACTTGAGAATCGAGATGAACTGCTGTGCCCCCCTTTTCAGGGGCAGCCATCTTCCCTCAGGGTCTATCCTCACCCTTTGGAAAGGCCAACACCTACCTCTTGAGGTTGTTACTGCCTTCCTTTGGGATTGAAGATACCCTCCTTTGGCAGGGTTGCATCCCTCCATGAGAGAAGACACTCTTGGCCTCCCTCACCAAGTGGGTGCTTTGCATAACTTGCACAGTTATTAGATGCAGATGGAAAAAAATTGCTGTACTGCCCCATCCATGCGTGGTCATATGGTGTGAGAAAAGAGATTTCATTTCCCACATTTTGGGTTGTGCTGGTCTCAGTGGCTGTGCATCTTGGGAAATGATGATTTCTGAGGGATGTATGTTTAGAGCTTTGGTGCTTAAGGTTTATGGGTATAGTTTAACCCTCTTACGAGTGAGGAGATGCTGAATTTGCGAGAACTCTAGTGCTTCAAGATATGGGCATAGCTTCACCGGTCGCCAGTGAAGAGATGGGACTCGGAACTGGTGTGCGGACTCCTCCTGTGATCTGACACTCCTTGTGGCTATGGCGTTCCTTTTTTGGGAACACGTCGGGTAGGCAGTTTAGCTTGGTGAGGAATTCGTTCCAAGTCCGCATACTCTAGTGTCGTGACCGGGGCATTGGGTATCTCACCGCACTGATCCTTCGGGGTTAGTTGACCACAATCTTTGGGTTGCAAGGTCACGTATAAGTCTTCTTTGGAAGATGAAGTGGCGGATAGATTCTGCCTTCTGAGCGGGTTAGCCTCCTTGGGCCCCCATCCCCGATTCAGAAAATGAGAAAAAAAAGATGAAGATCAGTCAGTTGGGGGAAAAGCTAGTTTTCTAATCAGACAGGTTGCTTGGCATTTGGAGCCAGAGATTGTCAACCATTATGTGTCAGTCCCTTTTTTTGCATCTTCCATGCTTTGAGCAATGTCTGTTGGAAGACATCACCACAATTTTTTGGATATCCATGTTCCTGGAGGCCCTGGAGAAAGGTGTGCAGCTTGAATTGATTACACAGTAATATAAATAATATGATTAATATCTCCTCTAATGACAAATTACTGGGTAATTCATTTACAAAAAACATTGAAATTTATGCATCCAGCTTCTAAGGATACTTTGCATCATTGCATGCAGAAGATATCAGATGTAAGTGCTCTTCCTACTTTGTACTTTATTTACATGAGCCAAATGCACATACTTTCAGATCTGGTTATCCATGTTATTTATGCTATAGATGATATGAGGAAAGCTGTGATGTAGGTTCTTGATCCACTACATGACACTAGATTGCTATTCTCATAAAGCTGCAATTAACTTTAAATTAGATGTTCCTTCATTAAAGATATACCTTCTTTACAAGGCTTTTCATATGAAACTAAGAGCTTCTTCTAGTGCACAAAGTCTTGGCAAGTATTTTTGTCTCCACTTCTGAGCATATATCAACGTAAAGAATCTATGTTAATGATCAGTGTTGTGTATTGTTTAGGTCAAATTGTAGTACAGGAATTGTCACTAATAATTTGTCAATCTGATTAGGAGACATCAATAGGTTGCAATCAGAGGCATGAGATAGATGTTGCGGAGGCTTGAGGAAGGTGATTAGCATTAATTACCCTGATGAAAGTCGAACCTAAGCGATCTACAAATTGTAAAATGCTTAAGCGTTTGAGCTAGTCATTCCAAGTTAGTGTTTGGTATCATTGTGAATCTGGTGAGGTCTACATGGTGTAATTCTATCCTCAAATTTGTGATGTGTTGTGATTGAAATAGGTTTGGATTACTCGAGCATATGTGCATGTAAAATACAAGCATATGTGCATGTAAAATACAAGCATATGTGCATGTAAATACACTAATTAATTATGGAAACGAGCAATTTCATGGTAAATATGGCATAGGGATGCTTTTTCATTTGATCAAAAGGCTTGAACGCACTCTAGAAGCATGAGAAAAGTGCAAGAAAAGATGAGTTACGAGTTTTGCAAGAAGATTTCTTTCTCAATTCATTTAGCAAATGATACATTTGAGAGTCATGTGGTTTTCTAAAAAAAACATCAAAGGTACTTACATTCGAGGGTCATGGGGTTTTCATTTGTAACCTTACTAGCAACAACTTAACTAAAAGCCAATTTATGTTCTTCACAGGTTAGCTTGCGTCTATGAACAAGATTTGCCAAAGAGCAAGCAATCACATTAGCAAGGTAGTAGGATGTCCCAAAAAAAATGTGGTGTTGTAATTATTCTTTTAAAGCCTGCATTTAATAGCAATGGAGTTGAGATGTGTAATCCAAATGAAAGAATAAATTTCTTCTCTTTATGGGGAGATTGATTGGTACAAGTATTGAGGTACTTGTAGCATATTCATTATTTTGGGTGTCATCTTCATGGAAATATTGGAAATTTTGAATAGGGAGTGCTGGAGAAACTTGAACACATCACCCATATACTTTTTTGAAACTTTCCCCTGAAGTGGATATAACAATACTAGAAAGTGCAACCACTTTTGAATGACATGTTTTTTTGCCTTAAGTTGGAAAAATTGCAAATGAGATCTCTCACTACGACAGATCGATGGTATATCGAGGTTTTTACCGAGGAAAATGAACGCGGCTTTATTTGCCGCGACGCCGGTATAAAGGTCAGTGTGCACGTCGATACCAAAGCATCGGTATATGCGTCGATTGTTGGAGAAACACTCACTAATTGGACATATATTTCAAGGTCAAATCTTAGAAGAAAACCCCGTGCCTATGTGAAGGGACAAATTCACAAATGTATCATATTTGTAAAGTTAGTTCACTTTAGTTCTAGAAGTTTTTTAAAATCACGAGAATATGAAAATCTATATAAGTTAGTTTGTATCAACTGACGTGGTGAGAGAGAAAGAGAGAATAGAGAGAAGAAGTAGAAGAAGGAGTTCATTTTATACGACTGAGAATAGTCGGGCTTCTCTGAGTGAGAAAGCATCTGTAAAACTTCTGAGTTTTTTATAGTTATGAGAAGAACTGAGTAAAGTTCTGTGTATGAGCCTCTCTCCATCATCTCCATGATTACCTACTGTGTGATGAGTTACAAAGATCAAGTTTTCCAAGCAACTCGATGCCTGGCATCGAATCTCTGTTGATAAGTCATATTTTCTTTTATATTTTTCATTCAGTACTGAAGTGTTTGAAAAACATGATGTTGTTGGAGCAACTCGATGCCTGGCATCGAATTCTAGTTGATAAGTCATATTCTAAGTGTGCATGAAATCACCTATAGTTTTGGTGTCCAGAAGATCAAGACTTTATGCGGGAAGTCGATGCCCGGCATCGAATCCCTGCTGAAAAGTGGCCAAAAACATCCCAAGTCGATGCCCGGCATCGAATTCTCGTTGCAAGTCGATGCTAGGCATCGAATTCTAATTTTAAACAGGCGCTCTTATTAAAACAGGCAAGTTTTCCAGTTTTGGAAGGTCATACAGGGTCATCTTGTGAGGGCCATAACTTGAGTTCTAGAGCTCCGTTTGATGCATATGATAGCTTGTTGGAAAGCTCTACTCTTCTAGTTTCAGCCTATAAAGTTTCATAGAGAAATAATATGTGAGCTAGGAGAAATTAGCAAAATACTGAAGGTATGTCATTTCAGTGACTAAAAATTTCTGTAGAAGCAAAGTTCTCACTTTAAGCTATCATTTCTCAAAGTTTGGAGTGGCAATGAGTTAATGGTGACCATAGAGGTGTTCTAGTGTCACATTAATTCATTTCTTGTGGTGTTTTATACATCAACAAGTGGTATCAGAGCAGAAAGGTCTTGAAGATCAGAAGACGACAAAGGTACGAGAAGTTTTGTAAAGTTTTCCATTAAAGTTTGAAAGGTGAAGCATTTGAAGACACAAGGCATCAAAAGATTACTTTCGAAGTATCCTCATACACAAAGAACTTCAAAAGGTATTATCCTTTATCCTTTAAGCTCACAGGTTGTAGCAGAAGGAAAGAACTATGGCAGATCATATCTCCATTGACAAACTGGACAGAGATAATTACCCCGCATGGGTAATGAGAATGGAAGCCTTACTTATGAGTAAGGATCTCATGGTATATGTTACAGGTGAAGAAGAGAAGCCAGTATTCGAAGATGAAAGCCGACCAAAGAAAGAAGAACTAGATGCTTTAAAGCATTGGCAGAAGAAGGATGCAAGTGCAAAAGCATACATCTACAATACAATCTCTGATCATTTGCTACCACACATCAGAGGATTGGAATCATCTGAAGATATATAGAATGCATTGGAGTATCATTTCCAAAGCACTACTAAAGCAAGGAAAGCAAGTCTATGGTCAGAGTTTACAACATTCAAGAAGAAGCCAAGTCAAACCATTAGTGATTATGTCACTAAGATGAAGGATCTAGCAGATAGTCTTGGATCCATAGATGAAGATGTTGAAGATCACAGATTGATTGCTCAACTACTTGCAGGCTTGAGAGGGGATGAAAGGTGGAAACCTTTTGTCTTATCAACAGAACTTTCATTAAATCATTATGTTCCAGATTTGAACCAGTTGCTTGGTTTGATGCTCACATATGAGCAAGACTTGAAGGGAGATGGAGATAAAGGTCAAAGTTCTGCAATGTACATGAAGAATAAGAAGAAAGGAGATAAAGGTAAAGCAAAGGATGAAGAGGAGTCTAATTCTCAAGCTTATTATGCAAGAGGTAAAGGCACTGGCAGAGGAAGAGCAAGAGGTTTTGGAAGAGGAAGAGGTAATCAAAATAACAACAAATAATCAAAGAGGAAGAGGTAATCAAGATCTGTGGATTGAGTAATCATTTGGCTCATGACTGTTGGCACAACCAACAAGGATCAAACCAGAATCAAAACAACAATAGCAGAGGTCGAGGTGGAAGATATCAAAGTAATTTTCAAAGAGGTAGACAAAGTCAAAGAGGAGGCTATGGTAGAGGTGGAGGAAGAAGTTGGGGACAGAATCAATCCTACAACACCACCTACTACAACTATGCAAATGACACACAGAATGAAAGTCATACATCATTGATGATGAACTCAATCAACACATCAGATGAAGAAGATCTAAAGGTATTTTACATTGACTCTGGATGTTCTAATCATTTGTCAGGAAACATAGAATTGATGTCAGAATTGGAAAAAGGCATTTCTAGTCATATTGTTCAAACAGGTGATAATACAAGACATAGTGTACATTCAATTGGAAAGGTGAAATGTAAGAGTGGAGCAGATTTGCTAACCAATGTTTTGTATGTTCCTACAATACCTAAAAACTTGATTAGTGTGGGACAGATAGTTGAAAAAGGTTTTCAAGACAGGTTTACAAATGAAGGAGTATTTGTGGAAGATCCAGAGAATGGATATAATCAGATTGTCTCTGGTAAGAAAGAAGGTAGACTCTTTACTTTAAGAGTGCAAGGAAACATTGGTCAAGCTTTGCTCACACATGGTGAAGCAGTGATTACAGAACTTGATCTCTGGCATAAGAGATTAGGTCATTTCAATGAAAGAGGAATTAAAGCTATGGTTGCTAATCAGTCTGTACTAGGATTACCAAATGTGCAAAGTCAACATATGGTTTATAAATGTGAAGCATGTCAAATGGGAAAAGCACACAGGTTACCATTTCAGAAGAAAGGATTCAAACATGATGGAGTACTTGAGCTCATTCATACAGATGTATGGGGACCAACAAAAGAAGGATCTATCAGTGGCTCAAGGTATTATGTTCTTTTCATTGATGATGCTACAAGATGGATAACATTATATGTTTTGAAGGAAAGATCAGAAGTGTTTGGAGCTTTCAAGCATTTTCATGCATATGCAGAGAGAGTCACAGGTCAAAAGCTTAAGAGACTGAGGTCTGATGGAGGGGGAGAATATTTCTCCCAAGAGTTCAATGATTATCTTTGGAATGCAGGTATTAAGAGAGAAATAACTTGCAGGTATACACCACAACAAAATGGTGTAGCAGAAAGAAGGAACAGGACTCTGGTTGAGTTTGCTAGAGCTATGCTAAAGGAGAAGAATTGTCCAAATTATCTTTGGGCTGAGGCTGTAAATACAGCTACATATCTTGTGAATAGATTACCATGTGTAGCTCTGAATGGAATGACTCCATATGAAGCTTGGTGGGGTAAGAAACCAACACTAGATCATTGTAGAGTGTTTGGATCAATTGCATATGCTTATGTGCCATCACAACTTAGGCATAAACTTGAGAAAAATATGTGTTCATTGGTTATGATGAAAAGCAGATGGGTTACAGATTGTGGAATCCTCTAACCAAACAATTTATTGTTTCTAGAGATGTTACATTTGATGAACAGAAAAGTTGGTATGCAGATCAAAGTCATACAACTGAAGAATTTGAAAAAGAGGTAAGAAGATGTGAGAAAGGAAAATCAATTGTGCAGGTAAATAGAGATGAAGACTATATGCAAGCTAGTACATCCACAAGTGGATTAACAAGAAGAAATGAAGAAGCTCCTATATTTGATGAAGAGGTGTATCCAGACACATATGAAGAATGTGAACCAAGAAGGTCAAGCAGGACTAAAAGACAACCAGAAAGGTATTCTTATGATACTTCTTACATAACTCAGAAGAACTATGCATATATGGTCAAAGATGATGAAGAACCTCAGAACTATGATGAAGCTAAAGGTAAGAAGCAATGGGAAGAAGCAATGAAGGAAGAGTTCAATGCACTGGAGGAGAACAAGACATGGGAACTTGTTCCTAAACCAAATGGTAAGAAAGTAATTGGAAATAAATGGGTTTATAAAGTGAAGAAGCTTGCAGATGGAAGTATAGCCAGATACAAAGCTAGATTGGTGGTGAAAGGCTATGCCCAGACTTATGGCATAGATTATGATGAGACATTCAGTCCTGTAGCTAAGATGTCAACTATAAGGACAATCATTGCTATTGCAGCTTCAAAAGGATGGACTCTAAGTCAATTGGATATAAAAAATGCATTCTTGAATGGATACATATCAGATGAGGTATACATGGAACAACCTCAAGGGTTTATAGATTCCAGGTATCCAAATTTTGTTTGCAGGTTGAGAAGAGCATTGTATGGATTGAAGCAAGCTCCAAGAGCTTGGAACTATAGACTGGTGAAGTATCTCAATGATCTTGGATATCAAAGTTCAAAAGCAGACCCAAGTCTACTTATCAGAAGAACAGAGGAAGGTACAATCTACATTTGTATTTATGTAGATGACATTATAATCACAGGTACTTCAGATGAAGGAATCAAGGAGGTAAAGAGATTACCTGAAAAAGAATTCAAGATCAGTGACCTAGGAAAGTTATCATACTTTCTTGGAATGGAAGTTACTTATACAGATCATGGCATATATGTGTCACAAGAAAGGTATCTTCTGAACTTGTTGAAGAAGTTTGATATGGAAAATTGCAGAGAAGCTTCAACTCCACTTGAAGTTAATCACAAGCTCAGTAAATATGATGGTGCAGAATACAAAGATATGAGGAAGTATCAATCTCTTGTGGGTAGTTTGATTTATGCTACACTAACAAGACCTGATCTTAGTTATGCAGTGGGAGTTTTGTCACAATTCATGCATTGTCCAAAGGACCCACATTGGATTGCAGGTCAAAGAGTTCTCAGATATATCAAAGGAACTATAAAGGAAGGATTATATTATCCTTTTACATCAGATTTGAAGTTAAGAGCCTATAGTGATTCAGATTGGGCAGGTAATCAAGATGACAGAAGATCAACTCATGGTTACATGATATATATTGGTGATAAGCTTGTAATTTGGTGTTCAAAGAAACAACATACAATAGCATTATCATCAACTGAAGCAGAGTACAAAGGACTTGTGGAAGCAGCTAAGGAAATCATATGGATGCAGACATTGTTCAAGAGCTTAGGCATTGATCAAGGTACACCTACAATACATGGAGATAATATGAGTTCACTTTATCTTGCAGCAAATCCAGTATTTCATGCAAGGACAAAGCACATAGAGATACAATATCATTTTCTCAGAGAAAAGGTAATGGAGAAGGAGATTGAAGTGGAGTACATTTCTACTAAAGATCAGTTAGCAGAAATAATGACAAAGAGCTTGGATGGTGTGAAGACCAGCAGATTCAAAAGCATGGCAGGAGTAAAAGAAAAAGAAGATGATATGAAGAAACAGGGAATGTCAATTAGTGATTGAGGGGGAGCTGTTGGAGAAACACTCACTAATTGGACATATATTTCAAGGTCAAATCTTAGAAGAAAACCCCATGCCTATGTGAAGGGACAAATTCACAAATGTATCATATTTGTAAAGTTAGTTCACTTTAGTTCTAGAAGTTTTTTAAAATCACGAGAATATGAAAATCTATATAAGTTAGTTTGTATCAACTGACGCGGTGAGAGAGAGAGAGAGAATAGAGAGAAGAAGTAGAAGAAGGAGTTCATTTTATACGACTGAGAATAGTCGGGCTTCTCTGAGTGAGAAAGCATCTGTAAAACTTCTGAGTTTTTTATAGTTATGAGAAGAACTGAGTAAAGTTCTGTGTATGAGCCTCTCTCCATCATCTCCATGATTACCTACTGTGTGATGAGTTACAAAGATCAAGTTTTCCAAGCAACTCGATGCCTGGCATCGAATCTCTGTTGATAAGTCATATTTTCTTTTATATTTTTCATTCAGTACTGAAGTGTTTGAAAAACATGATGTTGTTGGAGCAACTCGATGCCTGGCATCGAATTCTAGTTGATAAGTCATATTCTAAGTGTGCATGAAATCACCTATAGTTTTGGTGTCCAGAAGATCAAGACTTTATGCGGGAAGTCGATGCCCGGCATCGAATCCCTGCTGAAAAGTGGCCAAAAACATCCCAAGTCGATGCCCGGCATCGAATTCTCGTTGCAAGTCGATGCTAGGCATCGAATTCTAATTTTAAACAGGCGCTCTTACTAAAACAGGCAAGTTTTCCAGTTTTGGAAGGTCATACAGGGTCATCTTGTGAGGGCCATAACTTGAGTTCTAGAGCTCCGTTTGATGCATATGATAGCTTGTTGGAAAGCTCTACTCTTCTAGTTTCAGCCTATAAAGTTTCATAGAGAAATAATATGTGAGCTAGGAGAAATTAGCAAAATACTGAAGGTATGTCATTTCAGTGACTAAAAATTTCTGTAGAAGCAAAGTTCTCACTTTAAGCTATCATTTCTCAAAGTTTGGAGTGGCAATGAGTTAATGGTGACCATAGATGTGTTCTAGTGTCACATTAATTCATTTCTTGTGGTGTTTTATACATCAACATCGATATATGCGTCGGTATAACGTCGTTATATGCGTCGGTATATGCGTCGGTAATATCGGTGCCCATACCGGCGCCCATATGGAGGCCTTTGCTGGGCATACGGTCGTTTGTTGGGTGTACCGACGCTTATTCTGATGACATTACTGGGAGTACCGTTGCGTATACCGACGACCATACCTGCAAAATTTTTTTTGGGCAGAGTGTTTTGTCTTTTGCTACAGCAACATTACCATGATGTTGCTTAACAAAAGACAATACACTCTGCCCAAAAGAAACCGAGTACATGTGATGTGTACTCTAATGACAACCGAAATATGATTTCATGAAACAGAATATTATTGGAGACAAAAGAGATAATCAGAATGAACCATGAACCATGTACAAAAGAAGTTATATATTTCAATAATGAAGCATGTACAAGAGTGTGGCAACCACTGTCATATATGACGCTTTTACAAAATGTGGCAAAGTAATGTATTGCCATATGAAAATCAAATACAAAATATTGGTCTTCCACTGCCATACATGTGTGTATATATGTTATGTAGGTGTTAAAACCCTAAAACCCTAATCCAAATGACCTAGACCTAAAACATGTATATATATGTATGCATGTGTATATATATGTGTATATGTATATATATGTGCATATAGATAGGTGTATAAGTATGTGTGTTTGTGTATTGTATATATTTATTTATATATTCAGATTTTTTCCTTATATAATCCTATTTTTATATATTTAATTATATATATTTAATTAAATTATTTAAAACACTAGTTCTTTTTATATTTATTTATGTATATAATTATCTTATTTTATATATATATTTATTTATATATTCAGATTTTCTATTTACAGAATCCTATTTTTATATATTTAATTTTATATATTTAATTATATATATATTTAATTAAAACCCTAATCTTAAAATTCTAGATCTAAAATATATGCATGTGTATCTACATGTATATATGTATTATATGTGTATATGTATGTGTGTATATATGTTATGTAGGTATTAAAACCCTAAAACTCTAATCTTAAAGATTTAGACTTAAATCTGAAATACTAAAACTTAAATACTTAACCACCAATAAAAATCTAAACCCTTAATCCTAAAACCCTAAATTCAGATTTTTTTTCTTATTTTTCTCTATATTTTTTCTTAATATAAATATAATTGAGTTATATGTATGTCTAAACCCTAAAACTCTAATCTTAAAGATCTAGACCTAAAATATGTATATTTCTGTATACATGCGTATATACATGTATATATGTATTATATGTGCATGTGTATGTGTGCATATATGTTATGTAGGTGTTAAAACCCTAAAACCCTAATCTTAAAGATTTAAATCTAAAATATGTATATTTTTGTATGCATGTGTATCTACATGTATGTAGGTATTATATGTATATGTGTGTTTGTGTATATATGTTATCTACATATTAAAACCCTAAAATCCTAATCAGAAAGACTTAGACTTAAATATGAAATACTAAAACCTAAATACTTAAACACCTATACAAATCTAAACCCCTAATCCTAAAACCCTAATCATATTTTATATATATATTTGTTTATATATTTAGTTTTTTTTTTCTTATTTTTCTCTATATTTTATCTTAATATAAATATATTTGAGTGATATGTATCCCTAAACCCTAAAACCTTAATCTTAAATATCTAGACCTAAAATATGTATATTTCTGTATACATGTGTATATACATATATATATATATATATATTATATGTGTATGTGTATGTATGTGTAAATAGCATTAAAACCATAATCCTATTTTTATATATTTGATGTTAAAAAAAACTTCAAAATAAAAATAGGATTATATGTGTGTATGTATGCATGTGTGTATATATGTGTGTGTATGTATGCATGTGTACATGTGTGCGTGTGTATGTATGCATGTGTATACATGTGTGTATGTGTATGTGTGTATGTAGGCATGCATGTGTGTGCACGTGTGTGTATGCATGCATGTGTGTGTATGTGTGTGTATGTGTATGCATGTGTATACATGTATGTGTATGTGTATGTGTGTGTACGTGCATGTGTATACATGTGTGTATGCCAATATGTGTGTGTATGTATGCATGTGCATACATGTGTGTGTATATGTGTGTGTATGTATGCATGCATGTGTCTGTATGTGTATGTGTGTATATATTGTATGCATGCATGTGTGTATATATGTGTGTGTATGTATGTGTGTATGCATGTGTGTGTATGTATGCATGTGTATATATGTGTATATGTGTGTATGCATGCATGTGTGTATGTATGTGTGTGAATGTATATGTGTGTATATATGTATGTGTGTATATGTGTGTGTATGTGTATGTATGCATATGTGTATATATGTGTGTATGTATGTGTGTATGCATGTGTGTATATGTGTATATGTGTGTATGCATGCATGTGTGTATGTGTGTGTATGTATGCATGCATGTGTGTATATGTGTGTGTGTATGTGTGTATGTGTGTGTATGTGTATATATGCATGTGTCTATATGTTGTGTATGTATGTGTGTATGCATGTGTGTGTATGTATGTATGTGTGTAAATTTATATGTGTGTGTATGCATGCATGTGTGTATATGTGTGTGTGTATGTAAGCATGCATGTGTGTATAGGTGTGTGTATGTAAGCATGCATGCGTGTACATGTATGTGTGTATTTATGCATGTGTGTACATGTATGTGTGTATGTATGCATGTGTGTACATATATGTGTGTATGTATGCATGTGTAAATGTGTGTTTATGTGTGTGTGTATGTATGCTCTATTTTCCTATCTCTATCTTCCTTTCTTTCATTATTCTTTATCTCTCTCTCTCTCTCTCTCTTTCTCTCTCTCTCTCTCTCTCTCTCTCTTTCTCTCTCTCTCTCTCTCTCTCTCTCTCTTTCTCTCTCTCTCTCTCTCTCTCTCTCTCTTTCTCTCTCTCTCTCTCTCTCTCTCTCTCTCTCTCTCTCTCTCTCTCTCTCTCTCTTTCTCTCTCTCCTTCTCTCTCTATCAATAGAGAATAAAACAATCACTTACAAGTATGCTCCTCTTTTGGATCGTTGTCGTCAAAGCATAATATATGTCGTCTATCGTCCAATTCCAAACAATCGACGCCAAAGAAGTCTGCAAAATCAAAGAAAAGAGAAATTATAAAACCTAAAGCATAGAGAAACACAAATGCTAACAGTACGCGCAACACTTACCAAGATGTGAGATCTAAGCCGAGAGAGAGTGTGTGTGTGTAGAGAGAGAGATCTGTGTGTGTGTGTGCACAAGACAATGCAGGTCGCAATTCGGTTCGCGCGTGCAAGTTCGACAGAAGACCAACAGTACTCAAACACGTGCAAAAATGTGAAGTTTTGCTCTCGGGTTCGCGGTATGTTTAAAACTCGCCGTCGGTATAGGCGTTGGTATGGGCGTCGGTAATTTCCAATAAATTATCGATGTTTATACCGACACCCATACCGATGCCTATACCGACGCATATACCGATGCATATACCGGCGGCTACGGGCCACACCGACGATCCGTTTAAAACGGTCATACCGACGGTCACTTGACCGTCGGTATCTCTAAGTTACATTTTTCGAGGCCCATACCGACGCCGACTGTGACCGTCGGTATATGCAGCATCGGTATGCCCCTCATATGTTGTAGTGTCTCATCCATTCGAGGACCATATCCATGATTGAGCTTTGTGTCTCCTTATGAACTCTCACCAACTTGGATGTCTATTGATCTACAATTCTAATTGATTAATGATGAACATGAAATTTTCATGGATGGCAAGATGATCTTTGCGAACTATACCTACTACATTGCTTGAACAAAGAATCATGAAGTGGTGGCATATGATACATTTTATTTAGAGTCTCTGTTGGACTCACAAGGTTGAACATATTTGAATCTAAATTTCTGCTTTCTATTTGACAACATAGCATATCACTTGTATCAATGTAAAATTCCCTTGATCACTCAACAGATGAATCTTCTTGTATTAGATTGAACATTGTATGAAAAATTGTTTCCATAGTAAATTTTAATGTTAGACTATAGATCTTGAATATTAGTGAGTGCTTGAAGATTGAATGCCTTCCATTTAATTTTTTTAAACGAGAAAGTATTCAATAAAAAAATCTAATCAACAATTTTTTTTCTTGACATGTTCATTCAAAATTATAGATGAATTTTACTCTTTAAAATATGTATGATACACCTTAAACAAATTATAAGTACTACTTTGAGAAAGTATTAAGAAGTATTTAAGTATTCATAGAGAGTCGATTCATCAAAGAAGTCTCAAGAATAATTTGATGGATTATAAAAGTTACAAAGATAGTTGGTTACAAGTAAGTATTAAGAAGTATTGAAGTATTCATAGAGAGTCGATTCATCAAAGAAGTCTCAAGAATAATTTGATGAATTACAAAAGTTGCAAAGATAGTTGGTTACAAGTAAGAGTCAATTCATCAAAGACATCTCAAGAATAATTTGATGGATTATAAGAGTTACAAAGATAGTTGGCTGCAAGTAAGTATTAAGAAGTATTTAAGTTTTCATAGAGAGTCGATTCATCAAAGAAGTTTCAAGACTAATTTGATGGATTATAAAAGTTGCAAAGATAGTTGGTTACAAGTAATGAAGCTCCAAATTCCATGAATCGAATAAAGATGATCAAATTTTTTGTTGATACAGTTTTTCAAAGAAACTCAAGTTAGCAAAGATATTTTGACAACTTCGAAGTTCTTAGCAAGTATCGTTTCTATTGACTTCTCATACGTCGAGAAACTCTTTGTGAGTTGTAGCCATCGTGATTTTGACTCTGGGATCCATCAAATTTCCTTGGGATTTTGATTGATTTCAAAATACAATGTCTTAAGCTAAACTTGAATGAATAGTTATCCTATCATTTAATCAAAAGTCCATGAAGCAATTCATCAATGATATTTGAGATTTGAACTCTAAGTGAATTTTACTCTCAAATAATATATATCATACACCTTAAAAGAATTATAAGTACTACTTTGAACAAGTCATTTGTTGACATGAAAAAGTCTTAAGCATAATTTGATAGATTATTAAAGTTACAAAAGTAGTTGGTTACACATTAGGAAAAGTTTGAGGTCTTCTAGGGCCACTTTATTTGGCACACTAGCAAATTTTAAGTCTTCTTGTTTAAAATCATTTAATCAAAAGTCCATGAAGCAATTCATCAATGATATTTGAGATTTGAACTCTAAGTGAATTTTACTCTCAAATAATATATATCATACACCTTAAAAGAATCATAAGTACTACTTTGAACAAGTCATTTGTTGACATGAAAAAGTCTTAAGCATAATTTGATAGATTATTAAAGTTACAAAAGTAGTTGGTTACACATTAGGAAAATTTTGAGGTCTTCTAGGGCCACTTTATTTGGCACACTAGCAAATTTTAAGTCTTCTTGTTTAAAATGTTAATTGGGTTTATTTTTCTTTAGTTTTCTATGGGTTCAACTTGGTCAAGGTGATATTTGGAAAGAAAGGTCTTTGCATTTATTGGATGCAAGGACATGTTAGATCTTGATGTAGAATTCATCGAACAATTTTCGACAATTATATTTACTTGAAATGAACCTATGCGATTGATTTCTTAGATGATGGGGTCACAAATGCTTTGTGGGCATAAGATTGGATCTCTATGAAATGGTTAGACATCTTATCCATCACATGTGTAAGTGTAGTGCAATTGAGATCCTTAGGTCAAATACAAGATCGGATGTATGATGTCTAAAGATGCTTTCTAACATCCTTACATATTGCGAATTGTGAGATGAGATGCCGATGTGCACCAATTGCTGGAGGTACATGGTAACCTTGGAGAATCTTGACCCTTGATTAGTTTCCAAGATTGATGAGATTCATAGGGTGATCACTTCTGTATTTAATTCTAGCCATTGGATTCAATTAAGGTCAATGATCAAAGTCAATGGGCATAATTCTAAGGCTAGAGACCATCTTATTTCTTTATCCATTGGTTAATCCAAGGATTTCTCACTTCTAAAATCATTTAGGACCGTTGATCTAATCCACTGGCTCATACTAATTCCACTCTTGGTTTCCAATACCACAAATGGTTTTTGAACCATACACGACAAAAATGACATACTACCCAACACTTTGACAATGTGTCACAAGCCTATTGGAGCAATTATTAATAAGGTTTTTGATTTTGTGGAAAATAAAATGGCCCTTAAAGATCCAAACCTTTCATAATGAGTAACGAAGCTCCAAAAATTAAGAATCGAATAAATTTCAAAAGCAACTCAAAA